>JARHVA010002068.1:1355000-1897500 GCA_037957365.1 Torreya grandis
AGTTAAGTATCCACAAAGGATTTTCATAAATAATATTGAAATTCAAATAAAAATAACTCAATAATAAGCAAGATAACTTCAAAAAAAGTTAAATTCAAAGAAAGTAAAAATGTGTTGGTTTCAAAATCAACTTAAATTTACAAGCAATTTAATTTTTTTCTAATGTAACAACATTGTAAAAAATCCACATTATAGCACTGTGTGGGTAAGAAGTCCACCCAAGGGGGGGGAGGAAAAAAATATAATCCTTGATTATCTACTAGACTAACAGAAATATATTGTGGCATCATCCTCCATATGCCTCCCAATCAAGGTTCACAATCCTAAAACATAGATTGTTTATCAAAAAGTTAGGTTACAAGGATAAAATTTACATAGCTTTATAATTTCATATGGGCATGGTAAGAATAAGATATGTCATAAGTACATTTGCATTGATAATAGTACATTTGGATACATAACACAATTATCATTTTTCACCACAACATACACATTATGATCTGATAACAATACTCTTATTTAGAGAGGAAGAGTTATTTTAACAGATTTATTACATATATAAAATGATGTGTGGGTTTAATAAATAAGTTTCAATTACACTCAAACATGGACTATTACTAAGGTGTTTAACCCTTTTTATAAATAAGTATTAATGTAAAGATTAGCCTAATCAAGTGAGTAAGCTACTCTAAAATCAAGATAATTAAATGAATTTAGATTTTATTAATATTCTAATACTAAATATAAGAATATGTTAAATATATAGATTACAATATTCAATGTTCTAATAATATCAATGTGAAGGAGATACTATAATTAGCTTATACATTATTTCATAGGAAGGTATAATATTATAGGTGTGGGAATGGATAGTCTGAATATTTGGGTCCAATCATCATATTTTGAATATTTCCTTTTTATCGGTCTGGATACTTGTAACACCCTATGGACACTAGCATCTATCCTAGTTTCCTAATTCTACCACTAGTGTTATGTATGAAATATTGACTCTTTTCTATAAATTCCATTTGTATCTATTAGGGTTCATTGTCACCTTTTAGATTCTCTATTGAGATTGTGGGCACATGTTCTTGATATTACTATTTCACTCAAAACCCTATATCCTCCAATTAGGACATACCACATTGTAAAATAGGGGTTATTGGGCTCAAGTGGAGTCAATTTGACCTCAAATATCCCTATTTTAGTGAATGATGCATACATACACAATAATTTAAATAGGGCCCTAGCCATATGTAGTTCTCCCCTATGTGTGGGCTTGTGTGTGAACAATAGTGTAATATGTTATATGTGAGTGCATGTAACGATCTAGTTTGTAAATTGATAAATAATTCTCATGGGTTTCTCTTTGGATTTTTCAGACCTGTAATAATAATTCTCATATGATTGATTTGTAAATAGGGAATAATAGGGTGGTTTTGAATACTTGAGAGGTGTTTTTTCTTGTTAAGTGTTAGATTTGCACTTGAAAAGTAATTGATGATAATGAATGGTCTTTGACTTATATTTATATAACACCTTTTTAAACTAATCTCATGGAGGTTTAATTAAGATAAATAGGTTGATATTTATATATCGAAAGATTTACAAATTTGAGTGTGTTTAATGTATAAGCACTAACATTGGAATTGGGACACTATCATCAACACTAATGTCTAGGTCTAAATGGTAGTGTCTAAGAGAATAGAGAATTGTTAAAGTATTGTAAGTAATAGTGAAGGATATGTATCATGTTTTAAGCATATTATGGGATACATATGATTTAAATAATCCAAATGTTAGGTTCAAACCATATGATAACCATTTAGGCATAATGAGATGGTCAATGCAAGTGTTTTGGAAATGATAAAGTAAAAAATCAAATGGTAGATATTAGAGTGATATTTTTCAAGTGTTAAAGACATATTATCATGTAAAATCTATATTTGAATATCTACTTCCCCCTTTAATCTAGTAATGTCTATGTATGAAATTAATAGTTTAGTGGAAATAAATGTGTATTTTAGTGTGTACAACAACCTTGATTTGACTTGATCCCTTTTTGAATTTTTGTATGTATATGACCTAAAAAAATATCAGGTTACATGTGAAATTAGTGCATATAACATAGAAAATGAATAATTGAAATTACTTAAAATAAAAGAGAGAAAAGAATGAATACACATGTTTTGATGTAATCATGTTACCCCTTTGTAGTTTACTTTGGTAATTATGCTTCCTAGCTAAATCATTGGAGAGAGGTTCACAACTGAACCTTGGAGATGTGAATAGGGTAATTTAAGGGTGATCATTCCCCCAATCTAATTTAAGGATGAGTTGTACAACCCACATGTAAACATAATCTAGCCAATATTGATCGATTCAAATGTTATAACCATATCAACCCATAAAATAGTAGTTTCAAATCCATCAAGGGCATGAAATATTAAAATCACTAATCAAGGGAGCCAACTACTACAACAAATAAAATCTCAATTTATGCTTCTTGGTAAGGTCAGTGCATGAATATTGGTATGTTTTGAATAATGTGTAATTTAGTGTATTTTCATGGCATATTCACCTCAAATATGTCTCAAGCTAATTTATCTATCAAAATGTAACCTTTGCTCTATAAACTTTGTATAATTTGGGTTTCAAATATAGAAAACAAATACTCTAATTTTGTGCCAAATGTATAAGATATTATCATAAGTGTATATCTAAATTATGTAACTTGTATAAAATTCTTCCAATTTTACCAACTATATGTATGTCTAATCATGTCTCTATGACATTCCCCAACTAATATTCCCCCCTTTTGAGGTGAGAGTAATGAAAATTAATAGTCACCTTGCCTAAAAATGATAATATAATCATGTTATATCTATATTAATCATGTAGTAAAGAAACATATAATAGTATCATGTCTAAGTATAAGTATCAATGA
This sequence comes from Torreya grandis, assembly GCA_037957365.1. Lineage (NCBI taxonomy): Eukaryota > Viridiplantae > Streptophyta > Pinopsida > Cupressales > Taxaceae > Torreya > Torreya grandis. The sequence goes on from JARHVA010002068.1 coordinate 1,357,948, forward strand.
AGCTCATAGTATCAAATCATAAATAGCCTTAAGATGCATGATATGTATCATGAAAACATATATAACTAACAAGATCATAAAAAAAATCAAGCACACACACAAGAGCATTCAATGTCATGCAAAAAGGGGGTCTAAGGAGATCATAAACTAGGGGCATGTTCAAAGGTCACACACCTAAGGGGGTAGATAATTAAATGTCCACATACTAGAGATATAATCAACACATAGTGCACTAGGGCCAAAAAACAAGGAATGTGTTCAAATGTTCAATAATAAACACAAGGAAACAAATAAGGAATAAACTCAAGTAATCTATGTGATAAGATGAAATATAAGAAACTAGCATAAGCATGTCATACTGTTCCCTAAATACATATGTTGGCAAAATTTCATGTAGATTATCATATCATTTATAGTTTTTAAGGTAGTAGCATGGGTATAGGAATGAGTATGTATCAATATATAAGCTCAACATGATAATGTAAAATGATCATAAAATAATAGAAGCTATATCAATTATGATTAATATAGGTAATATGTCCCTAATGTAGCATGGCATATGGGAAGAGGAAAGGTCCAACATTTTCATGGGCATGTTTCATGGATCTAATGTATTCTTGTATCACACTTAAGTACCAGTGAAACATATATGTGTATATAAATGATAAGTTATCTACTAATATAAAGTAAATAACATATGCAAAATCTATAAACATGTGAAATGCTAAATATTTTTGTATTTTTGATTTATTTGAATGTTTTTATATTTTCTTGATTTATTTTTATTTTTTCAAATTTTATATTTTTTGAATTTTTTAGGAAAGATAGATCTGATAAATTGTCACAATCAAAAGGTATATGGATACCTAGTGTCCTTATCACCTTATTTTCTTTCTACCATTGTTAATAGTGAATCATTATTTATTTTTAATATTTTATTATAGTTGGCTACCAAAATCCATTAGTATAAGTTTATCACCATATACATCATGTTGGATGTGAACCTACCTATCCTCAAAAGGAAAGGTGAGGCATATGTTTTTAGTATCCATTATCATGTCCATATTGGCCAACCAATGCTACCCAAAATGGAATGTCAAATGTAGATCATAATATAATACCTATATAACCATAGGGACCATTTATGGTCCACATACAATGGGTAATATAATTTATCTAAGATATTCTATTAAGAGTGGACATTGTTTCAACTCCTTTGTAGTATGTCCTAATTGTTGTAAACATGGACACTGTAAACTATGTTCCAATTATTAATTCAATATTAAGATGCTCATAATATTCCCCATTAATATTTTCAATAATAGTTATATCTTCTTGTCATGGGTTCTTTTTATTATTCCCACTTATAATTTATACTCTTAAACTGTTCGAGATAATATATCTTTGTCATTGTTCTTGCATATTCTATATACACCCTTCATTTTTATGTTTCTAAATTTATTTTTTTATTTCTCATAATGATTTGTAATTTGGCTTATGATTATATGATAATTGAAATATTTTGGTTATTATACACATGGAAATATAATTTTTGACCTATTCATATTAGGAGGTAAAGATATCATCTTATGCTCAAGTAGCATAGAAACTATTGTATACAGATCATATTGTGCAATTTTGATCTATAAAATCTATTGTGGTGACCTATGTGAGGATTACATGATGTATATGTATTTGTACCTTGTCAGGTTGACTTATATATTTTATTCAAGAGGGTTGAATTATATAATAAGTATTCACATGTTCATCTACTTTTTTTATTTTCATTTATCTAAATTTAGTTTTGCATCTTATGGTGATGGATTTAACTTGTATGAACTAGTGTATGTAGGTGTAAATATACTATGTAATAAATTCTCAAGTGGATCAAAATTAAGTTTTCATAATTTTTAATATATCATATTATGAGTAAGATTATCATCAATATCATAGTAATCAAAAACCTTGTCATTCTACTGATCAAAATTTACCAATAAAGGAATATCAAATGCTTGATTTTTTTATATTTTTTTGTAGTCTCATTGGTTCCTTTTGTAATGGAGGTTGTTCTATATCATTATCCTTATGTTCATTATCATGATTATTATGTTTATATTTATGTATCTTAGATTTTAATGCCTTATGAATATATTGAGATAAATGGTTTATCTCACTTGATTCACCCATCTCATACACTAATATATTTCAAGTGGAATAAATTACTTAGCTAGTACCTGTTGTCACCAAATCTTGCACCCTATAATAAGTTGTTCAGGTATCTTATATATTTAGGTAATATGGGAATATATATAGGTATGTGGGTTTACATATATTGGAAATGAGCCTTTAGGTTTAAGGGCTAGCTCCTTGAATATATTGTGAAATGTTTATCACTTAAACTATTGCTTACTTATGGGGGAAAAGAGTTTGATAATAAATAAATTAAACCTACTCTAAGGAGGTGATACACCAAAAATATTTTCCACATGACCGTAATATTTATACCATAATGAAATAAATAATACACACTAGTCTCTAAGCTTTAATGGGTTATAACATGAGTATTTAAATATAGAGGTGAGATGTGAGAAGCAACACAAGGAAAATGAACTAGAGGGTAGATTGTACACTCCAAGGATAATTTTACACTTGAGAAAATATTTACACACTATAATACACTCTATATGACCTATTAGACTAGGTCTTGCTCAAAAATGAAAGGATAAGGGAAGGAAGGATAGATAATTATCACTTTTCATCACCATACATCACTTGCAGACTTAGACAATTGTTCAAAACTTAGAAATAGACTCTTATTTATGTTCAAAGTCAAAGTACAACATTAGTCTAGCAAGGCTTCACCATACATGGTGTGATCTCCTTTTACAATAAATTCAAAGCTATACTTATAGAAGAAAAGAAGTAATAGAAAGGGATCCTTGGTGCTCAAAAGGGGAATCAATCAGTTTAAACATTTAAGTTGTAGTTGTGACTTCTTCCATAAATTATGCTCATCAAAACCTTTTAATTGATTTAGGTCACTTAAAGTGGCTGAAAAGTTACATTATTACCTCATTCATGATCCATATAGTTGCAATGATGGGATCAAGTGGTTTCAAGATAATATTTGGCATCAATGTAGTTAGAATAATTTAATCCATCTATTAAACATTTATACTAGTACTAACTACTCTAAATAGGTTTGTCATGGCATGCACAATGGAGGGAATGGTCTCTTTCATATAGTTGGTCTTGGAGATGAAACCATTAGATCCTATGTGTATGAATTTGTGTCATCCTTTGAAATGCTAGAACTTGTTAAAACTATATCATGCTTGAACTTGTTCTTATGTCCATGGGTCTACTGCAGACAAAAAACAAATCTCAAACTATTAGTTTTCCTTTAGTTGTTATATTATGATAATCCACTCAATGTTTGGTTCCTATTAGGTATTCATATATCCATTATATCACTATAGGATCTAAGGGTTTATATATTCATGGACCCTTGTTTTATAATGGTGGATACAATCGCTAGACATAAACCTTGCTACAATTTATTGACCTAGAAGTTAATATTGGAATTTAATGGCATCTTTTATGTTCCCTATGCTTGGTTTCATCACTATGTTATTTTCATGGAGTTGGATCAAGATTAAATGGTGGATTTATGACCCTACAATACTAATTTTCTTCTATTGAAAATGGCTTCTTGACTTTCATCAAATTCTCTAGGCTCTCCTTTGTTCTAATTGGCTATTGATATCTGATCTGGATCCTTGACTCACTAACTAATCTTGCACTATTGATCCTAATTAATAAAATCAAGTGAAATCCATTGATACTTCCCTTGACCTATAAACTTTATCCTAGCTTACACCATATGTTATCCCCAAATTTTATTTCAGGATCCATTATCAGTCTACTAGCCTCACACACTTATGCCATGTATCAATATCTCAAGCTCCTTGATTGTTTGACCCATCTCACACCTCTAGATCAGAATGTATGATGAAATACAAACCATTAGATCAATTTAGATGCACTATTTGAAAACCAACATCTATTTCATGAGCTTAAAATTGTCGTCCTCACTCCTATCAAATGATGTTCACATGACCATCATTAATGTTCATATGACCATTAAATTTAAGCTCAATAGGACTTATTTTTCTCAATATTAAACTTAATGTTAGCATGAACATAATTTGACATCCCCATATACATATTTAATGTCCCAAAAACCATAAAATTTATAATCTAATGGATTTTTTCAATGGCTTAAAGTTGACATATGTGGGAACATATCCCATTGTTTGACTAGCTTTAAAGATTTATATCCTGAAGTGCAAGAAACATGGAGGGACCAAATTTTCTATAGATGTTCCTGGGACCAAAACATTATGCCTACTTGGTATAATGGCTCTAGGATATTTCTAAATTTGTTTACAAAATTTTCAAGTAAGCTAACTTATGTAATCTTGCATGATGTCTATGATGACCTAGCTCCTTAGACTCAGTAAGATGAAATTTGAAGGCTTAGATATTGAGATAGAAGGCTCATCAAGATATGAAAATTGTAGAGCATGATCTTGTAACTATAGAAATTGATCACACATGGTTTTATGATCATATGAAAAAAAATTATCATATTTAAAAATTCCACAAGCAAGATGCTCCATTCTAGTTTCCATATGATGTCATGATGATGGTCTTGCTTCACAAGACTTGTTCTTGAGATACTACTTGATTTTTGAAAGCGTGGATGAATTCCTTGAGGCATAATCAAACTTATTCCATGCTCTACCTGCATTGATCACCATGAAGACCTACCACTTCCATATATGACCCCAAAATGACCCCTAAAACACCAAATGACATAAGGACCAGTATAAAACATGACAAAGACTAGATTGGTATATGAAAATGAATTGAATAAGCTACAATCATGCCCTATGACATTATAAATTCCCTATACAAGGTTATGATTTTAGGGGGTTGACCCATTTTGGCTTGTGGCAAAAAGTGGTCAATGGTACCACTTGTGGAACCCCTTTTGTGTCAAAATATAAAATTTTATAAAATTTAAAGGGTTTATCATTTTCATGCATTTCCCATAATGTCCCATCATGTATGAATTTTACACATTGATGTAATTTAGATGGTATATATTTAATATTGTGTATCCAAGGTCTACCCAAGAGTAAGTTATAATGCAAGGATTGAGACATTACTTAGAATGTAACTTGTACTATTTTGGGACACAATGTGACACCTAATGTGATTTTTCCAAATGGTAGACTACATGAATTATTAAATCCTTTTATATACATGCATATTTTTTTGTAGATATCATTGTTAATACCCATTATTTTTAATAATTATGTACTAAAAATGTTTAGACGTGATATATTGTCAATGAGTTCTTTATTGATTCCCTTATTGTCGATATTAAATTATATGAATAAATAAAAATATTTCTCAATTATATTTTTTGAAGGAATATATTTTCTATCAAAGGTTATGATATTTACATTTTTTTAGATATTGGATAATATCCATAAAGTAAGTTAACTTTATCACTTGGTAATTGAGTTTCATGCAAGGATTCATATAATATATCCTTATAGATAGTTTATTATTTCAAAATATCAAAGATTTATATCCTAGCATGGTTATCACTAGATTGTTCAATCATTTCATACCCTTTATATTATATTTACTAGATTAGGCTTGGGATGAACCTGATGTATATTAACATGTGGTTGAATAGATTAGGAATCATTGCTTTTGTGTGTAGTGACAACATGGACTATGGAATCCAATATATGTCATGGTAAAATAATGGGAATGGTATGATAGTTATCACTTAAAAAGGATCTAGGTGGGATGAAAGGTTGATAACATGCACATTTGTACCTAGTGAAGCTAGACAATGGTTTAATGGTATTATAATAGGAATTATAAAGAGATATTATTTTTTTTATCTTGTGTTAAATAACTCTCTTTATTTGTACCAATTTGTTGACTCTATTTGATTATATCAGTGATTGATTTAGCAATGTATTATAGATGGAAAATAATAAATATCATCATGTATTATGCAAGAAAATAAATAACTATATATATCCATATTAAACATGATGAATTTATTTGGACTTGAATCAAATCTGATTTTTAATAATTTTAAAAAAATAGAAATCAAAATTTAAAAAACCCTGGGATAAGTTACGATGTGTTTGAGAAAACTCATAGGTTAGGTTCACTAGATGTTTAACCCTTTTTGGTAATAAAGATTAAACAAAAGAGTATCATAATCCTATAAGTATTAAGCTACTCTAAAAATTAGGCTAATTGAATCAATTTATATTCTACTAATATTATAAAATTGAATTTAAGAATATGCTAAATATATAAAGTACAACATTTAATATTTTGATAATATCAATGTGAATAAAAAATTGTACTTATCTTTTACACTTATGTGCAGGTAGGTCTGAGTAGTGAAGGTGTAGGAATGGACTATGAATATTTGGATCAAGTATTCATATTTTGAATATTTGATTTTTGCTATTATAGACACTATTGTCACCTTGTGAACACTAGCATTGATGGTAATTACTTGATTCTACCACTAGTGTCAAGTACATAATATTAAATCTTTTTTTATAAATTCCACATGTGCATATTAGGGTTAATTATCACCTTTTAGATTCTATGTTCAAATCATGTACATAAGTTCTTGATATCAGTCTTTTTCTCAAAACTCTATATCCTCTAATTAAAACATGCCACCTTGTAAAAAGGGGTTAGTGTGCTCAAGTGAAGTTGAGTTGACTTCAAATATCCCTCTATCAATGAGCATTAAATATAAATACAATACTCTAAAGAGGGCCTCACACATATGTATTTCTCCCTTACGTGTGTGTTTGTGTGTGAATAATGATATATTATGTTATGTGTGAGTGCATATGGTGATCTAGATTACAACTTGACAAATATTAATCATGGGATACTTTATGAATGTTTCAAAAATGTAATAATATTTATCCTATGACTAATTTTAAAATGGGTATGAATAAAGAATATTTTAATACTTGATAGGTGTTTTTTCTTGGTAGGTGTTAGAAATGTTCTTGAAAAGTACTTGATGATAATGAATGCTCTTTTACTTGTATTTATATAACACATTTTGTAAATAATATCACAAAGGGTTAATTAATATAAATATGTTGACCCATATATGCTAACAAATTTTAGTGTTTGTAAGGTATGAACACTGGTGCTGGAACTCAAACACTAGCCTTGATGTTAGTGTCTAGGTTTGAATGGTAGTTTCCTAGAGAATAGATAAATTTTGAAGCTCTATAACTGATAATGAATGATATATATAAGGTTCTAAGCATATTGTGGGATACATGTGATTTTGATAATTACAATAACAAGTTTAGACCATTAGATAAGTATTTAGGCATAGTAACATGGTGAACACGAGCCTTACGGCAGTGATAAAATCAAAAACTAAAATATATAACCTAGAGTGATATTTTTCAAGTGTGCAAGACTAATTTATCATGTAAAGTATAGATTTGAGTATCTATGTAAGACTAAGAAAACATATAATTAACTTATGATACATTTTTTTACATTAGTTCATAATAATTGGTCTAAGGGATTATAGACATATCACAATAATATAAAACAATTCCATTAGTCATACATAGGATTTAAGTCACCACATCAGTCACAACTGAAGTAATCATGTCATTCTCTATAATATTATTGACCAAACATCTATAAATATTATTTAATTAAGATAAAAAATTGGTCATATAGTGCCTAAATATTACCCATAAAAATATGTATGCTATCTATATATTTCCAATCATAAGTCCTAACTTACTATAAAATTAAAAGAAAACAAGGATAACATCCTTCACAAATAGTATCTTTGTATACAAAAAAATTTCATGAATTCATTCTATCCAAAATTAAAGTACACATTCTAATTTTTATTTTTTGTTGAAGGTAACTAAACCAATTATATTGATTTTTTCATAGTTCTTAGTGTTGAACCTTGATCTGATACCAAAATTTCATGCCCAAAAAAATAATCCAAAAACCCAAGTATGTTATGATAAAAAAAGTACTTAATTTTAATGATGTTTAATTATTTATCCACTATCGATGATATTTTAATGTGACAATAAAATTAACACACACATAATTATTCAAATGGTTTATTAAATTTTATTTCATTTTCTTAGACCCACAATAAGGCTTCACATGAAAACAAAACACAAATATGGTCAAGTGATAATTCAATTAAATAGTGCTTTTTAATTTCATTACACCACATGAGGATCCATTAATATTAATTTATTGTAATTATTAAGTAAGAGGAACAAGTCTAATGTCTTACAAAATGTCTATTTTATTATAATCTCTTTATTTCTTTAGTTCAATAAGATGTTTAAACACTCATCTCAATTCAACACACATAAGTGAAAAAAATAGCCAACTAAGGAAATGATTACTATATAATAGGGTTACACCCTAAGGCTCACCAAGGGAGAGTCAATACTAAAATGCTACACTAATTTTCAAAACATGGAGAGTTACAAAAAATGAATTCATCTGTAGGCAACTGTCAATGCTATAATTCAATTGACATAATCCAAACATAAGGTTGAACTATAAAATGCATTCAATAAAAGCTTATTAGACTAATGTGAGAGATTATGTTGAGACACCCCTAACTTATCCTAAGACCTAGATTTGATGCACCCATAACTTGGTTATTATTGTAACCTAAATTTTGTCACAAATACTTGATCATGCCTATTTATCCCTTTTTACCATTAGTTAACATGTGTACTTAATTGACACCTATCCTAGGCATAAGATGAGACCAGATTTCATTACAAGACTATCTATTATCATGTAAAAAATATATATTAATAATAAAAACACATTTATGCATTTGTATGTTGTGACTTAGACCCCAAACTCAATACCTTTCTTGAAGGGATACAATGCCCAGTAAGATAAGAACCCCTACCATTATTGTCGCTATCTGTCAATCTTGTAATTCTATCATAAGATTCAAACTTTCAAAAAGGAATGTATCCTTAAGGTCAACCTTCAGATTTACAAACTCTACAATGGGTCTTTTTCTTTTTTGAATCGCTATGAAATCACGTTCAATTCATTCATTTTATAAATCCTAGTCAAGCTTATCAATTCTACTACAAGATCTTATTCACTTAAGTGCACATTGAATAAAAGGTCCCTATTCTTCCCAAATCAGTTTACAATCACTTCAAGAAATCATGAGACAAGTCTCAATTCAATTTATGTATCCCTAACCAAGCATGATCAAGTATTAAATTCAAATTTATATGCATTCATATACTCAAATGAGAACAATTACACAAAACACTTAAGTGGGTAAACTACATGAAGGTTTGACCCCTCTTTAGAGTATTGGTATATATGAAACATGTAGAATAGTTGGGTGTTTAGGCCTATCAAAACCCTAATCACTGACCCTTTTTTACTCCTTTACATCTATTTATCTCCTTGTGGCAAAAATATATGGTTTGCAACTTTAAGAAGGAATATACAAGTCTCTACATAATTTCCAAATATCAAATCAACATAAAAATACCTAATTGTCATTACTACACTCAATAATTCTAAAATTTATATTTTTCTATAAAAGGTCTATTGGTAATTTGGCCTATCAAGGCCAAATTCCAACCCCTGTAATTCAAAATTTTTAGAAAATGTCAATTACTCTCTACAAGCTAATCAAACTAGTTTTTTTGGTCTAAAAGGTTATTTTTGGTATTTAAAATGTCAAATTTCTATAAAAAAAAATTCATTAAATTATTTCAAAGTACTTTAATTATATTTAAAAATATAAATTTATCCTTATCCTAAAGTTTCATGGCTTCAAAATGTGTTTTAATGCATTTTTTAAGCCCAAAAAGGCCTATTTTGGATCCACACGTGCCAAAAATAACTTACAAAGCATGGTAAAAGATAAAATATTTTTTAAAACATTAAAAATACCCATGTGAATCAATTTCATGAATGATTTGGGTGGTGGGGCTCTTGAAATTCCATGAAATGCAAAGAAAAGACTTTTTCACTCATTTTAAAGAAGACAAGTACAGATCCATATGGATTCCATACACCTGAATGAGTTAAAATAAATAAAAGGTAATTAAAAATATTTATAATAATTTTAATTGTGTTTTGATTTATAAAAGTCTAAAAACCATTTCATACAAGCACTCCTAATTTGCACATAGTGACCTACTTGCAAGTTTGATGATGGTATGGTCAGATGGATAAAGGTACATATTTGAATTTTTGGGTGTGAAAAATAGAATAATAGGGATCCATAATGGATTATGTTTTTTTTTTTTTTTTTTTTAATTTTATTTTCCATTATCATGTACCATCAGGTTTAATATAGGCTAATTTCTATAGCCTTGCAACCAGAAAGGCAACTAATTTTTCTTAATTTCTCCTCACTGGGGAAGGGTTTCATGAAATTTAAAGTTGTTCCATAATATTTGGTAATTAATATATATATCCATTTAATTATTTAGCTAGTCAAATCTACAAATTGGCATGCTTTCAAGAAGAGTGTAGGGTTAGAGAGAGAAAATGGATTTTTTCAAGATTTAATATTTTATTATTTGGAATAATTTCCTATATTTTTTCATTTTTTTAATAAATTTTCCAAAAATATCCATTATTTGGCAAATCTTGGTGCTTCCAAGCTTCCAAAAGGGCCTAGTTTAGCATAGTTTAAGGAAAATTTGTATTTTTTTAAGTTTTTTATGGAAAAGTAGGTTTCAATGGACCATTGAAATAATTGAAGAATAATTTTATCTTTAAAAAATATATTAAAAATTAAATAAACTACAAAAATATACAAAAATGCATTCAAGTATGCACACATTCCATGCAAAAGGGGCATTTTTTAAGGAAATTTAAGGTTTTTGGCATCTACAAGTAGAGTTCTAACTCCAAATTTGGTGTGTATAATCATAATGAGTTGATTAATAATCCATAAAATTTTAAATTCCATTGGAAATTTTTTAATTCTTTTTGTTTTTACACAAACCTAAACCTCTCAAAACACCATCAAGAAAGAAGCAACCCTGAGCAAAATGAAACCTCCAAGAGCAAAATGTAGTATTTTGGTTGTTTATAACCATTGTGTGAGTTTTTAAGGCAGATAATGGTGTTTTAAAATATTCAAAATTTAATAAATAACCATCTCTTGTTTTTTAGAATATTCTAGGAAGCTTCTAAGTGATAGAAGTAAGCTTAATAGGCATATCTTATCAATCAAATAAATGAAGTTTGGCATTGAGTTGGATATAAAATAGTTCAAAAGGAGTTTACCACAAAACATATCTGACATTTTAATTAATATTAATATATTTTCATATTTAAAATTCCATTTTATGCAAGGAGGAGCCAAGTGGAGTTAACTAGGCTTGAACTTCCAATCAAAGCTTCAGTTGACTAGTTGACTAATATCAAGCAATATTCCTTTGTTATCATTTAAATAATGACATTAAAACACTTCAATATCACTTCAAGTGGAGATAGACACAAAATATTAGCATTGATTTAATGCAAAGAGAGTTGTTATCAAGATGGGGACCACCATTTCTTATTTTAGTGCCAAAATGGATTTCTTGCAAAACAAAACAAAACAAAAGATTTTTGAAGACTATTATATTTAATTTGAACTCAAATTGACTTGAGTTTTTATCAAGATGGGCCCACCACTTTTATAATGCCAAAAAGAGGTTTTATGTAAAGACAAAAGAAAATAAGGAGATTTTTAAAGGAATATTTTAATTAATTTAAACTCAAAATTGATTTGAGTTCACATCCAATTAATTTCCTCTTCTTTTTTTTCATTGCCAATCTTGGATATTACTTCTATTTTCTATATATGTTGGCTTTGAAGCCATTTTTAGGGGATCCCTCTCTTGTCATAACTAGACTCTACCAAGATTAAGTTTTGTAACCTTTTCAAACAAATAAAATGACTTTTTCATATTCCATTATGTTGGTATAGTGTGTAATATTAGTTTTATTTGCATATGTGGTATAAATTTCTCCCTTGTCAATTCCTGATCTCACCTAGCTACTAGTATGCCACTTATGCAGATCATGTTTAGTGTTTAATTTCATTTGATTAATCTAATAATGGATAAACATTGGTTGGTTAATGCCTTAAATCATGTCTATTCCAACATTTCCCTCAAGCTTTGAGTAACTGATAAAACCTCTTCATGAAATACTAATGTATAGAAGTCTTGGAGTTATAGGATCCAATATTTTACTTGTCTAATCAATGTTATAGGAGATAAAATAGAGTGGATGAACCAAAAATATAGGTATATCACCAACAATAAAGTAGGATTTCCCTTTTAGTTTCCTTCTCCCCCTTTTCATCCCAACAATTAGTAGTTTACTAAAGTGTAAAATGATACATCAGAGGAGCTAGCCTCACCAAAATATAGAGCTCTAGTCTGAGTTTAGGTGTCCCACACCTAAGATCATTTCAATATTAGTCTAAGTGTGAAGGTTTAAAATCTAAATCTATCAAGCCTTCAATCAGGGTGCTATCTAGGTTACTAATAGTTATGGCATGCTCAATGGGACATAAATTCAGCTATTAGAGTACAAGCTTGTATCACATCATCTTTAAAACCAGTTTTTAGTACTCATATTTCCGTTATCTCAAGGTAAAAGGTATATTGTTGTTCATAATTTGAGTTATCTTCATGATATTATAAGCTATGACAGCATCCTATAGAGAATAATTTCATCATTCTTCTCCCTTTCAACATTTTTAGTATGATCCTCATGACCCATATCAGCCCTCTCATAACCCACATCAGCCATATGAAAAGTATAAAGATCCTTATTATTAGTATGAAAGATTATACCATTCTTATAACCATGATCCATATGCATCTCATCCTCATCCATATGAGCCTTACCCATTTCAATATTAACCATCCTTCCAAAAATATCTAAATTTTTATGATGAGATAGAGGAAATGAAGAGGTTAAACCAAATGATTGTTGAAGAGATATCAACCTACAAACAAGAGTTATTAGATAGAAAATATGTATCTCAAAGTTTAATACCTCTTTCTGCCCCATATCAATATCCATGGATCTCAAGTCCACCTTAGCAAGGAATTATCCCAATCATGCCTCAAGCTATAATACTTTCAATACCAGAAGCTCCTAAACCCAAGTTTCCAACCTGGATTCAAATAAAACAACCAAGCATAAGCCCAAATGATGAAATCAACCCCAAAATCATTGTTGACATTCACCCCTCACCCCTCCCTCCTCAAGATCCCAAATTCTTTCATTGATTGAAATCCATTCAAGGAAATATGCAGAAAGAGGAGGTGATAGTTCAAATTCAGCAATCTTAGGATCAAAATCAAAAATCTATGGCACAACCATTGGATATTTCTCATCTTATTGAATACTTTTAGGGATCTACTATGCCTATCCTAGATAAGAAGCTTATCCTTTCCAAAATAAAAGAAGTTTCAGATAATGTAGATGAAAATGAAAGAATTTTGCATGAACATAAGGAGGGCATCATCATTGACACACTCAGTGTCAAGGAAGAAATTGATGAGGTCAAAGAGGTTGTTGATGTGATTGAATATTAGCTGAAAGTAGAGGATGAAATTCAAGAGGAAAACACTCTAATTTTTCAAGTAGAAGGTGTTTTCCATGAACTAATTAATCAAACAATGGTTTCCATCCATCATGGGGAACAAAATCTTGTATAAGTGATAGAAAATGATTACCAATCAACACAAGAAGTTGAAGATAATTTTCAACATTATGATCATAATAAATAAATTCCAATTGTACTTCAAATTAATGAGAAAAAGTCTTTAGATTTTTTTTAACATATTCTATTCAAGTTATTCTTTACTTGAATGTGGTCCATTGTAGGATGATAAGAGTGCTTTCACCAATCAAGAAGTAGTCATTTTCTGACGAGATGACATGTTTGAGTATCTCAAGTATGGTTATCAACCTCTCTCATCATCTTCAAATACTTGTCTACTTTTGGAAGCTGATTATAAACACAAATGGCCTCAATAAGTCAATATTATATCCATCTCACTTCGAGGTCAGCCTTGAATATATGACAAAGGAGATACAACATGTTGTTCTACATTATCATGATCAATAGTTCTTAAAAGATGATGAATTGAATGTATTCTTGTAAAGTACATGGATTTGGAAATATGATTATTAAGTCTTGGATCCATACCTTTAATAAATGTACCTAATAATGGAGGTTGGAATCTTAGTTGCATCACCAAGAATACATGAACATCCAATTACTCATAGTTATAAAAGAGAGCTATTAAGATATGCCAAATACATTTCAAGGTTCCATGGTGCATAAAATAATTTTTGATTTGATCCTAGAATAAAGCTTCTCATTTAAGGTTATTAGGTTTGATTTATGCCAATAATTTATTAGTACAAGCATCAATCTACTTCCCTTATTTTGTTTTCCTATTTTTCATAGGTTAATTGTCTTTGCTTTCTAGTTTAGTCGTGTTTCCCTTTAGTCTTATTATGTCAGTCATAAAAGGTGCATTAAATCCATAAAGAGTCCATTTTCCATGAAAATTGATGATTTATTTGACCAAAAGGCTGTTCAACCCTTGTGAATCATCAAAAATGTTAGTAATTTGGCTTGTCAAGGCCAAATTCCAATCCTTGCAATTCAAAATATCCAGAAACCATCAATTAGTCTTTATAAGCTAATAAAACTAGTTTTTTGTATAAAAGGTTATTTTTGGTATTTAAAATGTCAAATTTATATAAAAATTTCATTAAATTATTCCAATTTCCTTTAATTATATTTAAAAATATAACTTTAGCCTTATCCTAAAGTTCCATGGCTTAAAAAGGTGTTTTAATGCATTTTTTAAGCCAAAAAAGCTTATTTTGGGTTCACACGTACCAAAAATAACCCCCAAAGAATTGGAAAATATAAAATATTTTTTAAAAATTAAAAATACCCATTTAAATCCATTTCATCCATTATTTTGGTGGTGGGGCTCTTGAAATTCCATAAAAGGCAAAGAAAAGCCTTTTTCACTCATTTTCAAAAAGACAAGTATGGATCCATGCGGATTCCATACACTTAAATCAGGAACAATAAATAAAAGGTAATTAAAAATATTTATAATAAGTTTCATGGAATTTTGATGCAGCAATGTCTCAAAATTGTTTCATACAGACACTCCTCCTAATTTACACATAGTGACCTACTTGCAAGTTTGATGATGGTATGGTCAGATGGAGAAAGGTAGAGATATAAATTTTTGGGTGTAAAAAATATACTCAGAGGTATTCCTCATGGATCAATTTTTTTTAATTGTATTTTCCATGCTCATGTACCATCATGTTTAAGACATGCCAATTTCTGTAGCCTTGCAACCAAAAAGGCAACATGTTTTTCTGAATTTCTCCTCACCTCAAAAGGGTTTCATGACATTTTAAGTTATTACAGAATATTAGGGAATTAATATATCTCTCCATGTCATTATTCACCTAGTATTCTTGCATTTCCTAGTCTAATAGAGCAAGTAAAAATAACCAGTCAAATTTGTAAATTAGCATGCTTTCAAGAAGAGAAAATGGATTTTTTCAAGATTTCATATTTTGGTATTTGGAATAATTTCCTCCATGTTTTCATGTTTTAAATCAGGTTTTCCAAATAAATTTTCCAAAAATATCCATTATTTGGCTAATATTGGTGCTTCCAAACTTCCAAAAGGGCTTAGTTTAGCATGGTTTAAGAAAATTTTGCATTTTTTAAGGTTTTTTATGGAAAACTAGGTTTTAATGGACCATTGAAGTAATTGAATAATAATTTTATGTGTAAAACATAAATAAAATAAACTTCAAAAATATGCAAAAATACATTCAAGTATACACACATTCCAAGCAAAAGGGGCATTTTTTTAGGAAATTTGATGTTTTTGGCATCTACAGGTAGATTTTTGACTCTAAATTTGGTGTGTATCATCATCATGAGTTGAGTAATAATACATAAAAATTTTAAAGTCATCATAAAATTGGAAGTGTTTTCTATATTTACACAGACCTAAGCCTCTCAAAACACAATCAAGAAGGAAGTAAGCCTAAGCAAGATGAAGCCTCCAAGAGCAAAATGCAATATTTTGGTTATTTCCAACCATTATGTGAGTTTTTAAGGAATATAATGGCGTTTTAAAATATTTCAAAATGAATAAATAACCATCTCTTACTATTTATAAGATTTCAAGAAGCTTCTAAGTGACAAACGTAAGCTTAATAGGCCTATTTTATCAATCAAATAAATGAAGTTTGGAATTGAGTTGGCTATAAAATAGTTCAAAATGAGTTTACCATGCCACATATCTGATATTCTCATGAATATTCATATATTTTCATATTTAAAATGCCATTTTATGCAAGGAGGATCCAAGTGGAGTTAACTGGCCTTAAACTTCCAATCAAAGCTTCAGCTGACTAGTTGACCAACATCAAGCAATATTCCTTTGTTATCATTTAAATAATGACATTAAAACACTTAAATATCACTTCAAGTGGATATAGACACCAAATAATAGCATTTATTTCATGCAAAGAAATTTTTTATCAAGATGGGTCCCACCATTTCTTGTTTCAATGCCAAAATGGATTTCTTGCAAAAAAAACAAAAGAATTTTTTTTTTAAGACTATTGTATTTAATTTGAACTCAAATTGACTTGAGTTGTTATCAATATGTGCCCACCACTTTTCCAATGCCAAAAGGAAGTTTTATGCAAAGATAAAAGAAAATGAGATTTTTCTTATGTAGGTCATGTTTAGTTTTTAATTTCATTTGATTAAGCTGAAAATAGATAAACATTGGTTGGTTAGTGCCTTGAATAAAGCCTATTCTACCATTTTCCTTAGGCTTTGATCAATTGATAAAACCTCTTCATAAAATACTGATGTATAGGAGTCTTAGAGTTATAGGATCCAATATTTTACTTGTCTAATCAATGTTTTAGGAGCTCAAATAGATTGTATTAACCTTCAATACATGTGTATCACTAATAATAAAGTAAGGTTTCCCTTTTGATTTACTTCTCCCCCTTTTCATCCCAACAATCAGTAGTTTAGTAAGTAGTGCAAAGTGATACATCAAATGAGCTAGCCTCACCAAAATCTAGAGGTCTAGTCTAAGTTTAGGTGTCCCACACCTAATATCATTCCAATTTTAGTCTAGGTGTGAAGGTTTTAGAGCCAAATCTATCAATCCTTCAAGTAGGGTGCTATCTAGGTTGCTAACAAGGATAGAATAGACCAAGTGGGATAATGGTGGTGGATGCTCATGTCTTGTACTCAATGTTTTTATTTTCCAAATAACTCAGGGACATCTTCTAGGATATTTATGGGTTTTACACATTTTACCTATTCTT
Source organism: Torreya grandis (assembly GCA_037957365.1). Classification (NCBI taxonomy): domain Eukaryota; kingdom Viridiplantae; phylum Streptophyta; class Pinopsida; order Cupressales; family Taxaceae; genus Torreya; species Torreya grandis. The sequence goes on from JARHVA010002068.1 coordinate 1,375,507, forward strand.
ACATTTTTTTTTCCTATGCAATCACTTGATAAATAAAAAATATAAGTTCATGTCTCTTTTGCATAGTTTAGCTTTTTTTTATTTTTGTTTTACTTTGGCTATTTTGGTCATTAATGTTCACTTTATTTTCTAAACTTATATTTATGTCACCTTGTATTATTTTATTCCATTTATCTAATTAGGATTGATATTTATATATTTATTCAATAATAGACAAAAATTTTGGTGAACCTACATATTGATCAAACCTTGCCTAACCCTATGTTTTCCCTAGGGTTCCAACCTTCTAGGGTTTCATATTTTCTTCAGTCTATTTCATCTCTTGTGTTCATAAACATATGGTTATAAATGATAAAATGCAAACATCCTCAATGGAAAAATTTGTAAATCATGCATAACCTATGAAAAAGAAGACTTACATATTTCCAATAATATTTATCTTGCTGAAAGGCAATCCTAAATATCACTAGATTCTTATTATTTAAATATTCAATCATAAATGTTACCAATCACAAATCAATTACAAAGGTCATCTATGATAAATTTCATTGCCTACCTAGACTCTAATGTTATAATAGTAATCATCATACTCCCATTACTCTCCCATGGTTTATATTGGGTACCACAGTCTATGTTGTTTACAATCTACGAGGTATGCCACCACATCATAGAGGTAGTCAACATGTTCCTCCTTAGCCTACTCTTCCTCCTACACAACAAGAAAATAAATCCAAATGATATAATATATTTGATTAATTAAAGAATAATCTTGCCAAAATTTCAATTTTGGACATATTAAAAACCTCATTAGTCTATAAGGATATTATTTATGTTGCATTAAGGGATAAATTTATTCTTATTGACACATAACCTAATGTTTTTTATTCGATCATGAATGATTTTAAAGATGCAAAAACAATAATCAATTTCAATAATGAATATTTTCCAACCAAAGATATAATCACATAAAATCTACCATTATACATTTAGGTATGAACAAAATAACAAAGGCATTAAAATATTATTGACTGGCACTGGATCTAGAATGGACATTTTTTATATTACTTTCTTACAAAAATTAGGTATTAGCATTACTATTCTTAAATAAACAAATCAAAATATCAAATTAATTGATGGTTATTCAAAACAAGTTCTTGGTTTGATCACCTTATACATAACATTGGGGCAAAAAATGACATCTACTTTATTACATGTTATATCTAATCAATTGACTTACAATTTATTATTGGGAAGGCCTTAGATCATACTATGGTAGAAATACCATATACATTACACATATGTTTCAATTTATGAATAAAGGATACACTTATGAATTTCTTACTGATGATTCCCATTTTTGATATTGTATGGTTCAATCATATCAATCACAATTGAATGATATACAAAATATTCTACCTTAAATTATTCTGTGGGATCAAAAATTCAAATATGAAATTGGTGAATCTATTAATACTAACAAACACATAGATCAAGAAAAATTGCATAAATAAACTTGATATGTTAGAGATAAAAGTGGAAAAAGCAAAAAATAACTTCCAAAATTAGAATAAAATCAAAAAAATAAATAAAGAATGTATTCAATATCAACACTTATAAACAAAACATTGAGAATAATGGGGTACAAATTAAATAAATTGGGCCACAATTGGAACTAAACTACATTATAAATAATAGAAAACTAAAAAAAATCAAAAGGAGGCTACACTCAGTCTCCCTTTAGCAGTAAATTCAGATGTGCAAGATGGCCATGTCTCCAATTACTATGATAGTGATGAGGATGATACCAACATAGTAAAAAATGATCAAATTCATAAATTAGATTTAAATTCTTTGGATGACTATGTATCTTATACCCTTTTTACACCTATGATTACATAATTTTATTGATGTAATGTTATGTAAATTATCGTACATTGATCAAATTTAAAATATAAACAAACTCTTGGCATGCATATGGATTAAAATTATACAAATTTGATCATTGAGGATTCCAATATGATCACAAAAGAATAAAGTCACACATTACAACTTGAAAAAAATGTAAGAAAACAATTACAAAAGCAAGAATTAGATAATTTGCATTTACATATTGAATAAAATAAGCATTTCTTATATATTAAACCTTTGTTTCTTAACCCCCTTATTGATGGCAAGCAATTTACCAATGTTGAAATTGTATCCTTTTATAACACTAATGTTTGTATAATGACACTTATCTCATATTTTGGATACATTCATCAAAATTTGGGTCATAAATTATAGGTCCTCAATACTAAATTGGATCCATTTAGCTACCATTATCCTTGAACCAAAAAAACATTCATCATATTTCATGTTGAACCTACATTAGATGATTGTAATGTAAAATTGGGCAGATCATGGATGAGATCCATGGAAGCAATGTTGGGTAAGGATAATGATTATATAAGATTTGATCATGAAAGTAGCATGATTATAATTTCATGAAATAACCAAATAATTAATAAAGTGAGAATTAAAAACTCGTGTCTTTAGCTAATATTGGAATAAACAATGATTACTCATCAAAGGTCATTCACTTACCACTCCTCAAAAATTATTGTGATCATCTTGAGATCATTAGGTATATCATTTAATTTTAAAAACATTATAAAAACATTCAAATATAAATTTTAAAAACCAAAAAATATGATTTTACATAGTTTCTATGTTTTTCATCTTCTTATATTTGTTGCATTTATAATGGTTTGATCCATTCTTATATGCCCTTAGATTCCATTAAATTATTGGCCTCTTGGCCCTTCTATTTTCCCTTCCATGTTTGGAAAATATTAAAAAAATGTTCAATTTTAAAAAATAGTGGCATTCATCTATCTTCATCCAAAGTTTTTTCTTGAATTATATCATTTTACCTATAGGACAAAATTTCCCATTTAGATAAAAACATCATCTACTACTATCCTAGTTAGTCGATCATGTCTTCTAGATTTATCTACCTAGAACATGAATTTGTAGAACATAGATCTCTAATTTTTTCAATTTTTAAATTATTCATGTAGTATCAATATGTAATTTCCAATTTTCATGAAAAATCTCTTGGTTTCAATCTCAATTGCTCTTTGCATGCAACATATTTTGACACACAACATTTGACAAAATGATAATGTATAGTTATTTAACTATATATATATATATATATTATATATATATATATATATATATATATATATATTGAATCTCCTATGTATATTTATAAAATTTCCAATTCACATTCCATAAGGGAAATTTTCATTTTATGAAGCCATTCTAGTCCTTGCTAGTGCAAATCTTCATTGACACTTGTTACAAACTTTCTAAGTTTGATCTCCTTTATTCTATTTTCAATTCCTTATGTTTATTTTTAGTATCTGATGTTGTTTTACATATTTAAAAAATACAAAAAATAATTCATATATTCTCAAAAGTGTAAAAACATGCAAATATTGTCAAAAAATACAAAATCAAGCCCTAATCATGATTAGTAACTTGGTTTACATCTTTACAATATTTTTTATCTTGTGATTATTACATAACATATTATTTATATCACACATGAATTTCATAGGTATCTATGAAGTGTTGTGTAGGACATACAAGCATTTTCACATATTAAGATGTTGGACTTTCCTCTACCCATTGGACTTGCTAAGTTTGGGGCATCTTAGTCACATGTGACAATATGTAGGTGTTATCATTAGATAACCCCTATATTTTTGAGCTTTCAATTATTTATAAATGTCTTGCTAACATTTATATCTTACACAATATACATAAACATATTACTTGTTATGTGTAGTCATATAAAATGTCCAAATTGGTAGTTTGAGTGTGGCTTGTGACATGTTATCTATAGGACCTTCTTAAATGCTTTTATGACCCTTCTAGACACCTTTTTACTCATAACTAGTCATCTATAGACTTCCAAACGATCATTCTAACTTAGCCAAGTTTTATTCCCTAGACTAATTCTATCCCCCCTGGTCTTGATCCTATAAGATAGGAGCACCATACCTGGACTATAGTGTCAGACCCTAGGGTGTCCCATTTTTAGCACTCTAGTCCAATTGCATTTTCAGCCTAAATGACCCTTTTCATTTGATTCCTATCCTTCATCATATCGGCCTAGCATGAATACATATAATATATGATCAGTAGTTCCCTATAAAATTCCATCCAAAGGTTATTTACAAAGGGAGGTGAAAAATATTACAAAGAAAGCAAGAATACAAGCAAACTACTAAGGAAAACTTTCCTATTCTTTGTATACTATCACCCAACATAGCTACAAACATATTCAAACCCTCACACCAGCCCTAGCCACCTTAAACACTCTCAGTTTAGAATTTTTGCATCTACATCACATTATTGCACAAAGCACATTAGGTGGGAGAACTACATATAGCTTAAACCCTCTTCGGAGTATTGGTATGTAGGCAGTGTGCCCACACAAGGGGTATGGATACATGTTCAATGCATCTTACACATACTAACGCCCCCCTCTTTTTTAGGTTTTATTAAGCACAATGAAGGTCTAGGGTTTCAATATTGAATTAGATCTATAAGGAGTTCCATTGACATTCAAGACTCAAGATTTCACAAGTAGGCTCACACAAGAACAACAAAAAGAACCCCAAAAAAATCAAGTCTTTGTGAGCAATTTGGATAATAACATCAGAAGAGGATAATAACATCAAACCTTAGGGTGTTTTATTTTAGGTGGTCTTATCCTTTCACAAAACAAAATCTAGATTCTAATTTGTGATACTCTCTCAGTCCTGCATAGCCAGTTTCAAACCCTGTAATAGTTATTCCAACATGTTTTAAGCTAAGTTATATTTCTCTTAATTTATTACTATTTTTAGAAAGATACAAAAGATAAATAAAATATACAAATAAAGAATTTAATTATTGAAATATTATTTAATGATTTATTAGTCTAGACCCTTAACTAAAATAGGAATAAAACTTCATTATTACCAAAAAAAAGTTAAATCATTTGGTGAACTTGACTTACTTTACTTGTGCATAAAAACCCTAGAAACCCTAGGGAAAATTCCTTGCTGATTTTTCTAGTATTTTTGTAATTTTTTCCTACATATTTAAATTATAAATTCAAATTTTATTTTTAAAATTTACCTTAGTAATTTTTAAAATTATTTTGTTCAAAACCTAGTTTCCTATTCTAGGTCCCGATATTTATTCTAGTATTTTTATGATTTTTTCCTACATATTTAAATCAGAATTTCTATTTAAATTTTTTAAATTTACCTTAGTAATTTTAAAAATAATTACATTCAAAACCTAGTTGCATATACTAGGTCTATTTGATTTTGAGGTATCACCTTACACTTAAATCAGAATTTCACATTTAATTTTAAAAATTTACCATAGTAATTTTTAAAATTATTTATTTTAAACCCTAGTTGAACTTACTAGGTTCCTTATTTTTTTAGGTATCACCTTACATGTTTGTGAGATTCGTATCCTTTTTATGCATATTCTAGTTTGATATTTTTAAGACTTTACATTTCCTTTATTTAGTACTTTCCTTTCATCACATTTTGCTTATTACAACTTATTGTAAAAAATTCAATCCATTTTCAATTTGTTTTCCTACTTTAACAATGGCCTAATATATTAATTTTGATGAAAATTATAAGAGGGAACTTCAAAAAATATTTCTCTACATCTTGATATGCAATATGATATGCTTAAAATACTATAAGAATAACAAAAAGTAAACAATGGTCAATCCTCTCAAACCACAAAGCAACTAGTTGCAAATGACACTACGGGGGCAATTATGTCACAACAACCCCCTATAGTAGCCCAACCTTCTTATGAGGCACAACTAGTTATGACTAGTACATCTTTATCTCCTAATATGGCTTCCCTTGTGAAAGAGATAAAATCTCTTCAATCCAAGGTGCTACATCTCAAGCAAGGTGCCTCTAGACCTACATAGGCCTTTGATTCATTTGCTCTACTTCATACACCAGTGGCACATCATATTGCTTCTACACCCTTACCACCAGGTTTTGCTCAACCTAAACTCACTTTGTATGATGGCAAGGTGATCTAGAGACACACTTGAGAGCTTATCACATAGCATGCTTGGATTATGTGCCAAATGATTGGTTACTAACCAAGTTATTTCCATGGAGTCTAAAGGATTATGCTTTACAATAGTTTTATAGTCTACTAAATCAATTGATCAATGCATTCAATCCTTTAGCTAACATGTTCCTATCTCATTTTAGCATTAACATAGGTGACAAGGTTTTTTATGCCCAATTTTCACAATAAAAACAAAGGTCAAATGAGCATCTTACAAATTATGTTCTCTGATATAAGACTATTTTGGCTAAACTGACTAGTCCCATGGCTGATCAAGAGTTATAAAATCTCTTCAAACAGAGTCTTTTGCTAGTTTTGCATGAGTTGATAATGTTCAAAATATTCTCTTACTTTAATGAGTTATGTCATACACTAAAGGAAAGCGAAGTCAAACTAATTTTAATGGGAAAACTCAAGTACATAATTATATCAAAAACAATAAACAAGAGTAACAGTAAAGTCCTATATAAAATAAAGGTCAATGATAGAAAAATCCAAAATCAACCACTAGTTAATGTAGCTTTAGATCCCCCTCAATGAGTGGTATTATCTACACCTTATCAGAGAACTTTTACCAATATACCAGTATCTCTAGCCAGATTCTTACATTAGTTATTGGAATGTAACATGATATCTCTCCCTCCTATTCAAGAAGTTGATCCAACAAATCCACTTTCACAAGGATATGATCAGAATGCATTTTTTTATTTTCACAGGGCACTAGGCCACACAAAAAACATATGCATTAGTTTGAAACACAAGATACAAGACTTGATAGATGGCAACTTTATTGATCTTGGCACTCCAATTGAGCCTCCTCAGGCAAAACAAACACAAGACAAGACTCTTAAAAAAAAATTAGATCTTTTCCCACAGCATTATAAATAAGAGATAGGGTATACATCAGGTTTTCACCATGCATATCATGCACACCTTAGACCAGCTACATATCAATCACCTTCAGTTGGGTCATATCTTTTGAGTAACATGATCATTATGTATAATTTTAGAGTTCCAACTAGACCTTCCATCTCCGTTTCAGAGCATTAAATAGTTGAGAATGATTTGTATTACCATTCACTCTTTATCAGAGCCTACATTAATCATCATACCATTCATATTTTTCTCATAGATAATGGATATAGTGTAAATATGTGCACTATGACATTACTATAGCATTTGGGACATTTAGAGTAAGATATTACCTTGACATACATAGTTATCAGTAGATTTAGTGGGCACATATAGAGTTCATTAGGTGAGATTTTAATTCCTCAATAGGTTGGTCCAACACATATGGCCACACCATTTACTATTGTTCCTAGTGTAGGAGTTTTTGATATGTTACTTGGTTGACCATGGATTTAGAAACTTCATGTAATACATTTTATAGTTCATAGATACATGAAATTCATTCATGATAATCAAGTTTTTATAGTTGGTGAAGTCCCATATGAGTTACCACTCCCTAATTCAGAACCATCTACTACTCTACAGTCATCAGTTCCATCTTATCCACTAGTTACAGTTCTTCTTCCAATTCAGATTTAAACATAGTTAAGGCCTTCCTCACTAGCACAGAGAGTTCATACACTTCCATGAAGGCCTCTTTTAGATCATTCATAATTTTAGGACTCTAGATAGTTTCCATATATAGTATTTACACCCAAGGTAGTATCATTGATGTCTCATGCCTCTACACATAGACCACATGTTTAAAGATCTTTTTCTACTACTAGATGGGTCTCAAAGAACCCTATAGTTGCATCCACTTATTAGAGTTATAAGGGGATCCCACAAACAGTTCCACAATAGACATTTTAGATAATTTATAACATACATAAATTTTAGATTCATAGTCTCATCCCTTTCATCATACTTTATGATCACACATGATTCCTCTCCTTGATATAAGACACCATGATAGAGAGGCTCTCATGAGACTCTTTGGTTAGTATCATTTCTTCTTAGTCTTTTTTTTACATATCTTCTTTTCAATTTCTTGTTCATATTTTCCTTATGATTGATTTTACATAGCTTATATATCAAAAATACCAAAAACAATATAACATTTCAAAATCCAAAAATATTCAAAAAAATCAAAAATCTAAAAAATAATACAAAATATCAAAATACAAAAACATTTAAATAAATCAAAAACACTAAAAAATTCCAATTATATGCATTATCTATGATTTAAATTTCTAATACCATGCTAGACTTACATTTTTCTATTCTATGATATTCTATGTTGATTTATCTACATCACCATGCTCCACTTGATCTTCTTTGAGTGTGTGAAATGACACCTAGATCTTTGATTGCTTCACTTTACCCATTGAGAGGGCATCTTACTTTTACATTTGAGACATACATCGATATATCTACCCATTAGGGGCATATTCTACATGACTACACCATCCAGGTTATGCCATTCTTACACCACTCACTCTATTTATCATGTTGGTCTACATTACTTACTAGCTTACAGAAATTACTCTATCAACATCCACTAATATATAGCACTTATGTATTTCTTTTCATATACCTAGTCTTTTACTCCATGTCTTACATACTTTCACTTATGGCTTTGATTAGTTAGATATGATTGTATTTCCAACTTTTTCATGCTTTCCTTTCTTGCTTTAAATAGTTAGATGTGTTTGAATTTCTCAGTTCCCATATTTTATCTTATGTGTGCCTTAAGACATTTGTTAGTTTCCTTTACTTATACCCTTCTATGTGCTTGTGTCCCTAGTGCCAACCTTGCTTATTTTTAATTATATGTGTATGTGGAATTTGAACATGCCTTTTATAATTGATTTCTAGTTTTAATGATATGTGTCCATGTACCGTGTTTGTTTGGCCCCTTGGCCACTTTTGTGTGCTTCTTGCCTTGCCTACTTATTGCTTGTTGCTTCTCATTATTTGTAATGACATGATCCACATCATGCATTATCTTTCTTTCTTGGATGTTATGATGGACGTCATGCTTCATCCGTATTTTACAAGTAACAACTAACAATTAACATTTCTAATTTTAATTTAGTACATTACACATGTTATTACATTGTTACATCTATCTAGGCATACTCATGTTTATCTAACAATCTTCAAAATAAACTATGCTATATTTTGAGACATATTTTCAATTATCATTTCTATATCATGTATTTTATAGCATAAAACACTTTTAGGGATCTTTCTTCTTAGGGTAGTCATTGCAAGGTCTTTATTCCTACCCTCAAAAGAGGGGGAAATAATTAGGGGTTTTGTCATAGAGATCAGATCCCTCTACTAGTCAAAAATTAGTTTTCAAAACACTCAAAACAATAACTAGAACCCAAACCAAGTAGAATAGACCAAAAAAATAGTGATGATTATAAAACAATGATCAAAATTAGTAAAGGACAAGAGCACCAAACCTAGATAATAGCATTGGACACCATGGTGTCCTATTTTTGATGCTCTTATCCAAATAGCAAGAAACCTAGATTTTCTATAAATAGATAGAAATGTAAGTTTAGTTATTATCTTGTCACCTTCAGATCAGTTTATATTCAATAGCTTTAATCTAGTTTTCTTAGATAATCCATATATAAGGGTCATCATGCACAGCATGATAGCTCTCACTTCTAGTTTTAGATTAGGTAGTTGGTATAACTTCTAAATCAAAATCCATGTTTCAGACACCAGTGATTGGGGGAAATACATGTGGCATATTTAACTTATTTTATTTTTGAGTTCATTACATTACCTAATCATACTCAACAGTCACATGCCTTATTTCATCTATAAGTAGTTGGCATAATTTTTTAGTGGCTTCCACATAAGCTTAGTTCCCAGTTTTAGAGTGGCTTTCATACAAGCTTAAACTCCACCTTTCAATATGGCCAATATTGGCCTAGCTTTTAGTACACATCTAACTATCCATACCACATTGTCATATTTTAGAGCATTCATGGGCTTCAAGATCCATCTCATATGACACACCATTCATATCAGTATCAGTTCATAGCTTCAATTAGTGGACAATGATGGAGCCAAGGGTCTAGTTAGCCTTTGTATTCTTAAACCACCTACTTAGAGGGATTGGATACATAGTCTAAACATTTATTATCATACACATAATCACATAGCTTCACTTAGTGGGTGATGATGGAGCCAAAGGGCCAGCCTTTGTATTCTTGAGCCACTCTCAAGGAATTGAGCACTTAGCTCCATTCATGATATTATTCTTGGTTTAGCACATATGCAACATCACCCAACATCACTCAATAAAAAAATAGGGTTTTTATTGGTCTACATACTCGATAAGGTATATTCATTCCTTTCTCTTCCTCTCTCTCTTACCCTGCTTTGTACATTCTTATTTTAGACATAACATGTCTAGTAAGAACTGATCTACTCTTTGTTTTCTCCTACAGATTTACACTTCATGATGTTCTCTCTTTATGCACACTCAACATCACACAACTTCATGGTATTTACCATTTTAGGTAAGTTTAAGTATCCATTCTATTTTTCCTTTATCCTAGTATTTTGATTTATTACATCACTAGAATAAAGGGGGGTAAATTTAGTCATATAAAATGTCTAAATTGGTAGTTTGAGTATGGCTTGTGACACCCTATCCATAAGACCTTCTTGCATGCTCTCATGACCCTTATAGACACCTTTTTTCTCATAACCATTCATCCATAGACTTCTAGATGATCATTCTAGCTTAGCTAGGTTATATTCCCCAGACTAATTATATCCTCCCAAGTCTCGAGCCTATAAGACAAGAGCACCATACCTAGACTATAATGCTAAAATCTAGGGTGTTCCATTTTTTATGCTTATATTCAATTATATTTTGAGTCCAAATGACCATTTTCATCTAATTCCTATCCTTCATCATGTTGGCCTAGTACAAATACATCTAACCCATGATCAATAATTCCCTATAAAAGTCCATCCAAAGGTCATTTACAAAGGGAGGTGATAAATATTACAAATCAAGCAATAATACAAGAAAACTACTAAGGCAAACTTTCCTATTCTCAGCATATAGTCACCCAACATAGCTATAAACATATTCAAACCCTCACACCAATCCCTAGCCATCTCAAGCACTCTTAGTTTGGCATTTTTACATCTACATCACACTATTTCACAAAGCACATTAGGTGGGAAAATACATAAGGCTTGATCCCTCTTCAGAGTATTGGTATGTAGGTAGAATACCCATACAAGGGGTGTGGATACACATTTAGTGCATCTTACACACACTAACCCCCCCTCTTTCTCAAGTTTTATTAAGCATAATGAAGGTCTAGGGTTTTAAGATTGAATAATATCTATAAGGAGTTTCATCAACATTCAAGACTCAATATTTCATAGGCAAGCTAGCATAGGAATAGCAGAAAGAACCCAAAAAAATTAGGTCTCTATGAGCAGTCTAGAAAATAGCACTAAAAGATGACAACAACACTGGACTCCAGGGTGTCCTATTTTTAGTAGTCCTATCCTTTCATAAAATCAAAGCTAGATTATGATTTGTGACACTATCCCAATCTTGCACAACCAGTTTTAGATCCTACAATAGTTGTTTAAACCTATTTTAAGCTCAGTTATATTTCTCCTAATTTATTACTATTTTTAGAAAGCTACAAAAGATAAATAAAATATACAAATCAGTATTGTAATTATTGCAATATTATTTACGTATTTATTAGTCTAGACCCTTAACTAAAATAGGAATAAAACTTTATTATTCCCCAAAAAAGTTAAATCATTAATCTATGATCATGTGACATATGCATATTTTAAACTACCTTAGCTAATTATATGTTCTATTGATGTTGCTTCATTTTACATAGTAGATTAAAACTTTGATTTTTTACTATGTTGGCCTTTGGCCCTTGTGTGAGACCTTTTGTTTGATGCATCTCTATGAGATATTATCTATTGTTTGTGACATTTTAACATGTCCTTACTTTAGCCATTAGCCCTATGTGTGGTGTGATACATTTGAACATGTCATTGCCTTGGTCCTTTGACCTATGTGTGATGTGTGACATCTTAACATGTCCTTTATATGACCTTTGGCCCTATGTGTGGTGTGTAAAAATTGAATGTCCTTGCTTTGGCCCTTGGCCCTATGTGTGTGAAACATTTGAATATGCCCTTTATTTTCAACATTCTTCATGTTTATGTGTATTCTTTTGGACATTGTAACATGTCCTTTAATTTGGACCTTGGCCCATATATGTTAATTTTTTATCATTTATGTTATTTGTGTGTGTGTTTGTTAATCTTAATGAGTTTTATAAGTGTCATGATCCATATCATGCACTCCTAACATACTAATTCCATGAGCTTAATTGATACATTTTATAAGCCTTTCCTCTTAATTTTTATAGAAATTTTAAATATTTCTATGCTAAAAAATTACCTTATGATAAAATTTTCAATGATAACATCTTATTATGTATGTTTCAATTTAATTTTTCTTTTGAGACAAGTGACTTTTCAAGATAAAATTCCCTCACCTCAAAGGGGGGAATTTTAGTGGGATTTTCATGTATGAGATAATCCATTTATAGAGAGTAATCATAGTTTTAAATTTTTAAGAGTTTAAAAATAAATTATTGGCCCATATTATTGGGTCATATGACATTGCATATGCACATCTATTTATAATTAAAATTAGCATTAACATATAGTTTTGAATTCTACAAATACAATGGGGTCATAATATAGTTTTATGATGAAATATTTATTCCATGAACATGATAGGAGCATGGGTGTAATCCATTATCTTTTGATCATGATTTAAAATATAAGAACAATACGAGGATATACCAAGATTTTAAAATTGAATATATAAACCATATGCAGTGGTTGATATAGTTTAATTATATAATACATGACTTGGAGTCACTAAGAACTCCAATATTATGTGTGAAAATCCATTAGGATTCCAACCCATTTACATATTGGGGTTACAAATATGGACATAAATAATCAAGTTTCAACATTATTCAATGATTAATAGTTTCACTTCAAAAGATAAAATTGAAGTTGTGGTTTGATCACCCCTAATTTTCTCTAATGGTTCAACTAAAGAACCTCTAAGTGATTCATGGGAGGAAAAAGTTCTCCAATGCTTCAATAAACCATCATCACCAAGAAACTCACAAAAAAAATCATGAATATCACACATATAGGTGTATTCAGACCATACTCTCATTTCAATTTTCAAACTATACAAACACATATAATTTTTTATTTAGCAAAGTTCATTTCAAAAAATAAATTATCAAAGTTCAATAAAAATTTAAAATGTTCAAATTTTAGTTTTCAAATGAATGAAATCACTATTTTATGTGATTTTCAAGGTCTACCAAACTAAATGATGCCTTGTATAATTGAAGTATGCATCTCAAAGAAAAAGTGTATATTAAACACTAAGGTATGGATTTCCTTTAGTATAGTAAATTAATTTCTAAAATAAAGGGGGGAGGGGATGTAGTAACCTAAATTTGGTCACAAATACTTGATCATTCTTGTTTTATCTTTTTTTACCATTAATTGACATGTGCACTTAATTGACACCTATTTTTCCAATTTGACCTATTCGAGTCATAAGAGGAGACCTACTTTCATTACAAGGCCATCTATTGTCATCTACAAAAATGACATTTTTGCTAAAAATTCTTTATGCATTTGTATGCTTTGACTCAAACCCTAAACTTGGTACCTTTTTTGAAGGTATAATTTCTCATAATAATATAATAACACCTATTGTTATTGTCCCTCTTTTTCGATCATGTCCTTCCATCATAAGAGTCAAATTTTTAAAAAGAAAAATATCCTTAGGGTCAACTTTGAGATTTATAAACTCTCAAATAGGTTTTTTCACTTAAACCACTATAAATCACATTAAATTCATTCATTTTAGATATCATGGAAAAAATTATCATTTATACTACACAATCTTGTTCACATAAGTGAACATTGAACAAAAGGTCCATTTTCTTCTAAAATCAATTTCCAAGCACTTCGAGTTATCGTGAGTCAAGTTTGAATTCAAATTTATGCATCCATAACAAAGCATAATCAAGTATTCAATCCAAACTTAAATGCATATATATAGTCAAGGGAGCACAATTGTATAAAACACTTTGGTGAGATAACTACATGGAGGTTTGATCTCTCTTTATAGTATTGGTATATAAGTAGTGATTATCATAGCGGGGTGTTGAGGTCTAACACAACCCCCATTTCTACCCCATTTTTACTTATTTACATTTTATTATTTCTTTGTGGATAAAACTAGGGTTTTAAATTTAAGAAGGCATATACAAGTCTCTACATAGTTTATGCAATTCAAATTAATGCAAAAAGACCTAACTATCACTGTCACACTTGATCATTCTAAAAGTTACATTTTTCTACAAAAAAACAAAATTGACCAACAAGGACAATATCAGCAAATGCTTATATCCTCTACTTGGAATTCATGTCCATCAATACACTCAATCACAACTTTCATAATATCTCTCAAGTTTCTACATTTTATTTGTTCCTATATTTTTTTCCTATGCAGTCACCTAAAGACTCAAAAATCTAAGTTTATCTCTCTTTGGCATAGTTTAGCCTTTCTCTTTTTTGTTTCATTTTCCTATTTCATTCATTTAGTTCAATTTATATTCTGCAATTGTATTTCTAATACACTATATTGTTTTATTCCATTTATTTAATTAGGATTGATATTTATATATTAAGTCAAAAATAGATAAAATAGGTAACCTTCATATCCACTCCTCAAAATTAGAGTATGATGTAATTATCCATTAGCTTGTGATGGTTTTCCCCTATGATATATCATCACTAAAAGGGGTTATCATTATAAGCCATAAATAATGAGTTAATATAACTCAGGCAAGCTTTTATAATCTCTATGTGTCAAACTCAATATGAAACCACACACAAAAAAATCCTTTACATAAGACATCTTGATAACCTAATTTGTGTGTGCTTATCAAAGCACACACTCACAAAGACATAAGAGATTTGATGACAATGACAAGGAACCCAACATTCTTTCACATTTTTTAAATAGAAAGTCTCAGCAACTATAGACTCTTAACAATCCTTTGCATAAAACATACTGACATATTTTTATGATCTCACACTTGTGCCCCTTGACTTGACTGATTGAATGATTGGTTTAGCTTGTGTATAGTTGTTACTAAAGTTCCTTGCTGAGTTAGAATATGTATTAAGTTTGATGATGTGATTTTTTATTGCAAGTTGATAAATATATATATATATAAATATCTCACATTTTTAAATCTACCCCTGATGATTATGGATTACTTGATGTAATTAATAGTTGACTTAGTTCATTACTACTTTATCATTTTATCAATTTTTAGATAAAATGCTATTGATGGATTAACTTGATGGTTTTAGGTGTGGATTATGAGCTAGGATGGATGTTAGCATTAGCTTTTGAGGTAGTAGAGTGGTTCTAAGTAGTCGGATGGGTTCCAACAAGTAACCTAGTATTCCTGTTTAGTATTGTGCATTGGGATAATTATGTGGATCATTTATGTAGTCTTATGTTATTCTCATTTGGTCTCTCTTTGCTTTGTGTCTTGTCATGTTTTTATTGTTCCTACATGTTACTAGTGTTATAGCCATCTACTTAAACTTTCTATCTTCTCTCTTCTCTACATACTCTTTACCCCCTGGCTTCACTTGACTCACCCTCACTTAACTCAAACTCCCTAAGGACCTACCTAGGCCTATTCCCCCATGACACCTTTCCATATGATTTATTACCTGATGACCTTATAACTAATAATAACCTGGTTAATTGGCCATTGTGACATTTAAGCATTCAATAGCATTTAAACTAATAATATTATTATTATTTTATTTTTTATTAATTATTTTTTTATTTTATAGTTGATAACCATTTTAATTGGTCTTGGTGACCTTTACATATTTGTCAACAATTAAAATAATATGTATATATTATTATTTTAATTGTTATTACTTATCTTCACTAGTTCATGACTTTGGCTTGAATTTTTGAAAGGTCATTAATGATCATTGGCTGAGAGTTTGGACATGGGGGTAAGTCACATGGGAGAAGGGGATCTATGTATTTGGGATAGATATTTCTCTCTCCGTAATGAATGTGAGAGGGGGGGAGAGTATGGTGAGGGGGTAGGGATTAAGGAGTAAGTTAGGTGGTGATTGAGGGTAAGAATAAAATGCATATGGCAGAGAAGAAAGGAAACATAGGGAGAAAGGCATAGGAAAGGATGCATGTAAGGAAAATAAAAGGCATGGGGGAAGAGAGATGCGGGGAGGAGAGGAAGATGGATGCATAGTGCATGGGAAGAGGCATGAGGTGGAATAAAATTAAAAAAATAGAGGTATGGGGAAAGATAACGTAGCAAAAAATAAAATAGAATGCAAGGGAAAAGAGAGATTGACATGTAGGGGTTGACATAGGAAAGGAGGGAGAAAAGAGGCTTGGAGGAGAAATTCTAACTAGTTTTTCTTGCTTTTCAAATATTATTCCCTTTTGCATTGACTAGGTAAATCATTTGGATTTTGAACCAGCTAATTTTTTGATATGAGGGGAAACTATAAGCAATATGGATATAGAGTGCCACACAAGATTTTAACATATGTTCATTTGGCCTATAGATTTATAAATGGGATGAAATCTACTACTTGGCTTATGTATATCTATGTCATTATATCCTTGGAATAGAAAATATGCATATATATATTTTGGATTGAATGGGATGTATATTTATATTTCATTATATATATTTATACATGCCATGACCTACTCTTTTAAACCTATTGTGCTCAAATTGGGTTGACTATTTATGTGTTGAGGAAAACCTATTATTATATTAAACACCATAATATGAATGGGTTGAGTTACATACTCTTATGCATTTAAATGAATAAATTATACTTTTCACCCTTATGCTTGGATCAAAAATCTCAAGTTGATGCATACTTTTTTTGTATAAAATATTCCACCTATGTATTTAATGTTGGATGCCATACACTACTCTGAGTGGTTGCATATATAATAAAGTTGATTCATGGTCAAAATGAAAGAAATAACTTACATTATATTTAAATCCTTGAGACAAAGCATTCCTATGACATTATAATTTCCCATTTTAAAATAATGTGATCTAGGTTCTTAAAATATCTAGGTCAAAAACTATCAGTTGTGGGCATATTTCATAGAAAGGAAAAAAAATTACTTGGGTACCTTATGATTAAAAGTCTGAGTTTAATTCTTGTTGACATATGCCTAGAATCATATATGGGAGTTTTCCTTTAACTTGTTTATGTTTTATTTTATTTTATTTATGTGACTTATGTATATTCTGATGGTCATTATACTTGGTTCTTAGGGGCTGTATGCTTTGAAGAAGTTGATTCATAAACTAATTGGGGAAAATTGACTTGGGGTTTAGTCTAAGCCTTCTAATAGATGGTACAATTATCTATATATATTTATTTTTAGTATCAGTCTATAGTAACTTGAAGTTATAATTAGCTTAAGGAATAATTGTTGGTGGTCATTATATTTTATGTTTTAGTCAACTGATTTGATTTGACTTTGTCAAGTATGTGCACAAAGTGCTACTATTGATACATACACACCTGATTTGTCAAGTATGTGGACTTTGTCAAGCATGTGGACAAAGTGCTACTATTTGATTTGACTTTATCCAGTATGTGGACAAAGTGATACTATTGATATATAATTCATTATGGAAAATAGACCCAATGCTTTAAATTTTTAAAAAGTTGTATTATTTTGTGATTGATGGGTTCTTGGTCTATATTTAATTCTACTTGGGTTTTAATTTTTGAACTGGTTATATGTGTGTGTTAATTGGCACGAATTGGTCATGTAGATGTGCTTTGGGATGTGATAAAATGCATGTATATTTTAATAAATGTTGAACCAATTAGAATATGAATGAAGGATTAAAACCATTCCTCACCTTTATCAACCCTTTATTTACATTTCCTTGTTCAAATTTAGTTTAGTTACATATATATAAAGGTACTTGTGAATTGAGATATGTTGTGTATTATTTTAAAATCTTGATTATACTATGGCCTTAATAAATAATTTTGGGTGCTTTGTGAATGGTGTAACTATAGGGATAAGGGCAAAACCCTAATGGGATCATCATTTAATTATGAGGGTTTACGGTTTTATTTTAAATCATTTTAATGGCTTGTTATCCTTTTTTCTCATATTGACCTGATTTTTAATATTCAAGGATCATAAGATGTCATGAGACCTCATGATGATCCATTGAACCCTTTTTATCACTCATTGGTTTTTAAAAATTGTCTTATTATTCTGAATGCCTATTGTATTAATTATTACCTTTTTAGAACTTGTTAGCATTATAAAAAATTTAAGAGGAATGCATGGAATAAATGTTTTATGTTCCATATTTTATTTTGACTTGGTTATGATTTATAATTGATTATGTCCTTGATTTATTTTTGGAATCCTTCATGTTGTATGGCTGATTTGCTTATTTATCATGCTTAGTTGACTTGATTGTTGGATCTTGATTGGGTGGTGTATAATGGAGTGTACCCTTAATGGTGTTCATGACCTTTGTTGGTGTATGTTTTTATTGTGATGTCCTTTGGTTTAGAATACAACTTTCTCAAAATTTATTCCTTGACCCTGGTTGCTAAAACCACCATCTAGCTGATGGTTGGGGTGGTAAGGGCCACTGATAGTTGGGCTCATATGGTTGGTTGGAAGGGCTTGTCTATTTAGTTTTTGCTTCTCCATTGTTGGATGTCTTCAAGGATAGGTATGATGTGTCTAGTAAGGTTTTATTACATGTTTAATTCCTTTTTGGCATATGATGTTATAATGTGTTTATGTAGTGTGCTTAGTAGATGCAATTGTATTTAATCACTTTGGATTTCAATTAGTTATAGTTGAATTTGGTATTCTAACCTTGTGATTGGATAGGGATCCTTTAGGAATAATAACTATAGGTTTATATTTATGATTATGAGGTGATATGTTAGAGTTCACTTATGGTCCTGAATTCAATACTTTTGATAAACTTGGGTTTTATCTTAGACTGTTAATCAGCTATTCCTTGTCAATGCCATAGTGATAAATATTATTGTTAATATGATTGATTCTTTATTATTATATTTCATTGCTAATAATTCTTGTGGTATTAATCTATGATTGGTTTTGACACACTTAGCATAGCAATATTTCATTGTGCCATCTTATAGAATTTCAATATGTTCACATGATATAAATTGTCATGGTAATTAGAGTAGTGTTTTACTTAGGAAAATGGATTTTATGTAATATGGTAATTTGGGTGTGCTCAATTATGTTATCTTTGATTATTATCAAGCTAAAATCTTAGTTTGAATATTAGTTGTTGAGTGTTATCTTCTTATTTCCTTAGAATCTATATATATGCTTATGGCTCATTTCTTCCATGTATGTTGGAATTAATCCTCATGTTAACATGAGTATATTGAATAAATCCTTAGCTAGTCTTCAACTTATATATGAAATATAGATATGCATGTGTGTGTGTGTGTGTGTGTGTGTGTGTGTGTGTGTGTGTGTGTGTGTGTGTGTGTGTGTGTGTGTGTGTGTGTGTGTGTGTGTGTGTGTGTGTGTGTGTGTGTGTGTGTGCGTCAGTGAACAAGTTTATATGAGTGGGATTAGTGTTAACATTGCCCATTATGGAAGTATGATCATTTTTAATGTTGGGACAAATTGGCAATTTTTGGTTGGAGAAAGTAACTTTAAACTATTTGAAATATGAATTAGTAATGTTACAGCATCCTCCATTGCTAGAAGTTTATACACCTATATAGGGCTGAATATTACATATGTATATCTCTCTTACAATCTAAATATGGCTATTTTGTATCCCCTTGTTGGCCAAAATTTTATCATTTAGTATACATGGCTATTGGTTTGAATTTGGTATGTGTAATTAAACATGTGTAAACCTTGATGCTTGTATTCTTCTACAAATTGATTCATTTGAAACTATGGTATGCATGAATAAGATGTATTGGTGCATAGGTGAACATGTTACTCCATGTTGAAATTTATTAATATGATGTAGTATGAAGTGAGTTAATTCATTAATGAATTGCTTAGGAAAATAAGAGGTTAATTTTGTAAAACTTAATCATGTATAATAAATTCATGATTATAGGTGTGGCTAGAATTACTTATGTAAGTGCATAAGTGGAACGTCTAATATACCTTCCTAATCTAAAACATTAGTTGTTAAAATTAATCAATGTTATGGAATACACACACACACACACACACACACACACACACACACACACACACACACACACACACACACACACACACACACACACACACACACACACACACACACACACACACACACTTGAGATTCAATGTAATTTGGTGGTATTGACTTCCCTTATTAATTGTTGTATTGCATTGTCTAATTGACAATATGGATTCATTTATAACTATTCAATGATTGGCTACTAGTATATCATTATCTATTAAATGATGTAATAAGGCATGATGGTATATCCATCCATATTTTTTATCATGACAAGCATTATTTTAGGTTGATAGAAATATCTTCATGCAAATGGTATTTTGTTGTATGCTAAAGAGACTTAGCATAATCTATAGGTACTCACTTTGATATTGGTTTCTATGTATGTTTAGTTGCTATGTATGTTTAGCATGTTTGGTATTTGCCTCATTCTCAACTAAGATAATGTTTTATTTGTTCCCACATCATGGGTTTGTTTGACCCAATGATGGAATTGAGTGTTAAGTATAACCATTCTTATTGCACTTACATGAGTAAGCTAAGCGAGGTCTGGGTCCATTATGCATCCAATGCATTTTCTAATAAGCAACTTCAAAAAAAATTAGGGTTGTTTCACATATTTATAATTATACCCACATAATATTGTGTTTGTAAATATTATATCTATGTTATATTTATTTTCAAAACATTACTAACTTTTGCATTATTTGATCTATAAAAATTCATCACAAAAAATTGCCTTCCTAAGGCTTAAAATATTATGTTTTCATGTCAATAAAACTAGACATGTTTATAGGGAGAACTCATGCTTCCACTTTGCATAAAACTAAAAACAACCAAAATACCTTTTATCTAATGATGATATTCTTACATTATGTATCTAACATAGGTCCAAATTTGACAAAAGACGAACTAACCAAATAAAACTATTGGTAAATGCTACATGTATTAAACGTTACACAAATCATTTAAATTTTAGAACATAACAAAATTCATCTCTTATACAAAAACATTGATCTTCAAATTTAACCAAAAAAATTTATTTGAATAATAATATTAAATATACCAAGCCTTTTAAGAGCCATTCCATTGAATTATATGAATGTTGTTACATAAATTAGAAACAAGGTTTTAAATTACTCTTTGGAAACTGTATGTATGTATCTATGTATGTATGTACGTATGTATGTATGTATGTATGTATGTATGTATGTATGTATGTATGTATGTATGTATGTATGCATGCATGTATGCATGCATGTATGTATGTATGTATGCATGCATGTATGTATGTATGTATGTATGTATGTATGTATGTATGTATGTATGTTACTTATAAGACTTACACCAACT
Organism: Torreya grandis; assembly: GCA_037957365.1. Taxonomy (NCBI): domain Eukaryota; kingdom Viridiplantae; phylum Streptophyta; class Pinopsida; order Cupressales; family Taxaceae; genus Torreya; species Torreya grandis. The sequence goes on from JARHVA010002068.1 coordinate 1,397,412, forward strand.
ATTAAAGGCTTCAACCATGTTATTTCTAAGGTTTGGCCAAACTATCCTATCCACCTATGGACAAATAGCATTGTAGTAAGAATATATAGGAAGGCTATGAAATGGATACATAATTTAAATTTGTAATAAATATCCCAAAATTATTTATTAACAAAAAACTAATACTACTTACACTTAACATATGAAGTATGGGGGTGATTTAGTCCCATTCCATATGCTTACACATTTAACATTAGATCAAAGTCATAAGAAGTAGTGGTATGCTTAGAATTGACAAGTTGTAGAATACTTTGTTATAACATATACAATGAATAATTAGAAATAATAACATGTTTATTTTTATTTATTGTGAAGTAAACTGGGTCCTTTACAGAGTCTAAAAATTTACACCATTGAGTTTATATAAAAATGCATTTCAACATATTAATCTCTTTTATTTCTAAAATTTAGAAATGAATTTTCTTTAATAATTCCTAAAAATATATATCCATTGGGCTTTCGTAGGTGAATTCATGGACGAAGTCTAACCACTATTCAAACCTAATCTAAACCGATCAATAAGACTTTAATGCATTATTTAATTGATATGTATTTAAATTTGATCAATGAGATTAAAATAATTTAAAAAAGGTTGAATCATATTAAAATGTTTGAAATATTTATATTAAATATTAAAATACAAATGTCATAAAATCATAACACTTAGGGCTTAATGATTACAACCTTAAACCCATCAAACATTAATAACAAACACATCTTATTTGGTAGCCAAACATTATTTAACCATAAAATCTATCCAAAGTGTTACATATTCAAAGGAAATAGAATACCATAGAGATGTAGTGGTGTGACAAAGAAGAAACACAAAATTTTCCTAATTCATTACAAAAACTTTTTTACAATAATCTGAAAAAAATTGATCATGTTATGTAGACCAATGGTGGTACTCAAATTATATGTTTCCAAGGTGTATTGTTTAATATTATAGTAGACTTCCACCAAATTTATTATATTCTCAATTTAAGAAAAAGATAATAATATAAATGTAGGAAGATCATTTTTGGTGAGCTTATTGTTGATATAGAAAAAGAAAGAAGTCAAGATTCATTATATGCATAGAGAAACATACATAAGATGTTTAATTTTGTCCCCCTCTAATTATAAATTATATGTGGCCTCTAATTTTAGGTTTCATGTATTTATTCAACATATTACAACCTCAATTATGATTAAAATTTACACTTTTATTTTATTTTTTATTTTTTACCTCACTAAGCCTACCTTTTTAAACATAAATGTCAATTCAGAACCAAAAACAATATTTATGGTATATTTTTCACTTGAATTAGACTATATATGATTTTATTCTAAAAAATATGTGTAAATATTATTCAAAACTCTAAAATATTTTATATAACATTGAACCTATTATTTTATCATAATAATGCAGTCATATAAAAATCTAATATATAAATACAATGAAACATCCAACCTTTAGCATTCCATTTAACAACTTATTTAAAAATATATTTAGTATGAAATGAGATAAATACAAGTTCTACATGGGATAAATAAATGCTAAAATAATATTATTCCTACCTTCTTTCACGTAGTGATTAAACTTGACTACTCCATTAAATGCTCAAAATTTGAATTTTGAGTTTGTTTTGTGATCTGTTTGAGATGGGTGGTAAACCATGGTTATAGGTAAAGCCAAAGGTAGGTACAAGACAAAAAGGTGAATGAAAAAAAGGCGTGTGGCAAAAAAAGAACATGTAGTAGTAAACTATCAAAAATAGCAGATAAAGTAGAATAAAAGAAGTAGAGAAGGTAGAGTAGAGGAATATTTTAAGAGATAGATGTATTTGAAAGAATGTGAACAACTCAAAATAGAAGGTTAGTGAATAGTATTTTAATCAACTTCAAAATAATAGTTAAACAAAGTGTATGTAGTTAGTAGAATAAAAATAAGAGTAGTAAGAAAAGAGATATAAGTTTTATAATCTTGTAATTAGTTTGTAAATAGAAATAGATGTATTAGAACAAGCTTGTGATCAATCTTCATAACTATTTTAGAATCATTTAATGTATGAAAATGTGTGTGTGTGTGTGTGTGTGTGTGTGTGTGTGTGTGTGTGTGTGTGTGTGTGTGTGTGTGTGTGTGTGTGTGTGTGTGTGTGTGTGTGTGTGTGTGTGTGTGTGTGTGTGTTTGTTTCATACTTCTTCCCCTATTTTAGAAGTTTTAAATCCTCTTGTATATTGAATTTTCTACCTTATATGTTGGCTTCAAGATTTAGTAGTAGCCATCTTGCACCATAGTTTTATAGCTCTAGAGATATCTCAAAGCTTAACCATTAAGGTGTTTTCTTACCTATTTTTTGTGGATACCCCCTTAGCATCATTATTTTTCCCAAAAATTGATATTGGAGTATAGGTTCTTAGTGAATATCAAACATGGAAATAATTATTTGTAGTTCATGGAAGCAGCCTCATAACTTTAATGGAAATAATTATGACATTTGGTGTATCAAGATGAAGACAATATTTTTCTGAAAAGAGCTATGGGAGCTTGTATAAGGTGATTATAATTAGGTTGAAAACATAAAATCATTCAATAATCTAACCCAAGCACAAATAAATGTGTTAAAATAGAATATAAATAAGGATGTCAAGGCTCTTAGCTACATCTAAATGGTATTGGCTAATTCAATTTTTCCAAGGATAGAAATAGTTGTTCATATAAGTAAGCTTGGGATATTCTAAAAAATTCCTATCAAGGTAGTGACAAGGTGAAGTTTGTCAAGTTGAAGCTATCAATAAAGGACTTAGAGACACTTATGATGAAGTAAAATGAGTCTATCAATGACTTATTCACAATGATAATGAGCATAATCAATCAAATTAAGATAAATGGTGACACTCTTGAAGATCATATAATCATTGAGAAGGTGTTGAGGAACCTTCTAATCAGATTTGACCCTATATTATTTCAATTAAATATTATTAAGGCTTGAGACAAATGACAATAGATGATCTGATGGGGTCCTTGCAAACCCATTAATAAATTTTGAATAGGTTAGCCACCTCTTCCCATTAAGAAGAATTCAAATCTAATGTAAATGTAAAAGGTAAGGGGGATGATCAAAAAACAAAGGTAGAGGAATAAATTTTATCAACCAAGAATTTGGAAGATATAACCATCAAGAATCACATGCAAGAGGAAGAGGAAGGATCAACAACACATCAAGAGGTGGTTATACATAGAGGTATGATAAATAAAATACCCAATGATATTATTTCAAGAAGTATGGACACTATTATAGTGAGTTTAGAAAGAAAGAGTATGATTAGAATAGGCAAAGCTAAAATATATCCAAGACATAAGAATATGAACCTAATATTAATGAGAAAGGTGTAAACTTGTTCATAACATGCAATATAGTGTAGAAAATTAGTAGAGACATGTGGTATTTAGATAGTGGTTATAGCAACCACATGAGTGGGAAAAAATAAATGTTTAACCACATTGTTGAGTCAATAAAATTAGAAGTAAATATTAGAAACAATGAGAAGGTCCGCATCATGGGTAAAGGTAACATCTCTATCTGCATCAAGCAAGGTGACAAAAGACAAATTCAAGATGTTTATTATGTGCTTGAGTTGAAGCACAACCTAATAATCATAGGGAATCTTGTTCAAAAAATATATAAGGTGATATTTGAATATGGAGAGTCTATAATCTTTGATAGGATTGGATGTAATATGAATATTATAGTAGTCAAGATGAAAACCAATATGATGCTTCCTTTGAAGATTTAAATTGAGCTTGCAGTAGAATTTAAAACAATGGTAGTAGATGAGTCTACTGGTTGGCACCTAAGGTATGGGAATTTAATTTTTTTTGGGATAAGCCTTCTTCAAAATAATAAAATTGTGAGAGAGGCTCCTCTCATATAATAACCAAACAAAATATGTGAAGGTTGCATAGTGGGGAAGAAACATAGGAGTGCATTTCTCATGGGTAATTATTGGAGATCAAGATCTCCACTTGATCTAATACATTTAGATTTTTTTGGTCCCATGAACACTCCCTTTTTATGAAATAATTTATATTTTATGACATTAATATATGAATTTATTATAAATACATGGGTCTACTTCTTAAAGAACAAATCAAAGGCATTTAATACCTTTAAGCAATTCAAGGCCATGGTTGAGAATCAGAGTGGCTATTACATAAATATTTTGAGAAAACATAGAGGGGGAGAATACATATCAAATGAGTTCATGAATTTTTATAAGTAAAATGGGATAAAGAATAAATTTATATCCAAGTATACATCACAATAAAATAGTGTATTTGAGAGGAAGAATCGAACAATCCAAGAGATTTAAAGAATCATGCTAAAGGAGAAAGGTTTATCTAAGGGATTTTTATTTGAGGCTATAGAAACAACTATATATTTTTTGAATATATTTCCAACTAATAGATTTAAGGATATGATCCATCAAGGAGCATGGGGTTTCTAAAAACTAATTGTTAAACACTTGAGAGTATTTGTATGTGTGGCATATGCACATGTGCCCAAATAAAGAATATCAAAAATGGGATGACAAAAGAGAGAAATGCATATTCATTGGGTATAGTGAGAAATAAAAGGATTAATATTTTAAAAATCCCATCAAAAAGGATCTAATAATTAGTTGGGATTTTCAAATCATTGAGGATGTAGTGTGTGAAGAGAGACAACAAGAATAACAAGTGCAAATAAGGGCTATTGGACCATATAGTGAAAATGAAACAATAGGTGGTATAACCACCCATACACCAAGTTAAATATTTATTTCACAACGCATTTATTATTCTAGTGGTGGAATCTAACAAGGATGTCAATGAGTAGCTCATGAGTTAACTTCATCCTCCTCTAACTTAATTTAATGCTTACCAAGGATAATAAGCTTGCAAAAAGTCTATGAGTAGTCAAGGTATGAAGAAAATAAATATGAATTAATGAATTTTAATATATTTTTATCATAGTATCCAATATATTTTGAGGAATCAATTAAGGAAAACAAGTGGTGTGAAGTAATGGATGAATAAATGCATTCCATTGAGAAAAAGTAGACTTGGGAACTAGTAAACCTTCTAGAAAGAAAAGAGGTCACAGGTTTGAAATGGGTTTATAAAACCAAAACCAATCCAAAAGGAAAGATAAAGAGACATAAATCAAGGATATTTTTTAAAGGTTATAATAAAAGGAATGGACATGATTACAATGAGATATTTTCTCATATAACAAGGCTATAAACACTGAGAACAATCATAGCCATTATTTTTCAACACAAATGCAAGGTGCATCAAATGGATGTCAAGTCAACATTATTGAATGGAGTGTTATAAGAAGAGATTTATGTGGTATAAACACTTTGATATGAGATTAATGGGCATGAGAATAAGTTATATAGGCTAAATAAGGCATTGTATGGGCTTAATCAAGCACCAAGACCATGGTATAGCCATATAGATTCATACTTGTTGAGCAACATTTTTAACAAAAGTGGTGGTGATACCACTCTCTACATCAAAGCAAATAAATAAGGTATTTTTATTTTTATTTTATATGTGGATGATATAATATTTACTATAAATGCAAATTAATCCATAAAAATGTTCAAATCAGCCATGAAAGAGTTTGAGATTATTGATTTAGGTTTATTAAAGTAATTTATTTGGATAGAAGTTAAGAAAATTAATGAAGGTATCTTTATATAAAAATTCAAATATGTATAATTTATTTTTGAAAGGTTTATGATGTTGAAAAAAAACCAATATCTACACTAGTTAAAACAAGTGTGAAATTGCACAAGGAAGATTGTAGCATCAATATGGACCCCAGACAGTATAAGAGTATGGTGGGAAGTTTGATATACTTGAATGCAACTAAACTAGATATAATGTATGTAATTATACTCATTTATAGATCTATGGAGATATAAAATAAAATAATTAGCAAGTATGTAAGAGGATCTTGAGGTATGTGAATGGTATGAGAAGCTATGGAGTTTTGTATGTAGCAATAGATGAATTTTAGTTACTTGAATACATGGATATTGATTTTGTTGGTAGTATTGATGACATAAAGAGAAAATAAAGGTATGTGTTTCATCCTGGGTTAGGATCCATTTCTTGGGCTTCAAATAAATGACCCATATTTTCACTTTCAATGGTTGAAGAAAAGTATATAATAGTGAATGCAACAATATACGAAGCCATATGGATCAAAAGAATCTTATCATATTTGTATGAGGAGTAGCAAGGAACATTAACAATATTTTGTGACAACTTTTACTTTATTTCATTTTCAAATAATCACGTATTCCATGGTATAAGCAAACATATAGCAATTAGGTATCACTTTATTAGAGAGTTGGTTGAAAAAAGTGTGATACAACTTAAATTTTTCAAGTTAGAGTAGAAGATTGATGATATATTCATTAAGACTTTACCAAAAGATAGTTTTATGCATTTAAGATAAATTTTAGGAGTCATAGATGTATCATCACTAATTCTACAAGGTTATATTGGCTTTAGAAACCCATAACCTGGCTCTAGAGTCTACCAGGTTGGCACTAGAGTCCACCAGTATAGCTCTAGAGTTACATAGGCTAGCTTTGAAGTCCACTAGTCTAGATTTGAAGTTCTATAGGTTGGAGTTGGATTCCACAAGTATGTATTTATAGTCCTATTGACTAAGTTGACCATAAGTCAAATTAAGTCAACTCCATATGTAGTTTAAATTTTTCATAAGGTCCCCTAGAGTGTAAAGTGTGTCCCATGGTCTCATGAGGTCATTTATAATGTGATTTAGCTTTTTCATAGTTATATAATTGGTCTTATGTCATCTAGGGGTCATGTTTGGTTCATTTATTGGACTTGTACATTTTCCTTAAGGGAAAAAGTGTGTTAAAATGTCATTCAAAGTCCATGTGTCAATTAGATGTTAGAGAGACTATTTTTAGCTAACAAACTACAAGGTTCAATATACAAGAATAAGTTTAACTACAAAAATTAAGAGTTTGGTCATGGAATGCAAGATAGTTCTGACATGTTTGGAATACTTCAAAGTGACCCTTTAGGTTCTTTAAGTCCATTCCCATGATTTTGAGGCTTTGAAAGAACTCAAAAGGTCAACTAGTCTTTGCATGGTATAAATAGGAGGAAATGACTTGGATCAAGTACACTTGGTGGGTGGTATTACTCTTTATCTAATGAAAATCCATAATAATAAATTTAGGTTTAGTACACCATTCTCTATGAACCATTTCTAAGAGTGTTAACTCTTCTTTTCTACCTACTCATCCCCATCACCTATTTTCTCTCTTCTATTCAGATTGTTATGTGTAATTCAAGTTATGTATGTGATCTTGAGAGGCATGACCACATTTATCACATGTTTTCCAATCATTTTTTCACATGTGAAGATCAAATAATTAGCATAACTATCTCACTTTGCTAGTTGAGGACTCCATTGCTAGTATACTAATAGTTTCCATCATTTGCAGAGGCTTATATCCCTATTTTGATCTTCATAACAATAGTAATACAAGGTAATATTTTGTATTTAATCTCCCACTTCATAGTGATCAATATCGTCTTTTGAAGGTATGGTTTCAAATACTAACATTGATGAAGAACACATTTGGAAGCATAAGCACAATTAGATACCCTACAACTACCACCTATAGTTAGGTGAAAAGGAGATTTGAAAAGGCATGGTGATGGGATAAAAATATTTCAAGGTGTTGAAGACTTTCTCAAAGTGTGAAAAATAAAATTGAACTATTCAATGAGGTTTAATATTGGTTTTATAACTAATTCACCACACACTATTTTATATCCTACAATGACACCTATAGGTAGCTTTCACAAAGGTCTAAAAGAGTTGAATTTATTTGAAACCTTCATTGATGTTTGAGGGCATGGATAATATCAAGATGGTAATGGTGAGGTAATTTCATGTAGATAGACTTGAGAACCATGTCTACAAGTTGAAAATTTATATTCTAGGACAAATTACCTTAATTTCTCTAAATTAGGGTTTTATCCTATTTAATTCCATATTATGGTAGATTATCTTAAGGTTTGGACTAGCCTAAGTGTTTCCATCAAGTATCCCAAGCATAGGGATAATTAATTGACAAAATACATTGGTTGTTTGGTCAAGAGTATGATCATAGGAGTTTACAAATAGAGAGGAGGTTAGATCAAGTGTTAGTTTAAGTAACAAAACTCAAAATGAACACACTAACATGTTAACATGCTAACATATCTAAGCCTAGATTATAAGGGAAGCTTAATGAACAAAAACAAATGAAAAGCACAACTAAAATACAAAATAACAATAATCTCTTTTCTTTCTTGAATGTTTCAAATGATTAATTATGTGGCTTGTTTGGTTTGTGCTCAAAGAGTCTTTGGTAATGGATTTTTTTTTCTCCTTCTCTCCTTGGCACCATTATGGCTTGATATGGATTGTGATTGCTTGATGTGGCTTGGATCAATATATTGGAATTATAACACTATTTGATATAAATGATGCTAAAAAACTTGCATTATAACTATATAGTTTCCAAGCCCTCTTTTCAATAGGCAATGGCTTGTATTTATAGACGTAGCAACTAACCCTAACTCAAGGTGAGTTAAAGTGTAGCTTAAACATGGAATGAGTTCAAACCTAACCTAAGTGATTTAGTTAACCCAAATAAAGCTAAAATGTGTCAATAATTAATGAATAGGCATGGGTGAGATATTTGGAGATGTTTTCAAAGCCTTGACAACTCAGAAAAGGTAATCATGAAAACCTAAGATATTTCATTTTTTTGAATTTGTTTTTTTTTAATTTAATTAATTACACATGGATAATTCAACTAGGCACTTAATTTGGTTTATCTTATTAATTAATTTTGATTATCCATTTATCTCTTTCAAGATTTGATTTTAGTTCATCTTCCCCACTTAATAGGTACATAGGCCAAATTGACTATTGTGATGCCACAAGGTGGTTAGGGATGAATTTGTGAGAGTTTATTATTAGGTATGATATGATACCCCAATTAGGGATGCCTCAACATTATTCTAAGATTTTATGAATGATACAAAATCAAATTTGAGATGTTCAATTATTCCTAGTCTTAAATTGCAATGGCTAGTATAAATCAATCTGAAATCTATTTGAAGGCCATTGGTGGCAAGTTTTAGGTGTTTACAATTTTTCCATATTTGGGAAGATGTTTCAAGCTATAGGCAAAATAATGTATTGTCAAATAATTAAAGATGTTAATAAATGAAATAATAAGAAGATCCAAACAATGTTTAGGAAGCCTATAATGATTCCCCCTTGAGGGAGTGGCTAATGTAAACTTTGGATGGATGATCCCTTGAAAAGAAGTAAGAAAAAGAAGAATGAAATTAACCCATGAATTTAGATTAATCCAATTGATAAAATATTTGCATGTATTGATTTAAAAGGTACTGATTTACCCAAAGGTGATTATAATTAGTAACAAAGGTTGAGATATTGATTTGCCCAAAAGTGTTTATAATCAGTCACAATGGCATATGCCCTAATTAGGGCTCATGAGTTGAAATAATTATTTTCCCATAGGTGGTTATAATCACTAAGATGACCTAGAATCAAAAATTATTTTTATTGTGCCCCAATAAGGTAGATAAGCATAACTCAAGGATATAAACTATCATAAAAATTAAAGATAAGCAAGTGCAAACATAGATGTGATAGTCTAATGACTGAAGAAGCCACAAATAACTAGGCACATAAGGATGCACAAAGTGATGAAAGATATGAATAAAAGAATAAGAATTGATCAATGTGAAAGATTATGTTGTACTTACCAATGTAGAGATGCTCATCCTTATTATCATTGATACAAATAGAATGGTCAATGAGTTTATTTGATAAAACAAGGTGGGAAGATTTTCCAAGGTTACCAAGGAGAAACATATATGGCTCCATTACTTGTAAGACTTCTCAAGATGTTTTTTGATATAGTATGTGATAGTATGCCTCATGATATAAAACACCATGATAAATTTGCCAAAATATGCATAAGGACTAACTTTGGATCTAATAAACAATTGAAAATAATATGCCAATGATAAAAACCATGATGACAATGTTGATGTATGAATATGTATGGACTCAAGAATAATGCACAAGGAATTACCCAATGAACACATATAGACTGAGTCAATGCATATTACTAAAAGAAAAAAATAGACAAGTAAGCAATTAAATAATAACTAAGAAAACAAACACAAAAAAATCCTAAAATTAAAATCAAAATAAAGCATCCTAATAATGGATTTACCCCAGTAGGATGGATCAAGGATGACTGACTAGGCTTAGATGAGACACATGTTTTTGGATTTTGAAAATTTTGAATGTTTTTTAGAATTTTTAGATATCTTAACTCATTAGAGATTGATAAAATATCACTCATAATATGGAAAGAGCATTAGATTAGGTTAATCTCAAAATTTAGAGAGTATATGAAAAAGGGAGACTGAGTTGGCCTCAATGTGAATCAAACATGGCCTACATAGTCCCATTAGGACATCAAGTCATAATAATTTCACCAACACAAAAGATGGGGAGAACTGACTAACACATAATAAGTTCTAAATTTTGGGAAAATAGCCAAGTAAATTAGAATATTAATGGCAAGGTGATACATCAATTCATAGTAAAGGTGTTGTTCCTAATTTGCCCATAGGTGGTTATAATTAGGAAACAAAGACATAGGTCTATGGTGCTAATTTTAACATAGGTGGTTATAATTAGTAATACAAGGTGGAACACTAATTTTTTGATAGGAATTTATAATCATTGGCATCGGTCAAATGTGAATGAAAGATAACTTGTCAAATTGATAGTCACACTACTTTTATAGACTATCATTTAAACATAAACTTTTAAAACTATTGAAACTAGATCGGAATCCCCTCAAAAAAGGTATGGGAAGAACCAAAGGAACCAAGATGAAAAAATGGGTAGGTAGGATGGCTAAAAATAAGCTTTGGTCTAAATAGGGATGGCATGGTAGAATGATATATGGTACGACATTGTTTAGGATGATGATGGTATGAAGATTGGGTAAAATGGTAAGAGGTTTCCCCTAAAGTGGTAAGTAAAATGGTAGGGTATGAAACAATGACAAATGGAATGGCAAGGTAAATGATTTTAGTCAAGGTATATGACAAATGAAAAAGTTATAGTTTGTGGTTTTATGATTTTGTCTAGGGAAATGTTTCTATTGTTCCTATTGATATGGAGATGTATGTCCTGATGAAAAAATGATACAACCAGAATAATCAATTATGCAATTTACTATCCCAAACCTCTTATGAATAGTTATTCTATCAAGAACTTATTGTAAATGTGGATGCCAAGAATTTTATTGTGATCTTCAATGTTCATTTATTTTATTTCCTCCAATCATTGAGACAAGGTATCTTTTTAGTCTCTATAAGGAAAGTATGGCCAAGGATGGTAAATATGGATAAATAGTGGATGATATGTTTGTTATGGTAATGTAAAGGTAGATGATAATGGAATGTATAATGGCTGGGAAATAAATGAAGATTAAGATTTTTAGGTACACACAATGTTGTTGATTTTAAATTTGACATAACTTTGGATGTGGTGGGGTCAAAGACTTCTAAATGTGTTCTTGATAAGACCACTAATTTTTTTTGTTGTTTGGGCTTGAGAGTAACTACCTTCTTATTAGATTATAGATTATAATCCATACTGATTTGATCTTTAATAATGTCTTCATCAATCAGCAAAGAACTATTATGTTCAACTATTAGCATCTCAAAGAGGTTTTCACCAATGAAGTTATCTTGATTGTCCCACAGTACCTTTGAGAATATTTAACTAAGGAACATTGAATTTTGAATTTTATTATCTTTTATCACCTCAAAAAAGGTTTCACTAGAAGATGTTGAGTTTAAACATTGATTGTCCCCTAGCACCTTTGGAAAGGTTTCATTAGGAGATTGTTCTTCTTCTACATGAACATGATCTTGGCCTCCTAATATTCTATAATTAATATGTCACCATGGATGTAGTTCGACAAGGTATGATTCTATTGGTCCCAATCAACATTTGTGAGAGGTGGAAGGTCAATATAATGGCTAGGTTGGTTGGTGTTAATGGCATGTAGAATTATAAGGGAATGGGGGGAGGCAACACAATCCTCTTAGAAGATACTAGGAGAGATTGTGTAAAATCTAAAGTAATCATCCTCAAAAACTGTATAATGGTCACAAATGTATTCAAGTTGATCTGTAAGGCATGTGTAACCAAAAACATATTCTAATTTTGAAGTTGAGTCTAACTCAAAAGACTCTGAATCTAATGTTGAGACTAATATTGATTCTACTTCTAATGTTAAATCTGATGTTAGTTCAAGAATAGAACCTAAATTTAATTTTGATTCTTCATCTATTGTGGACACTACTATAATGATGTATTATTGAGTGTTTGGTTTTGGACAAATAATTGCCTATGATGTCATGATGGCTCCACAGAGACTGGTTTGTCAAAGTGAGACTCCTCAATGATAGGAAAAAGGTTAAGAGACAACTCCTCAAAGACTAGATTTTTAAGGGGAGCCTATTTAAAAATAAGAATATGGTTAGGATAATGATTTACCCAAAGGTGGTTATAATCATTAAGAAATGACTTAATAAAGATTGGCTTGTCAGAGTGAGACTCCTTGATAATAGGTATAATATTAAGAGGTGATTTATCATAGGTTGACTCATCATAAATGTTTGGTTCAAAAAAAACATCATGGATTGGTTGGTTCTCATGGCCTTGGTTTATAATTAGTTGTAATATACCAATTTTCAGTATATCTTGGTCTTCAAATGATTGGATTAGTTGGAGGAGTATGGATTGGTTTAGTTTTGGTTGGATGATTGGTAGGGGTTTTATAAAGTGGGGAATGGTTAGCAATGGTTGAATAATGTTTGGTTTTTGGATAATGATAAGCTTAAAAAAGGCTAATTCCTATCCTAGGATAGTAAATTTGACCCATCAAGTTGTGATTGGATAACTTGGTTGGGATAAAAAGCTACTATACATGGAAGGGATGGGAATGGTAATGGTAGGGCATTGAATAGCTTGGTTGCTTATATAATCCAAAGGATGAGGTCCTGGTATAGAAATGGTAGGGTTTTGTGGAGCTTTATTACTTTCACAAGTTGAAAGATGAGGTCCTATTATAGAAATGGTATTCCTTGGATGTTGTGGATCTTGGTGGATCATGCACTCTAAAGGAGGGTTAATGGTATATTTGGAGGAATGGATATCATGATCAGTAACTTAGATAACATCATATGTTATCTAGCTAAAAGAAGGTGTCACCAATACTATGCTTGAGGATCTTGTCTTTGTTCCCTAAATTGAGGATTGTAAGGAGGATAAGAATTTGTCTCGCAAACCACTTCTTCACAATAGGGGTCTCAAACAAAGTCAATTTGTGTGTCTATTATATCATAACTTATATTATACCTATTTCCACCATAAGTATAACAAGGCATAACCATATCAATGCTGAATGTTTCGTAAAAGGTGTAGAGTTTTACAAACTCTAAAAAATAGTGTCCAAAGGATAAATGGTTCAAACTTGGTCTAATTTGTTCTAGGGGAGCTATATCTCCAAAATCATTTGTGTTAAAACTTAGTATAAAACCACCTAACGCCAAATGTCTAACATTAAATATCTCACATAAAAAGGTCAAGCATCTGAATCAAAATTGAAAATCCAAACTCTAGGTCCAAAGTGTTCTAAATAAGTATAATCTAAATAAATAAAAGGTTCTATGTATTTTTTTCAAATTTGGTGTCAAAATCTAGGCTCAAAATAGGCATGTGCGAGGACTTTTGGCAAAACAAACACAAAAGCTAGACTTAAAAACAAGGTGAGATATTTAATCTAAAAAAATTTGAAATACTTTGACATAAACTAGGCATTCAAATTTAGACATGAACTTGGTCAATTGGTATAAGGCATTAAAAAAAATGCATATGGAGAGATAGGTTGTTTATCCCAAATCTAGGCACAAATAATAGTTTCCAAATTGGGTAAATAATTAATCTAAGTTATGTAACCCAAAAGAGAAAGATCGGTGTCTAGGCCCAAATTTCACAAATCAATCAATTTTTGGATTTGAACTTTTTCAAGGTTAATTAAAAATTCAACTTAGGAAAACTAGGCTTCTTTGAACAAGCAACAAGCTAGACAAAATTGAATGGCATAACAACACTAGACAAAGGTCCAAAAGACACACATGGTTTGATTTCAAAATTTTGCATTTGGCACAAGGCAAACAAGTCTATGAAATGAATCGAGTAGTGTAACGACATTATCACACTTTAAAGATGAAATCAATGGTTGGTTTGAATAATCTAAGGCAAAAAATTAGAAATGAATTGGGCAATTTAATGTTTCCTTTTTCAATCAAGTGACACAAAAAAATTTGTCAAAAAGACTAAGGTAAAAAGTAAGGCATCAAATAGATAGCATAACACCTCCTCAAAAAATGGATTGGTGTGGATACAAAACTCATTTTGATATGGGAAGACAAACAAATAGATTTAGAAACCAAGCAATAAAGGATAAAATAATAAAAACACCTAAGTGTAATGTCTTAGATGCTGAAACCAACAAGGTTGCATAGTATTGTCAAATTTTGTCTATATATGTGCTCTTGGGAGAATTTTAAGTGTTAATCCAAAAATAAAATCACATGAATAAGTGGGTTTTTTAGGCCCCCTCTTCTCCCAAGAGATTGTATGGAGACATGAAACTTTAGGCTTCTTGCCCTGTATCAATAGTATTTTCAGTGGTAAGTGGGGTTGTTCTAAAATTATAGGTTTCATGTGTCTTGATGGTCCCAAGTATGGTTAAAACTAGAGATGCAATCACGTCAATTGAATTCATACCAAATAACTTAATATGAAAGGATCTATATCCCAATTAACTTCTTAGTATAATCCCCTGGTTAGCCATACCTGACTCAAATTTTTGTTATGATCAGAGAGGTTAGCTACTCATCCCCCTAGAAATCATAGTATACATGCCCCGATTTATATACCCCACTAGGGAGTGGGGTTGTTACAATGTTGGGAGATGAAACCTTGGGTCAATGCACCCCTAAAGAAATCATGAGGTGATGATTGTTGATTCCTCTAAATGTATTATAGGTGATCTTAGTGTCTAAATAATACTTCTAATTTTATAATTCAAAGCATGAGTAGCATATTATGGTAATCTAGTTACCTATGGTGAAATGGTGGTAGAGCAAATAAATTGTTCCATAATATTTATATTGATTGGTGGTTGGGAGCCATCATGGTAAATTTGAGTGAAATGTAAGATATATAATCTATTATCAATGAATTTATGATCAAAGCTCTAAACTAAAGACTAATTTAAATGAATATTTACAGTGAATCTTAAACTAAAGTGGATTGATAAAAAAATACAAAAGGGTAGGGTAGAAAGAAGGTATTCTAATTTTCAAAATAGACATTATGATAAAACTTAGATTTCATCAAGACATACATTCAAACCAATACATGACATGAAATATATATAACACAGATCCTACCATGTACCAGGCAAATGTCTAAGGAAAGGATGGAATAATGCAAATAATAAACTAGATTCAATTTAAAGATTTACTTCATAAGAAAATTTCATTAGCACATCTATAAGAGAAGCAAGGGAAATGAAATGAACATAATATCTTTTAATTAACCTAGCATAAGCACAAGTTGACAACTCTACATTCATGTATACACATCAAGAATCAATGAAAACCATTCAAATCTAGATATCCAAATAGATAGTTGAGAGAGAATCCATGTAACAATAGACACAAAAATTGGACAAACTTCTTAGTATTCCTTGTTTGTATTAATTTCTTAGAGTATAAAAAATAGTTTTTATCTCTAAAAACTCCATCTCCTTACAAAATGGTAGTACTACCTTTTATAGGAGACTAAGGTAGTATACCGGTCAATCATGTAAATTACAAATGTACAAAGGTAAGGACAACTATCCTTTTTTAAAAGTTCTAGAATATATTCCCTTTTCCAAAGTGGATTGGCATATAGGCAAAAGTGATATCACACTTGCACATGCATTTACAAAAATAATATTCTAATTTTGAATATTACAAAGTTTCTTAACAAAGTAGAATATTATTAGCTAATTGTTGGCCCTTATGCTAAAGAACTCCAATGTTGCTCCTAAATAATCCTCATGGATTTTTTATGTTGTTCATCAACCAACCTTAAGTTGACAACTATATCTAAGAGGCATTCATCCTTATGGTCAGCCAAGTCATCAAAATCCATATCATTTATTGCCATTGCTTCCTTGATACTCCTCACCTCAACAATCTTCTCCTCTATAATTAGGACCATGCACATGACCCTGCTATTATCACCCCTAGATTGGCCTTGACTATTGCTTCATACTTCTTGCATAACTAGGGTAACCCTTTGCTTGTACTCATCATTTTTAATGATGCCCAGGGTGTTGAGTGTGTTAGTATTGGAAATCATGTTTCTAAAAAGTTTCTCAATTCTATTCATCAGCTCCTTGTCATCCCTTAGGGCCCTCTCCAAGTTCCTTAACCATGTACTCAGACCATGGATATTTTCAGAAATTATTCCCATAATATTATTCAAATGGGATAGACTAATAGTTTTGAAACCAGGGATCCTATCCTCAACCAATATGTTGATTAGCTCCTTCATTTTTTCTTTTAAACCCCATAATTTAGCTATCAAACCCTTGGCTACTGCATCTTCCTAAGCTAATGGAATCTACCTTATATTAATTTCCTTTAAGGAAAAAATATGTCTCAAACATCTTGATCATTTCCTTTGGGACTGATAGAACAACTTATGTCTCAATATTTTCCTTTTGTTTCTGTAGATTCTCTATTTTTTGATACAGGCCTTTGATGCCTAATTTTAATTGAGTTAAATGAGCATCAGCTAATACAACTATATCTTATTTATGGATTGGGTGTTCACCGGTTCACTGACCTCTTACTAGATTTAAGCTAATGAATGGTTCATATTTTTGAAAAGGGAACTCTTCATTCCCAACCATGGTCTTCTTTGTTGTTACTCTCTCTAGGCTTGTTGTCTCTGAATTGAATTGCATGTTGACTGATGACTTTGTGATTCTTAAAGGTTTTGAGATATCCATCTATGTGTTGCTTGAGGTTCTAGGAGTATCTACATGAATGCCACTTGATTCACCAAGGGTATTAATCCTTCTTTCCTCCTCTTCTTTCATCAGAGCTACTATCCATGGCTTTAGCTCATCATGGACAGTGATGTTAACTACCTAGGTCATGGCCCATGAATGGTGTAAGGTTGGAATCTTTTGCATTTCTCCATAAATTAACCATTTAGGGATGATTAGCTCATGAATGAGATTTTCATCATTGAATAAGTTAACTCAAATGATGAGTGAAGGTTAACTTTGGCTTATTCTTTCCAACTAGGACCAATGCCAACTCAGCCTTCCTCTATTGTAGGTGTACAACTAGAACTAGGTCTAAAGCTATATCCTTCCCCCTTTCCTATTCTACCTCCTTAGCTTGGGCCTAAGGTTCCTCAACTTGTTCTTCTTCTTCATGTTATCCCTTATTAATTACTTTGAGTGCATCCTCCACTGTCTCCCTAGGACTTAGTGCAATCATGTTAAAGAACTCAATTGGGGACTCTAGCATTTTAGGTTGGGTAGAATATGATGCCCCTTCACCAGGGCTTTTTCCCAATGTCTCCTTCTTAGGTCCTTATGTAACTTATGCTTTAATTTGTTATAGTGGTTATACTGGAGGGGCCTAGAAGAGGGTCCAAGTAACAAGTGGTATTTCTAGGGCCCCATCTATCATATCTCACTAGGTGGTTTTTCATCTCTAGCCAGCCTAGCCTTGTGCCTAATATTATGCTTCTTTAACCTAGACAATACTTTTGTGAAATTGGAGGCCCCAATATACATTGTGTCATGAACACCAATCCAATGTTCATAGGGGTAGTTTATTTTTTTTATTTCAAATGTTTGGTGACCCTATTATAAGGGTCCCACTACCTCAATTCATCCAATAAGTTGAAGGAGTCTTTATGTTTGGAAATGACATCTACATGCTCCCAATTTTGTAATATAGTCTTAAAGATGGCTAAGGGAAAGGGTGAAGGAGTCCCTTCCTTTTCTACTTGCACACACCATCTATACCATGGAATAGTTGCTATGCAATTTCTTGGGTAGGCATATGGACTGGTAGTTTGAGGGGTTAAGTTAAGGTCCCTTCTATTTTAATCACTATGTAATCTAGATACAACTAGATGTTTCCAATTAACTCCACATACTTCTTGAATAGAGGGCTCACCCTACCCATGGGGATCCATGTAATAGCTTCTACTAAAGTTGGATATACACAATCACAAATGAATTTTATATTATGTCTATACTTGAATATGTGCAATTTGGAATAGTGATGAGAAATAGTTTGTCTCCCTTCAGGTGACCAATTCTTTATGTCAAGAATTTTGGTGGTGGCCAATAGAGACTCTAGAAGATAGGACATCATAGAGAAGTGGCTGATGGTTTTCTTCTTCATGGAAGAGAATTATTGTTTCAAACAAATGTTAATCATCTCACTTATTAGGGGAGTGAGTCCCTTTTCTACCATGAAGTATACATAAGGTACACATAGTTTATTAGCATGTGTAGTGGAAGGGGCTCTAGATAATCTATTCATCAAGATCATGATTATTTTGATTCCTTCCCTAAATTGGACAATTGGAATCTTTCTGGTGGGGTCTTAGATCACATGGGTTCCAGTGAGTAGCCATGGGATAAGGATAGTGCTCAAGTCATTTTTACCAGTCCATGTTCTAATTATAGGTAAGTATATATAGGGCTTGTGTAGCTTGTAGTAGTTTTCAAATGCAAGAGGGGAGATATATGCTATCCTTTTAAAACTATGTTCATGAACTATCTAATCTTTTTCAATTTTACAATCTCTAAAAATAGAGGCAATAACATTGATATAGTGCAATACCTTAGGTTTTGTAGCAACATTGTGGAGATTGGTCATTTGGATGGAGACTAAGTCACTGTATCTTTGGTTAATTGTGGTATTCTTCTGCTCTTCCCTCATGATGGTTTGTATTTCTTTAATGGTCTATAAAATCTCAGACTAATTTATATTTCCATTGTTTAATGCTATATCATTGAATTCAATATCCTTGAAGACTCTTCCCTCATTTTCTAAAGCTAAGTACAATTCTATGTCATCCCTTTGTTGTTGCCTTCAAGTTGTCATGACTATGAGACTTGTAAATTGCTCACTAGTGGTTTGAAAGTAGCCTCTAGGTTAGTTTGTTCTTGCGCAAATAATAATTTGACTTTTTATAGCTCAATTGTGATTGAATTGAGTTTAAATTAGGGAATTTTGTGGAGGCTAGGGATTTTTTTACAGCTTTAATGGTGATGGTTACTTGAACTTAGGCAATTTTGTGTCATGGATTTGATTGAGACCCTTGCTTTTATACCTTTGCCTTTTCATGATCATAAATCTTTGATTTTGTCATTTTATGCTTGTGTTGCACCTATGGGTTATCTGTCAAGCAGCTTTCACAACATTTTTCATAAATGCTTTAAAGGAACTAGCCATTATTGTTTGAAAATCCTTCTTTTGCCTCATGCCATCAGATCTTTTCTCATGGATTAATGTGGACCATTCATCATGATCCCAGGGCTTGCACATTATTGGTTACCTTTGTATCAGATTCCACAGTTATACCACTTGGCACCTTTTCGGGCCTTCTAAGTTCTACACTCCACTAAATGTGCGCTCACCATGTATCAATATTGTGGGCCTTTAGAGGTCTCATTTAATAGTCTCTATCAATTACACTCTATTCGATCAGCTTGCTCTAATTAACCATGAGTCATTGATCCTGCAAGGTGCATGAACTTTAATTAACGTCAGGATATAAAAGGGGCTTAGGCTAAATTTTATGTCATGTTAATAAACATGACATAAACTTTAGGCTAAAATATTTAATATAAATTTTTAGAACATATATAAAGGGGGCCTGATTAATAGAAGGATCTAGTGCAAGGTTTTAACCTTGGGTTTTGTCGTGTTAATAAACATGATAAAACTTTTAGGTTAAATATTTTTAATCTAAATATAATGGTACAGGGACCTCTCATTAAAATAAAACTTAATATAAGTATTTAGCCTAGGGTTTATTTTATTTAAATAAATGCAATTAAAACCTTACGATAGAGACTTAGATTAAGTCTATGTCTATAAATATTAGACCATAAGATCATTTTATCATTAAAGTTCAAAGACCTTAAGTGTTTTTTATATTTCCCAAAGTGGGGTCCTATTGGTTTGCAACGCAAGTAATTATCTTTAGTAATGTTTTAAAGCATATTCTTATGTCTTAACAAGATGATTGATGAGCTTTAATTTGATGACCTCTCAAATGTCAAATAACATTCACAAGAATGTCAAATTCAAGTTCATGAAGTCCATTAGGTTCTATAGATCTTGGTATCAATACACTCCATCCAATCATCTGGTCCCAACCAAACACAGACTGTTAATCAAGATCTGAGCATATGCATACCATTGGTCCTTTTAATCATGAAGAGGATCAAGTTAGCTTGGACCAAGTATAATTTTTTAGGCTAAGGTTTGGTCATGTTAATATAAAAATTAATCTTAAGTCTAAAGTAAGTTTTAAAATGTTCCTACCAAATTTTCTCTTACTAAATTTGCTCCCACCAAATCTAAATTTGAACTAAGGGTCTAAGCTAGGGTTTTTTGAAGGAGGGTTTTAGAACATGAATCCAACTATGAGTTCTCACAGACCAAAGGCTAGTAAAATCTTGAATGAGGATAAAACTATGAACATCCTAGCATGATCCATTAATAAGAGCTCCATGAAAACCTGCAACTTAAGACATGAGGGCCAATTGTTAGCAACATTAGGCAAGGTTAAAGCAAAACCATGAACAAATGGGCCAATTTTATCAAGCGTAGATGATCTTCAAATTCTAATAATGTGCAGAACATATCAAGATTTTAGTATTAAGGTTCAAAGTATGCACAAGGGTACCTATTTTTTGGAAATGGAGGTATGTTGACCTCAATAAATGGTGACTTCGAGGGGAAACATAGCAATATGTTCGAACTTAAAGACTCTGGTTTAGACAAATAACTAGGTTACTTATTTCATTTGATCAATGCCATTATCAAGATTAGTTCATGGTTAAAATAAACTTTGTATGTGTAGAATTAGGATCAATCATCAAAACATAGCCATGTTATGTGTGTGTGTGTTTTGATTCCACTTATTATTTGCGATGGGATTTAGGAGGCAACTTTAATCTAGGAGATTTTTCACTAAATATTTTGATCAATAATGATAATATTTAATTATTATTGCAAATGAAGGTGGAATATTATCTGACCAATAATACCATACCTCCACTCAAAACATTTATAATTAATTTTGAAAAATTGCTACCAAAAAAAATATATTTTCTAGTATATTTATTAATAAATATATTTTTATTAAAATATTTCTATATTTTAATATTTAGAAATTAATAAACATTTTTTAATATATTTTAATTAAATATTTATCCCCTTTTCCAAAAAAAAAGAGAAAAAAGAAAAAGAAAATCAAAATCAAGAAAATCCATACCATGATAAAGGTTATCTTTAAAGAAACTAAAGATTATCTTTTAAAGAAATCCTCATGACACATGGCATGTTTAGCACAAGTCTTTAATTTTAAGTGCTTAAAACCCATAAGACTATAAAGAAAGAAAGATAACATGCATAAAGTGAAAGTTAAAAGGAATGTGGCGTGGACATGGACTTATATTAAGTTGGGAATATTTTCTTGAAAAAGAAACTACATTCATGTTAAAGTCCTTTTTAATTTCCACGTGGACAATGGCGTTGATTTATTTGGTTTTCACGGGAATAAAAACATTGCATGTTATTTATCAAGTGGTAATATTTATTTACCAAGTCTTAAGGTGTTTCTTGATTTTTTGTTTTATTTTGTGGAAATATTGATTTAATTAAGAATTATCAATTTTTTTTATGGTATTTTTTCTTGTTGCACAGAGAAGTAAGAGGATTTTCGTAGAGAAGCAGTGGATTTGTATAGAGGAAATTATAGACAGAGATATATGAATACAAAGGCAGTAGAATTTTCAAAAAGTTTATTTTGTTGTACAAATAGATATCTGGTATGAAAATAATTATTTACTAGAGATTTTTTTGTAATCAGTCTGAAAAAGTTTTAATAAGATCGGAACACTCATAGAGTGGACCTAGAGACGTAGCCATTTATTGAACCTCATAAACAAATTTTTGTATTATTATTATTTTTAATTTCCTCTCTGTGATCAAAAATCCTTTTAATTTCATTTATTAATATTATGAAAGTTTTGAAATTTTATTTTTGAATTTATTAAAATAGGAAATTAGAAATTAAAATATTTTGGTTAATTTTAAATTTGATCCAAGTAGACTATAAAGGTTTTTATAACTTAGATTTTCAGATCAATTTGGTATTAGAGCCTATATTTGGTATGGAAATAATTATTTACTCAGAGAGATTTTTTTGTAATCAGTCTCAAAGGGTTTTAATAAGACTAGAACACTCATAGAGTGGACCCGAAGATGTAGCTATTTAGTGAACCCTGTAAACACTTTTTTGTGTTATTATTTTTTTTAATTTCCTCTCCATGATTAATAAAAATCTTTTAATTTTCTTTATTAAAATTATAGAAGTTTTGAAATTTTATTTTCGGATTTATTAAAATAGGAAATTAGAAATTAAAATATTTTGGTTAATTTTAAATCTGATCCAACCAGAGTGTAAAGGTTTTTATAACTTAGATTTTCATATCAAACTTTCAAGTTTCATGCCTTTAATCATCAACATTGACTTGGAGCATGTTTATTTATTCATTAAGAACCATGCTTCTAGTTTAGGAAAGGCTTAGGTATTGCTCTACTACCATCTAGGCATGCATAGCCTCGATAGAGATGTCTTTGGCTCCACTTATGGCCTTACTCCATTGCTAGCCAGGCATCCATAGTCCCAATAGAGATTACCAGAATCACATTTTCTTGAAAAGCTTTTGATTTTGCAATAAGTTATTGTTTTTTGTATTTTGATCTTTTAGGCTTTCAACAAAGGTTGGGAACCAAGGTAGCCAAGTTCAAAGATTTGGTCAAGTATCTGATCTTCAGATAATCACTTATGGTTTCAAATTTTATCTCAAGTAAGGATGTTTGTTAAGTGCAAGCATGATTGTGCCTTAATAGGTTAAACTTTCATTCTACATGCACAATTCTTCTTAAAACCAAGTTCAGGTCAAGACAATGTTTAGGTCTCATGGGATAGTTAACCTATCTATCAGTCCTTACTAGTTTCTTTAAACTATAACATCAAGCTCATATCTCAAATCCATGGTCAATATATGCAGAAGGTTATACCTACATCCATAAAATTCTAGAGTTTTTAAGCAAAAGAAGTAAACTTTGAGTTGAGGGCTATCCAAAAGGACTTATTGGAAGCAAGGAACAAAGAAACAAAAAGCAAACACACAACATAAAGTAGCAAATCAAAAAGAAAAAGAGAAGCAACCAAATATATACAAACTCATGTACAAACAAGGGACATGGAGGACAAAGTTGAAGGAAACTAACTAGCCTGCCTACACTAATTCTAACCATCTTACATATTTGCTACATGAAGACCCCAAGAGGAGCAATAGAGAAGTAATGCTTGAGATACTACCCATTGATGGATATTGTGAATTTTTTTCCTTGTAGGTCTTTTAGTTTTAAGGTGTTATCTCAAAGTGTATTTACAATCTGATAGGATTCAATCCACATAGGTGTGCACTTGTTATGTTTTCCTTTAGGCTCAGATGCTTTATCCCAAAGAAGAAACAAATCTCCTTATCTGAACACCTTGATCTTTGATCGCTTGTCAAACCATATCTATATTGTAGTCTCATTTCTGTTAAAGTTGGAAAAATCTTCTTCTTATACATCTTCCATCTAAATATCCAGCAGCGTTGAGTTTACAAATTCTTGGTCTTCCTCCATATTCTCTTGCATAAAATTGTAAGTTGGTAGCTTAAGTGTGATGGGGAATATGGGCTCTTAGCCATATACTAGTAAGAAGGGAGATGCTTTAAGAGCCTATTTGATTCTTTTTTTATTTGCCCAAAGGGCATACTTGAGAAGTTTATGCCATGTTCTAGGTTTATCTACAATAGACTTCTTAATGGCTTTCATTAAGTTTTTATTTGTTGACTCAGAAACTCCATTACTTTGAGGATAATGATTAAAAGAAAACTTGAGAATAATTTTTTTATCATATGCCCATTCTATCATTTCTATGGATATGAATGTTGGCCCATTTTCACATACCAAAGATACTAGAGTCCCAAATCTAGTGCATATGTTTTCTTTTAAAAACTTGATCACTACTTTTATTCTGCATTATTTGGTGGCTATTTCTTCAATATATTTAATACAATAGTCGATGCATGTTAGAACATATTTGTGATCTTTTGATGAGTTTGGGTTGATTACCCCTAAAACATTTAGCCCCCACTGGGTAAAAGGTTTATCAATCATGACCGGTTGTAAAGGAATGGCTGCCTTTGGCTCCTTTATGCTGAAGATCTGGCATGAATGGCATTACCTCACATGTCTATGAACATATTTGAAGATGGTGGGTCAATAATAGCTAGCCCTGAGGATCTTGTGGGCTATTGTTCTTCCTGATGGATACCCACTTCCCAACTTCTCATGGAAAGTGTTCATTACCTCAATAGCTTCTTCCTTGAAAACACATCTTAGGTACACACCTTCAAAGTTATTTTGGTATAAGACTCCATTTTTTATCAAGTAATGGGCTGAATTAAGCCTTAAATCTCTTTTATGCTCCCTAATTAATCTTAGAAGACAAGTGTCATTAATCAATAAGTGGACAATAGAGTCATACTAGTCATTATATTAGAAATTATGTTGATCAACCTACATGATACTACATTTGGGGCTGGTATTGGAAATCATTTGAATCAAATCTTGACATATTACCAGTTTTGTAGTTTTCATCTCTATGTCATATTCTTAAAGAATAGACATCCACTTACCTCTTTACTCTCAAAGTTCACATTGTCTCAACATTAGTTTAGCGGTTGGGTCTAGTAGAATGACATGCACTTTTTTCCTAAGAATGTAGTGCCTAAATTTTTCAACCACTTTAATTAATGCAAAGCTTATTTATCAATCAAATGATAATTTAACTTAGTATTTTTCAAATTAGTGCTCATAAAAGCAATTGGATGGTCACATCCTTCTATTTTCTAAGTTAAAACAACAACAATAGTGTGGTCAGAGGAAAAAGAGTAGAAATAAAAATTATTTGAAAATTTTGGACTTATCAAGACTGGAGTTTGGTCGATTGCTTCTTTGATATCTCTGAAGGCCCTTTTGGATTCCTCATTCCATGATACTTTATCATGCTTCTTCAACATATCATTTAATGGTTTGACAATTTTTAAAAAGCCAAAAATGAATTTTCTCACAACGTTTACTTTACCAAAAAATGATTTCAATTCTTTTCTACTATTGGGGGCCTCTATCTTTGATATAACCTCCACCCTTTTAGGATCAATGGAGATTCCATCTTTAGTAATAACATGGCCTAATAATTTAACCTTAGTGTCATGAAAAATTATTTTCTTAAGGTTGAGAGAAATTCCATACCTTATGCACCTTTTAAATACCTACTATAAATGCATGAAATGGTCCTCCCTGTTCTTAGATAAAATAGTTAGATCATCAATGTAAATTATAATGCACTTACCAATCAATTCCTGGAAGGCAAGGTTCATGTCCCTTTGAAAAATGTCTCTTTCATTTATCATTCCAAAAGGCATTATTTTGTAGGCAAAGGTGACCCACTTAGTTGTGAATGTTGTCTTAATTTTGTCTTCCTTGTCTACTAGCCCCTGATTGTATCCTGAAAAACTATCAAGAAAAGACATCATGGCTGAACCAAAAATGATTTGTATTACTTAGTCAAGAGAGGGAAGAGGATAATTCTCATTTTTAGATGCTTTATTCATATTTATAAGATAAATACACAGTCTAATTTCACCATTTTTCTTCCTAACTGGAACCAAATTGACAACCCAAGTAGAGTGCCTAATGGGAAATACAATTCTAGCATCTAATAACTTCTTGACTTCTTTGAAGATCATAGGTTCTAAGACTAGATTCATAGGCATTTGTTTCTACCTGAAAGGTTTGCAATTCTCCTTGAGATGTATAGTGTGGGTGATGACCCTTGGGTTAAAAATATTCAAGTCATCATAAGACCAGGCTATGACATCTTTTTACTTTATCAATAGTTCCTTCGCTCTCTTATTTTTAGTACTTGTACAAGCTTTTCCAATATTAACCAATTGAGGTTGATCTTGAGGTCCAAGGTTAACTACATTATAATATTTCCTACTCACTATGTTAACCTTAGATATCTTAGCTAATTTATCTTGATCAAATAATATTTCCAAGGCAATCATGCCCTTGGAATTTTTTTTGTCATTCAGCTAAATGACTTTGCCATCAAATTTACCTTCTCAAAATGCATTTTCATTAGCCTCATCAATGATTTGTACCTCAAATTCCTTTGAACTACTCATGAAGTCCAAGATCTATTGGTCATCACTAAATACCTGTAGATGGTTTACATTGTCCAAGACAAGAGGGCAAGGTATCATCTCAATGTTAAAGTTTGGTGAATCTTGGTCATGCGTGAGATTAGCTACAATAGAGGCTAGCTTATCAACTACTTTATTTTCCTCTCTAGGGATAGAAACAATATTTAATGCATCAAAATATTTTATAAGGTCCCAAACTCTAAATTTATACCTCTTGAGGTATGATAGTTTGTATTGATACTTGTTTCTCACTTGATTGACTATAAGTTCTGAATCACCATAAACTAGTAATTCCTTGACTTTATTTTTTATAGAAAATTGTAGACCTAGGATGAGAGCCTCATATTCTGCAAGGTTATTGGTGCATGTAAATTGGATTCTATAAGAGGCATGATATTTATTACCAATAGGGTCAGTGAAAACAATCCCTACCCCAAACCCAGATTTACATCTGGCACCATCAAAATACAACTTCCATAACCCAAGAATAACATGAGAAGATTTAGGATCACATACCTTGGTAGTTTCTAGGGTGAAAACTCCTAAATTAGAATCAATTATGTTTACCCTTTCAATCACCACATTATATTCAATGACTATGTGTTTCATTCTTGGCTCCCTTTCAACTCTGATCTAGTTGGAAACTTCCTTCTAAGGTAGCCATAGGTGTGAACACTATGTGGACATATATCCATTTAGAGCCTTTTTCCATTCTCTACTTAAAAGTAGTCCATATTATTCAAGGATATCCACCACTTAGATGTCTATGAATTATTTAACTCTTGGCTCAAAGGCTAGTTGTATGTGAAAATTTAACAATTCCCCAATCACCTTGACCCTAGACTTATCTAAGTGGGTGATAACCTTATCAGATTTAATGGGGGTTAAACCAAGTTGCTTACAAATACCTACATGCATGATATTTATAGGTGCACCAAAATCCAATAGAAAATTATGCAAGTTTTTACTAAACATTTTGACTTTAATAAGGAAAGGTGGGGATTCTACCTTTTAGCTTTATGCATGGCTACATCTACATTATTAGCTTTGGGTGGATTTCTAGGTTTCCTAGATAAGGACTCCATCAATAGGTCCCTTTGCTCTATGATCTATGTCAGTTCATGAAAAGTAATATAGCTTTGATTTTATTCATATCCTCTACAATATTATAACCAATCCTATTAGAATAATTGGAAGTATCAATACTAGGCTTAGAAGTACTTCCTTTTGGAGGCTCTAGATTATTATCCAAAGTGGTATCTAGAGGAGTACCAAAGTTGTTTGGAGGATTTTAAGTAGTCAAGGGCTATTTATTCCCCCTATTCCTTAGGGCATATATCTTTTTTAGGAACTACTATAAACCCTATATTTCTTCAAGAACATCATCAGGGTCATTGTCTTCTTGGAAGGGGAAATCAAAGGTTTCCACCATAAGGGCCTAGTCAAATGATTTGGAAGATCTTAAATTACTTGCACCATTTTATTTTTTAGGTATGACCTCAAAAGTTTAAAACTCTTCTTGAAATGCTTCAAAAGTTTTAAGAATTCAATACAATCAATCTCACCATGTTTAGCAGTATAATAGACTCTACAATAATTAGGCAAAGTAATATCAATAAGATTAATATCCATGCTCTTTGTGTCAGTAGATGATTTGTTATTCTTATTTTTATGGAAGCTATCATTATGAAACCTATTTTTAGGTCTATTAAACCTATATAAATAGAAGTTCCTTCTTGAGCTTTCGCTAGTATGACTACCTATTTTTGTAGCTAAAGAAAGTCAGTGCTAAGCTTTTGGACCATTTTTAAAATAGAACAGTCTCACTTGTAAGGGTCTTAGATTTATGAACTTGGTTAGTACTAGGGGTTGATACTAATTACTTTTTATCATTTAGACTTAATCTAATTTCAATATGGTGATTCAAAAACCCCAAATTATGCTTAGGAGTAGTATGGCTAAGAGGCAATTGATTCAGATTTTGGAGCTGGTTGAGAGTAGGTACATTTTTGTTATTATTAAGAAATATATTTAAGGTAGGCATATGTGGATTGAAATTGGGAATAGAGTAGTCCATCTAACCTTGAGGTTGCATTTGATCATTAATGATCACAACCTTATCATAGGCTAAAACTAGTACATTCATAGGACCTATAACCCTCTTTTTGAATACTAGAGTCATGGGATCAAGAGCATTTTTATAGATTTCCAAGGCTAACACCTGATTAGGTTTATAAGGGTTAATGATTATATTGTACATCTTATAGAACCTAGCATTGAAATCTCTTATAGGCTCATTAACATCCCTTTTGAGGGCGGTAAATTGTTGGTATAAGACACAAGGGCTAATGATTTTTCCAAACTATTCAATGAAAATGTTATTGAATTCATCCCAAGTGGTAATACAATTATCAAGTAGGATAAAGAACCATTCATATGCAACATACTTAAATGTGAAATGAAACAACCTATATGCTACATCTTCATTAGTGACATTTAGCAATCTTAATACGGCTTTGAAGGATTAAACATGTTCCTCTACTGTTATAATACCACTAGGACTAAAAGTTGGCAAATATTTTTCTAGATTGTGAGGAAGGTCATGACCCATACCTTGAATATTAATAAGATATCTTCCTAATGAATCCATACCTTGTTGAAGGTCAAATGTAGGATTACCTTAGAGTGGTAAGGTTGGTAAAGACTTTGAATGTCTACGTCTACCTTTGTCTCATCTAGCCCTCCTATGGACTTCTAATTCAAGTAGAGGTTTTCTTGTCTTCAAATGTGATCTTGTCTAAGTTATTGGAAATTCTAGATTCAATAATTTTGATCCTATTTGAAATAAAATATGTCAAATCAACCTTTACAAAGAATAGGGATCAGACTTACACATTAAGCAAAGATTCATGTAAAGAACAACAAAAGACGTCAACCTTTAATTAAGTTAGCTCAAAGATGTGTCTAATTACATAATTATGATCAATATTTATAATTATAATCTCAAATAAACTTAATTCATAGAAGATATACCAATATTTGATCAAAACAAGCTATTCTAACCTAAAATACTTCAAATTCCCAAATCTCAAGCTATCTTTACCAAAATTACACATTTATCCTCAAAGGCTTTTGATCTTTGTAAAAAGGAAGCACAAAATGGGTCAAAGACCACAAAGATTGATGATATTTACACTTTTAAGCAAAGAACTATGCAAATATGTTAATATAACACCAATATCCAATCAAAACACACCAAAATTAGCAAAGATCCTATAAATTCACAAAAATACCCTCCTTCTAACGCTAGCAGAGTTATTCTTGTTGATGTCTCTAAATGTATCACAATCACTCTTAGTTTCTTAATAACACTTCTCATTTTAGAATTTAGGGAATTTAGAACACGAGTATAAAATTATGGAAATCTAGTTACCTGTGGTGAAATAGATGCATAGCAAATAAATTGTTCCATAATATTTATATTGATTGGTGGTTGGGAGCCACCGTGGTAAATTTGAGTGAAATTTAAGATATCTAAGCTATTATGAGTTGAATTTGTGATCAAAGCTCTAAACTAAAGACTAATTTAAATGAATATCTACAGTGAATCTTAAACTAAAGTGGATTGATCAAAAGAAAGGGTAGGGTAGAAAGAAGGCATTCTGATTTTCAATCTAGACATTATGACAAAGCTTAGATTTCATCAAGATATACATTCAAACCAATACATGACATGAAATAGCTATAGCATAGATCCTACCATGTACTAGGAAAATGTCTAAGGAAAAGATGGAATAATGTAAATAAAAAACTAGATTTAATTCATAAGCAAATTACATTAGGACATCTACAAGAGAAGCAAGGAAAATGAAATGGACCTAAGATATTTCAATTAACCTAGCATCAACACAAGTTAACAACTCTACATTCATGTATGCACGTCAATAATTAATGAAAACCATTCAAATTTGGACATCCAAATAGATAGTTGAGAGAAAAGCCATGTAACAATTGACACAAACAAATTTGGATAAACTTCTCAGTATTCCTTGCTTGGATTAATTTCTCAGAGTATACAAAATAGTTTTTAGTTATAAAAACTCCCTCTCCTTACAAAATAGTAGTACTACCTTTTATAGGAGACTTAGGTAGTATACTGGTTAGTCATGTAAATTATGAATATATAAAGGTAAGGTTATCTAACCTTTTTAAAAAAAATTAAATGACATTCCCTTTTCCAAAGTGGACTGACCTATAGGCAAATGTGCTAACACACTTACACATGCCTTTATAAAAATAATATTCTACTTCTAAATATTATGAATATTCTTAATAAAGTAAAATATTATTAGCTAATTGGTAGGCCCTATGTTGAAGAACTCCCCTATTACTCTTGAAGAATCCTCATGGATTTCTGATGGTGTTCATTAACTAGCCTTAAGTTGGTAACTGGCTCTAAGAGGCATTCATCCTCCTAGTCAAAGAAGTCATCAAAATCCCTATCATTTCTTACCATTGCTTCTTTGATACTCCTTACCTCATAAATATTCTCCTCTATAGTTATGATCATGCCCATAACCCTAATTTTATCACTCCTAGACTAGCTTTGACTCTTGCTTCATAATTCTTACATAATCGATGTGACCTTGTGATTGTACTCATCATCTGTAATGATGTCAAGGGAGTTAAGTGTGGTAGGCTTGGTAGCATGGTTCTAAGAATTTACTCAATTATATTCATCATCTCCTTGTCATCCCTTAGGACCCTCTCCAAGTTACTTAACCATGTACTTAGACCCTATATCTTGTTAATAATTATTCCCATAATAGTATTCAAATGGGCCAGACTAATAGTTTTGAAACCAAGGATCCTACCCTCAACCAATATGTTTATTAACTCCTTCATTTTGTCTTTTTAACCCCATCATTGGGATATCAAACCCTTAGATACTACATCTTACTGAGCTAATGGAATCTGCCTTGTCTTCATTTCATTCAAGGAAAATATATGCCTCTAACATTTTGATCATTTCCTTTGGGACTTATAGAACAACCTATGTCTCAAGATTTTCCTTTTGTTTCTGTAGGTTCTCTATTTTTTGATACAAATCTTTGATGCCTAATTTTAGTTGAGCTAAATGAGCATCAACTAATCCAACTATATCTTCTACATGGATTAGGTTCTCATCGGGTCCCTAACCTCCTATTAGAGTTAAAAAAATGAATGGTTTAACTTTATGAAAAGTGAACTCCTCATTCCCAACCATGGTCTTCTTTATTGTTACTCTCTCTAGGCCTACTATCTCTAGATTGAATTTCATAGTGACTAATGACTCTGTGATTCTTGGAGGTTTTAATATCTCCATATGTGTTCTTCTTGAGGTTCCAAGAGTATCTACCTAAATGCTAATTGACTCACTAAGGGTAGTCATCCTTCTTTCCTCTTATTCCTTCTTCATAGCCACTATCCATGGCTTGAGCTCATCATTGATAGTGATGTTAGATTCCTAGGTCATGGCCCATGAATGGGGTAAGGTTGGAATCTTTTGGATTTTTCCATAAATGAACCATTCAAGGATGATTGGCCCATGAATGGGATTTTCATCACTGAATAAATTAACTTCACTCATAGGATGAGTGAAGTTTAACTTTGGTTTCTTCTTTCCAACTAAGACCAATGCCAACTCAACCTTATTATTTTATAGGGGTGAAACTAGAACCAGGTCCAAAGTTATATCCTTCTTCATTTCCTACTTTACCTCCTCAGCTTAGGCCTAAGGTTCCTCATATTTTTCTTCTTCTTCATCTGATCCATATGCCTTAGTAATTACTTTGAGTGCATCCTTCACTATTTCCCTAGAACTTAGTGAAATAATGTCAAGGAACTAAATTGGGGACTCTTGCATTTCAAGTTGGGTAGATGATGATGATCCTTTACCAAGAATTTCTTCTAATTTATCCTTCTCAAGTCCTTGTGTAACTTGTGATTGAAGTTGTTATAGTTTTTGTTCTGGAGGGGGCCTAGAAGAAGGTCTAGCTAACAAGTTGTATTGCAAGGGACCCATTTACCATATCTCACCAAGTTTTTTCTCATCTCTATCCAACCTAGCCTCAAACCTAATATTATGCTTCTTAACCCTAGACAATACTTTTGTGAAACTAGAGGCTTTGATATACATTGTGTCATGAACACCAAGCCAGTGTTCATAGGGGTAGTTTATTATTTTTTATTTCAAATGTTTGGTGACCCTATCATAAGGTTCCCACTGCCTCAATTAATCCAAATGTAAGTTGAAGGAGTCTCTGTGTCTGGAAATGACATATACATGTTCCTGATTCTATAATATAATTTTGTTGATGGCTAAGGGAAAGGGGTGAAGGAGCCCCTTCCTTTTCTTCTTACACACACCATCTATATCATGGAATAGCTGATATACAATTTCATATTCTATCAATTTATTAGGCATATGGACTAATAATTTGAGGGGATAAATTAAGGTCCCATCTATTATAGTCACTGTTTAATCTAGATATAACCAAATGTCTCCAATTAACTCCACATCATTCTTGACCAGAGGGCTAACCCTACCCATGGGGATCCCTATAATGGCTTCTACCAAAGCTAGATATACATAATCAAAAATGAATTATATATTGTGTTTATACTTGAATATGTGTAATTTTTAATAGTGATGGGAAACCATTTGTCTCCTTTCAAGTGACCAATTCTTTATGTCAAGGATTTTGGTGGTGGCCAATAGGGCATCTAGAAGATAAGAAATCATAAAGAAGTGGTTGTTGGTTTTATTATTCATGGCTAAGAATTTTTGTTTCAAACAAATGTTAATCATCTCACCTATTGGGGGAGTGAGTCCCTTTTCTACCATGAAGTATACATAAGCTACCCATATTTTATTAACATGTGTGGTAGAAAGGGATCCAGATAATGTATTCAACAAGGTATTGATTATTCTAATTCCTTCCCTAAATTGGATAATTTGGAACTTTTGGTGGGGTCTTGGATCACATGGGTTCTAACAAGCAATCATGGGGCAAGGATGGTGTTTAAGTCATTTTTACCAGTCTATGTTCTAATTGTAGGCAAGTCTACCTAGGGCTTGCATAACTTGTAGTAGCTTTCAAATGAAAGAGGGGAGATATGTTATCCTTTTAAAAATATGTTCATAAACTTTTCAATCTTGATTATATTAAAATCTCTAAAAATGGGGGCAATAACATTGATATAGTGTAATACATCAAGTTTTGCAACAACATAGTGGAGATTGGTCATTTAGATGGATACTAAGTCATTGTATCTTTGGTTGATTGTGGCATTCTTCTACTCTTCCATCATGATAGTCTACATTTATTTAATGGTCTTAAAAATCTTAGACTAGTTTCTATTTTTGGTGTTTAATGCCATAGGATCAAAGTCAGTATCCTTGAAGACTCTTCCCTCATTGTCTAAAGCTAAGTATAATTTTGTGTCATCCTTTTATTGCTGGCTTTGAGTTTCCATGACTGTGAGACTTTTAAATTTCTCAATAGTGGTCTGCAAGTAGCGTCTAGGTTAGCTTGTTCTCATTTAGATAACAATTGGAATCTTTTTGGCTTGATTGTGATTGATTAGAGTTCAAATTGGGGGTTTTTTGTGGAGGCTAAGGCTTTATTTTTGTAGCTTTAATGGCCATGGTTACTTGAACTTAGGTGAGTTCATGCCCTAGATTTTATTTAGACCCTTTCCTTTATACCTTTACCTTTTCATGCTCATAAATCTTTGATTTTGTCATTTTTTGCTCGTGTGGTGCCTATGGGGTATCCATCAAGTAGTTTTTATGGCATTTTTCGTAAATGCTTTAAAAAAACTAGCATTATCCTTTGAAAATCCTTATTTTGCCTCATACCATCAGAATTTTACTCATGGATCAATGTGGATTATTAATCATGATCTTGGTGCATGCACATTATTGGTTGCCTTTGTATCAGGCTCTATAGTTATGCCACTTGGCACCTTCATGGGCTTTCTAGGTTATATGCTCCATCAGTGAATGTGCACTCACCACATGTCAATCCTACAAGCCATTGGAGGTCTTGTTGAATAGTCTCTATTGATTACACTCTCTCTGATTAGCTTACTCTGATTAACTATGAGTTATTAATCATGTAAGGTCCATGAACTTTAATCAGCATCAAGATATAAAAGGGGCTTAAGCTAAATATTTTAGGCTAAGTTTATGTCATGTTAATAAATAGGACATAAAATTTAGGATAAAATATTTAATCTAAGTTCTTAGAACATATATAAAGGGTGCTTGAATAATATAAGGATCTAATGCAAGGTTTTAACCTTGGCTTTTATCATATTAATAAACACGATAAAAAATTTAGGTTAAAAGATTTTAAGCTAAGTCTTATGGTACAGGGACCTCTCATTAACATAAAACATAATATAAGTTTTTAACATAGGGTTTATTGTATTTAAATAAATGTAATTAGAACCTTAGGATAGAGACTTAGATTAAGTATATCTATGAATATTTGACCACAAGATCATTTTATCATTAAATTTCAAAGACCCTAAGTGTTTTTTATATTTTCCAAAGGGGGGTCCCATTAGTTTTCAATGAAATTAATAAGCTTTAGCAATGTTTTAAAGTATATTCTTAGGTCTAAGCAAGATGATTGATGAGATTAAATTCGATGGCCTCACAAACATCA
Organism: Torreya grandis; assembly: GCA_037957365.1. Classification (NCBI taxonomy): domain Eukaryota; kingdom Viridiplantae; phylum Streptophyta; class Pinopsida; order Cupressales; family Taxaceae; genus Torreya; species Torreya grandis. The sequence continues at coordinate 1,433,045 of JARHVA010002068.1, forward strand.
ATGATGGACTCATGGATATCAAATGATGTTTATGAGAATGTCAAATTTAAGTTCATGAAGTTCATTAGGTTTTATAGATCTTGGTTTCGATACGCTCTATTTGATCATCTGGTCTTGACCTAGCACAAATTGATGATCAATATCTAAGCATATGCATGTCATTGGTCCCTAAAATCATGAAGAGGATCAAGTTATCTTGGATCTATATATGAAAATTAGACTAAGTTAAAGGCCCAAGTCTTCAAAAAAAATAAGACCCTCCAAATATTATAGTCATAACCTCAGGTCTTACCCTAAGGTTTTCTTGTTTTAAAAAATTAGTGAACCTTAGAGAAAAAACTTAGATTAATTATAAATTTTAATGCACAAGACCCTTTTAACACTAAGCTCAAACATGAGAGTGCCACATGGAGACTCCATAGGACTCCTGAGATTTTGACTCTATTTGAGCTTGGGAAGGGTCCACAAAGCATCAATCAAGATCTGGGTTCTCAAGATGGTGACACTTGTCATATTCATGGGGATTTTTTAGGCCCTTGACATTTCAACACCACATTAACTCTATTAGATATATTTGTGTAAGAAACCATGGATCATTGGTCATGATCTTAGGACTTTATCACAATTGGCTCCTTTCAAATTCTTAAAGTTGTAGCATAAGTCTTATCTTAAGGTTTCTTTGTATTAATAAATACAAAAAGACCTTAGGTTAAAACTTAGGCTAAGTCTTTGTTTAATGAAAAGTGCCCCCTTTAATTTTGAAGATGATCATGCACTATTTGATCATCGGTCATGTCTAAGTGTGGATTGTTGATCATGATCTGGGTGATCATGTAGGATTGGTCTGATGAATCAAGGCTTTAGATTCATTTTGTCTCCTTCACTCCATCCAATCATCCTCTATAATGAAGTGAGACTCATTGATTATTTTAGGAGGAAAGATGCTTAAGTTAGGGCTCAAGTCAATATAGGAACTTAAGCTAAATTTTTAAGACTAAGGTCTCGTTCATGTTAACAAACATGAATGGGGACTTAGGATTAAGACTTTAGGCTAAGTATGTAATAAAGAAGACCATGTGATGTAAAAATTGGGACCAAGTTAGGAACATAAATGACCTTAAAAACATAAATGTTAGACCTTTTTAAAATAAAGAGAACAAAAGGGGAAAATATAAAGGCACCAAGCATAATTTTTTAGGCTAAGGTTTGGTCATGTTAAGAAACATGACCAAGCCTTAATATAAAAATTAGGCTTAAATATAGAGTAAGTTTAAATTTTCTCCTACCAAATTCACTCCTGTCAAATCTAAATTTGAACCAAGGTTCTAAGCTAGGGTTTTGCAAAGGAGGGTTTTGGAACATGAATCCAACTATGAGTTCTCACAGACTAAAGGCTAGTAAAATATGATCCATTAATAAGAGCTCCATGAAAACTTGAAACTTAAGACATGAGGGCTAACTGTTAGCAACAATGGGCAAGTTTAAAGCAAAACCATTAATAAATGGGGCAATTTTATCAGGTGTGGATGATCTTCAAATTCTAATAATGTGCAAAACATATCAAGGTTTAGTGTTAAGGTTTAAAGTATGCACAAAGGTCCCTATTTTTTATAAATGGGGGTATGTTTACCTCAACAATGATGAACTCTCACTCACAAGCTAAGTTACATAAAAATAAATGACTGTGAAAAGACTTTAGGGTCTCATTTAGATCACTCAAACCATATGGATTTGAGGAGAGCCTTAACTATGTTCTTTTCACACCTTAGACAAGGAAATAAGGAAAATAAAGAACACTTTTGGTCACTCAATTTCCCTAAAGGTGATGGGGGGAGAACATACATGCATCAATCAGTTTGTATAAATAAATAAATTCAAACAAACAAGTCATACAATGAACATTCTAAAAAGCATGTAACTAAGTGATTAAAGTTCATTTTAATGCATCAAAATAAATGTATTGTTAATTTTTTGGCCCCTTGACATTTGTTGTTGAAATCTTGAAACAAAATAAAAATGATTTAAATAAAAATATTATTAAAACACCAATTTAAAATGTGAAAATTACATGTTAGAAGTGTTTTAAATGTCTCCTTATGGCATTTGGGTCCTAAAAAAAGTGTTAGGGTTTTTTTAATATTTTATGAAACATTTATGCAATTTGAAGGTAAATTAATAGAATATTCTAAAAATTTAGGATAAAATACATGGTTTTAAAAAAAAAAAAAAGAGACTCTAGATGACCCCAAATAAAGCTCTGAAAGATGGCCTATCAACCTATTATTCTACAAAGAGATCAACATTGGTTCTGGGTGATGCAAAAAAATACCAACATTGATTCTAGGTGATGCACATAGAGACTAACATCATTTATATATGACCAATGTTGGTTAGTATAGGACTGATGCTGGTTAGGGAAAATAGATGTTGGTCTCTATGTAAATTTATGTAGCACTAAAAATAGAATATGGAAAATTAAATTAAAAACTAAAATTTTTAAGATGATCAAGCATTCATTTTAAAAACTAAGATCTACACTTTCATCTCCTTGTTATATGGGATTCTTGAATGTCCCATTAGGCATGCCATTTGTGATCATAGGAGTTTGACAATAGAGAGGAGGTTAGATCAAGTGTTAGTTTAAGCAACAAAACTCAAAATGAACACACTAACATTATAACATCTCTAAGCCTATATCATAGGGGAAGATTAATGAAAAAAAACAAATAAAATGCAAAATAATAACAATCTGTTACCTTCCTTAAATTTTCTAAATGATTCATTAAGTGGCTTGCTCAGTTTGTGCTCAAAGAGTCTTTGGCAATGGAGTTTTATTTGCTCCTTCTCTCCTTGGCACCATTGTGGCTTGATATGGCTTGGATTAATATTTTTAAATTATAACACTATTTGATATAAATCATTCTACAAAACCTACATTATAACTCTACAATTTCTAAGCCCTCTTTTCAATAAGCAATGACTTGTATTTATAGGCTTAGGAACTAACCCCAACTCAAGGTGAGGTAGAGTGTAGTTTAAACATGGTATGGGTTCAAACCTAACCTAAGTGAGTTAATTAAGCCAAATAGAGTTAAAAGTTGTCAATGATTAATAATTTGTAATGAATAGGCATGGGTGAGATATTTTAAAAGGCTTGACAAGTCACAAAAGGTAATCATGAAAAGCTAGGATATTTCATTTTTTTAATTTCCTTTTTTAGAATTTCATTAATTGCACATAGATAATTCAAATAGGAATTTAATTTGGTTTATCTTGTTAATTAATTCTGATTAGCCATTTAGCTCTTTCAATATTTGATTTTAGTTCATGTGCCCAACTTTATAGGTCCATAATCCAAATTGACTATTGTGATACCATAGGTTGATTAGGAATCAATCCATGAGAGTTTTTTATTGCATACGATAGGATACCCCAATTAGGGATGCCTAAACATGATTCTAAGCTTTGACAAATGATGCATAAGTAAATTGGGGATGTTTAGTGATTCTTAGGCTTAATTTACAATGGTTGGTAGAAATCAGTTTAAAATCCAGTTGAAGGCCATTGGTGGCTAGTTTTAAGTGTCTACAAAGAGAAGGTAGTATAAAGAATTTTTCATTCCTAGAAATTTTATATTTTAGACATTTAGTGAAATCTATAGTATTTGAAGCCCAAATGACCCTACAATGTAACATTAACCTTTAGTGGAATGGTTATATGGTATTTAGGCATAAGATAAGTCCAAATAACTATAAAGGAGTCTTAGTGACTTCAAAATAGGACCAAGAGATAAAATATCAATATTCAAACCCTATGATCACCTACAAGGGCCTTTATTTTCCTAAGTTGTCATCTACAGTTAGCATGTAGACCATATTGTTGATGGTGAGAAATAAGGAGAAAACTCTATAGGCATAGTTGTTCATTAAATTTGTAAATGAATTAATGAGATAAAGAACAATCAAAGAGTGAGTCACAGTGATGTGACATAATGCATCATACATAGAGGGTCTTTGAACTCTCCATAATTGTCACCTATAGGTGACACAATCTGATTGTAGATAGATGAACCTATGCTAGTAGAGAGAGGTAGGTCTCTAGAAATGAATGATGAAAAAAACTATGAGATGATCTTGATAAATTCAAGAAATACCTAGGCATGTAACACAATGATAAATCATATACCTCCACCTATAAGAATAATCCAATCTCCATCCAAATAGGCACTTATAGTCTGACTATAGACTGGTTCTAGCAAAGGAATGATGTGGATTGAGAATTTGGTAGAGGCATGGGATGTTGAAAACATTTGAGAATAAATTCATAATTTTGACATAAAATTCACATGATGCTCAAATAAGGGAATAGGGTAAGAACACCAGCATATAGTCATAATTTAGAGGTTTCTTAAAACCTTATAGTCATCAACTTTGTAAGTTTGTCTTGAAGAATTATGGTGTTGATAACCCTATAATAGTGATATATCCTTATAATATTTAAAAAAAATTCCTCATGACCTATTATATCCCTCCATGACTTCACTTTGGATGAGAAAATAGGTGAGATTCCCTCTATTTTGTCTTAGACAAAGGGCACTCCCAAACAATCCAAAGTTGTAGACAGAATGTGTGGATGATATAAAGATGACATGGAAAGTCTTTGAGCAGAATATAATGAGGTAAGAGGTTTAATTATATGTGTTTAAATATTAATACACACCCATAGTTGGTAGAGGAACTCATAGGTGGTCAAAGGCTCAAAGAGTATAGTCAAGCCTACTAGGCCTAGACTAGGCCTAAGGCCTAATGATGTTAAATTCATTTTATATGACCATATAAACATTCCAACCCCATTTATGAAATCAATAAGGAAGTCCAAGATGGATCACATCCATTAATTTTTAGGGAGTTTCACAAAAATGGTCAGATTGGCCTAAAACCATGACAAGGGTGTCTAGAATGCACTCAAGAGTTCTATAGACCAACTTCAAACACTCACACCTATAAGGATAAATTTCATGGTGCCTAAATCAATTTAGGATAGTTTAAGGAGCTCTTACACTTATTTTTAATGAATTTTTTTATAGTTTTAACATCTTGTTTTTATGGACAATTACTAATAGTCCAAACTACTAAAAACCCTCTTAAACCCTTGGTTTTGACCTGATAGAGAATAAATAGATGGAGATGCATTAAAAATTTGTTAAATATCCTATAAATTATTTTTTACTTGTTGAGGATTGTCTCAGGCTCCATGACACCCATTTGGTCTATACCCTACTTGCACAAACAAGGTAAAAATAGGGTTTCTTGTAGGTTTTTGTGTGTTTTGTAGGTGAAAAGGAGATTTGAAGAATGAGACTAATTTAGTGTGGTATATGGGGAATTATTATAACTCTATATACCAATTTATCACCTCATAATATCATAGAAACATCTATGCTAAACCATTCATCACATTCAAGATGGTGAAGTTTTTTTTAAACAGAGCGCGGGCTCTAGTTTCCTTTTGATTTAATTTTCTCAAAGTGTTGAAGTAAAGTAGAAGCTACCAAGTGTCATCATTCGAATCACCTTTCATATTTTCTATGAGTTTCTTAGAATGTGCCACATATCTCATAGTGAATTATAATAATGCACCAAGTGTCAGCATCCATGGTTTCTTATCTGCACCCGCATTTCATCTCTTTTTAGTGAAAGGTTTTAACAAGCTAAGTATCAGGATCAAGCATAAAGTGCCAAGTGGTAATCACAAAAGGTCTCAAGTTTTATTTTCTAAAAGTGATGAAAGATGCCACATACCCCAACAAAAGAAAGTGGAAGCTACCACATGTTGTGATTTAAATTATCTTCATTTTGCTTCACTGATATAGCAAAGACCGTGGTGGGTTTTAAGTGTGGTTTCTAAAGCAATCAGAAGTCGCTAGGTATTATTGTCTGTGCATATATGAAATGAGACCCATTTGTTTCTATGGTATAAATAGAGTAAAGTGGAGAACACCACGTGTCATCTTCCACAAGTTTCTAAAAAGTAGCTAAAAAAAGTGGAGACTACCATGTAACCTAGATAAGTAAAGCAGAGATTGCCATGTGTCCTTTAATGAAGTAGTGAAGATTGACACCTATCCCTATGTTCCTTTTAAAGTTACTTAGGTAAGAAATGCTGTGGGTCTTATTTTATTTTAAGCTATTGAAGTTTCAAGGAAGTGGATTGCGATAAATGGCAAAGGTGGAACACGCCTAAGCAAAGACACAAAAGAGTATAAGTTATGCGAAAAGTGCCACGTGTCTTCGATAGGTGTTGTGGAACACACCAAGTTTCATCCTCTAGTGTCTCCTAAATTAATAATAAAGTTTTCAAGAAATTGTCTAATTCTTACCTAGCGTTTAAGAGAAGGGAGTGTCTTACAATCTATTTCAGCCAATGAACTGCCAGAAGACAAAGCAATTCAGAATCTATAAAATATCTTCTGTTAGACACTTCCAATTCGATTAGATTTCAATTGGCCCATTAGATTGGGAACAAGTAGACAATTTATAGTGAATCCAAGGCTATAAATAAGGGTGCAAAGATCACCAAGAGGAAGAGAAGGATACTAGAGAGAATTTTTTGACAGAATTATTGTTAAGATTTTAGACTTTCTGGAGCTGTGACTAGGAATATCATATGATTTTGTTCTATCTTCTTAAGTTTGAAGGTTTATGTAACTATGTGTGTTTTTGTGCCTCTTATGTGACTATAAGATTAATGAGAAGATTGAACCCTATGCCTTTGTTGATATTTTTTGTGTTATTGCAAAAGTAGTCTAGGCTATATTGTCAAGAGTTTAGACTTTCTAGAGCTGTGATTAGGAATGTCATTTGCTTTTGTCTCATTTTCTTGAGTTGGAAAGTTTATATAACTATGCATGTTTCTATACCTTTTATGTGACTGTAAGATTCAAATAAGAAGATTGAACCCTATGCCTTTGTTGACATTTTCTATATCACTACAAAAGTAGTCTATGTTGTGAGCCTCTGTTTCTATTATTTCTATCTTTTACATTGATCATGCACTTGTTTGCTCTTAAATGTAAATGAATCCTACATATACTTTCACTTTGCTCAGGATTAAGGTAGAATTACATTCAGGTGCATCACCATATTTATAGTTTATTTCTTGCATTTGTGTTTCTATTAAAATTCCTATCCCTTTTCCTAGTATACACTTGATTTAAAGAAGAACCAACTTCTCTAAAAATTAGAGGTTGTTTCAAGTCGCAAGTCCCACATCTTGAAACTTCCCATTATTGGTGTTTATTACAAAGCACAATTTTAAATCATCAATATTTTTTGGCATGCTCGGTGGGATCAATCTTGAAGTTTCTTTCAAGATCGTATGAACCAGAGAGCTACGAGGAGTCATAGCTGTGGACCAATAACTAGATCACAATCTGCTACAAATCTAGGTATTCTTTTGCCACCTTTGGTAACTAGTCCAAGAAGAAGAGTCAACTAGTTTGTACTAATACCAAGAGTAAATATGGGAGCCCCTATACCCCCAAGAAATTATGTAAGCTGGATCATTGGTAGTCCCTTGATTCTCCCAATACCACCAGCCACTTGGGACCCTATCCTAGTGAATGCCCTAAAAGCTCTACCCAAATTTAGTGGGAAAGACTTTAAAACACTTGAAGAACATCTTCAAGATGTATCAAATGTCTGTGTTATACATGTTGTCACACAACAAAATGTGGCCATAAGATTATTAGCAGCTTATTTTAAAGGAAAGGCTCTAGAATGGTATCAGTCTTTGACTTCAAATACCATATCTACATGGGATCATCTTGGAGATCTTTTATTTAAAAGATTTGAAGAGAAGGGTGATAAGTCTTCTTTGTTATAGTAATTAATTACCATTCAAAGGGCACCATAAGAAGCCATGATTAACTTCAATTCTAGATTTCAAAAGACTTGGGAAAGAATCCCTGCTATAGCTAGACCATTACCAGGTATGGCTATAGTATTTTATCTTAAGGCTTTAAATTTAAATATATCTGCTATGATTCAGTCACTTGGAGGACACACTTTGCCTGAGGCTTATGACTATGTGGTCAGAGCTGAAAATAATTTGATAGATGCTAGAAAGTTACCCTCAAGGCCTCCCATGCCCATGTTCCCAGAAATTTCCTTACCATTACCTCAAGAAGCTCCTAAATCTATAGCCCACCTATGTCTATGTAAACTTATCCTCAACTATCTGCTAAATAAATTGTCCCCACTCAGTCATCTGAGCTGGATGATATCAAGAATATCCTAAGGACATTTTCTAATGAGTTGATCAATATAAAAAGACAATAGAATACTTTCCCTAAGCCTCCATATCAAGGCTATCAAGGAAATATATTTTCATCTCAGCCAAACCAATATCAGGGTCCTCCAAGACAAACTAACCATCAGCAAGCAAACTAATTAGTTGTAGTCCCTACAGCCTCACAGACTATTCTTCCCAATTCAAATAGGGAGATTGTTCCAAGGAAAAATAACTATGTGGATAAAACTAATGCCTAGTGTTTTCCTTGCAATAATGCTCATTCATTTAGAGATTGTCCTATGGGTAATCTACAACAAAAGGTGGTAGAGCAAAGAAGAATGGATGGTCAGTTTGCAAGTTCTAGTGACAATCAAGCCTACCAATCTTCTGATATGTAGAATTTAGTCTTAATGGCTCAGATGAAAGGGGTGTCTTTACAACAAGAGGAAGAAATAGCCTTAGAATATGCTTTGTTCTCATGGGTTGAAGATGAAAAATCAATATTTTTGAATGAAGTTTCTGTTTCCAAGAAACCAGTGGTGCAATCAAACTACTGTACTAAATCAAAGAGAAGAATGTTGGAATAGCCTGAAGTTGTAAACAATGAAGTTATGAAGAATCCTTCATTTCAATGTCATCAACACGTAATTGTTAGACAAGAAATGCTTTAGCCAGTGCAGAGTCAAGAAGTTCCTATACAAGTTTAAAGAAAGACAAGATATCCTAATCTTCCAGGAATTCAAACTTTTAGACCAATGAATGTGGTGGATCAACTGAAGATGACCCAAGCATAAGTATCAATTTGGGACATATTAGCTATTCCTAAATAAAGGACACTATTACAAGAAGCTCTTCAAAATCAAGCAATGCCCAAATATACTGAAGGACCTACTAATAAAAGAAAAATCAAAGACATAGTTCATCTGCAGACAACAGCCTTAGTGAACAATGCATCAGAGGTAAGCAAATCCAAATTGGATTCCTTCTATTTTACTAAGATAGGTGACTGGACTAAGCATAATCAGGAAAAAGAAAATAAATAGTTGTTAGCTATGACGCATATTAACCCATGTGAAAATTATAATTCTACTGGTTTGGGCACTTATGTTATTTTTGATTAGGACCATGAAATCCCAAATGTTTTAAGGGAAGAGACATCAACTACTCAAGAATCCAAAAAAGATTTGGAAATCTGGACTTTAAATTTTGATGGGGCTAGAAGTAAAAATGGTGTTGGAGCAGGAATTTGTCTTACTGCTCCAAATGGTGAGAAAATTTTAAGAGCTATCTATTTTCAATTTGATTGTACTAATAATTATGTCGAGTATGAATATTTAGTACATGGGTTCCTATTAGCCAAGAAAAAAGGAATAAAGAATCTAATAGTAAAAGGAGATTCAAAATTAGTAGTAAAGCAAATTAGAGAAAAGGCAATAGCAAAGAATGTCAAGATGAAATCCTTTAAGCACAGAATTTGGGACTTAATAGAAGATTTTGAAGCTTTTAATATTGAAGTAGTTCCCAGGGTTCAAAATTTTGAAGCTGATAAGATGGCATAGATTGGTTCTTAGTTTGATCTAGCAACTGGCCTATTAGTTAACAATGAGTTAGTAAAGGTTATAGTAACGCCAACTATTCCAGATAATGAGGAGAATTGGCAAGTATTTGATAATGATTTTCAAGTACTCTCATTCTTGCAACAATTAGGGGAATTTGTTGATCAATTGCAACCAAAGATTGAAGAAGCATATGGAGATCAAATTATACAATTAAAGAAAGGTTTAATCACTTTAGAAAGACTTTTTGATCTAGAAGATGTAAGCCTGGAGAAGAAAAGGTTCCAAGCAAACAAAGCAGATCATTCTGAAATAAAAGTGAGTGAAGGGAAAAAATTAAAAGTTGGAAATTCTGCAACTCAAGAAGAAAAGGAAAGGCTAATTGAATTATGCAAAAAATATGATAGAGTCATAGCCTGGAGCTATGAAGACCATGGGTATAATAGAGACATCATTCAACACACAATAGAACTGACTGAAGGATCTAAGCCTGTCAGACAAAAATAGAGGTCAGTGAATACAAGAATTGAGCCTCTAATGGTAGATGAGTTGCAGAAACTTTTAGATTCTAAAATAATTTTTCCAATCAAACACTCAACCTGGGTATCAAATCTAATACCAGTTACAAAAAACAATGGTGCTATAAGAATTTGTGTAGATTTCAGAGATCTAAACAAAGCATCTTTGAAGGATCACTATCCCTTGCCCTCCATGGAACAAATTCTACAAACTGTGGCTGGATCAGAGAGATTTTCTTTGCTAGATGTTTTCTCTGGATACAATCAGATTTGGTTGGCTAAATAAGACCAATACAAGACTGCTTTTACTACCAAGTGGGGAACATTTGGATATGCTAAGATGCCATTTGGCCTGTCAAATGCTAGAGCCACTTTTCAGAGAGCTATGGATGTTGCATTTGGGGAATTGATAAATAAAATCATCTTGATTTATCTTGATGATCTTAATATTTTTTCAAAGAATGTTGTTGATCATTTTGATCATTTAGAAGCTGTGTTTAAAAAATGTCAAGAGTTTGGAATATCCTTGAATCCTAAGAAATGTATCTTTGTAGTCCCTCAAGGCAAATTATTGGGACATATAGTATCTAAAGAAAGAGTTTTTATAGACTCAAAAAGAGTAGCAGCTATAATGAATTTACCTCTTCTAGTCAATAAGAAAGCAATTCAATCTTTTTTGGGAAAGATTAATTTTGTTAGTCAATTCATATCTGACTTTGCAGGCTTAGTAAGACCAATGACACTTTTGTTGAAAAAAGACATAATCTTCAAGTGGACTACAAAAGGAAGGCAAGCCCTTGAAGAGGTCAATAAAGCTATCTCAATAGCTCTAGTACTTAGAAACCCAGATTTTTTAAGCCTTTTGTAATGTATGTATATGGAGGAGAGCTCAATATTGCTGCTATTCTAACATAGAAGGATGATAAAAATGAGGAAGAGCATCCAATAGCCTTTTTCTTGAGGACTCTTAGGGAATATGAAACCAAATATAGATTTGTGGAAAAACAAGCATATGCTATGGTAAAAGCTCTCAAAAAGTTTAGGCATATAGTATCAGGAAGTAAAATTTTGATACTTGTAGCACATCCAAGTGTTAGAGAATACATCATGGAGGGGGAAATTACTGAAAAAAGAGAAAACTAGATAACTAAGATCCTTGAATATGATGTAGAAGTTAAACCCACTAAATTAGTTAGAGTTAGGGGTTTGTGTCGATATATGACTCAAGAGCTTGAAAAGATGATACCTGAAGAGACAAATTCAGGAACAGAAGAAGGAATGGTATTGAGAATACAAGAAGTTGATCAGGAATCTTTGGTTACAAATAGGATTTATTTTATGAAAAATGGGATTTACCCAAGAGAACTCCCTCAAAATAAGAGAAGATATTATAGGATGTAAGGAGTTCATTTTGATTTAATTGAATAGGTTCTTTTCAGAAGAAATTCTAACGGCAAATTATTAAGATGTGTAGAAAAGGATGAGGCTAAGAAAATACTACATGAAATGCATTATGGAGTATCAGGTGGACATTTTTTTGCAAAAACCATAGCTATAAAAATAAGTGAAGTAGGTTATTTCTAGCCTACTTTATTTACAGATTGTTATCAACTGGTTAAAAAATGTCAATCTTGTCAATATTATGTAGGAATGAGAAGGAATGCAATAATGCCTCTTAGTCCTATAATTATGGATGAACCTTTTACTCAATGGGGTCTTGACTTCATTGGAATGATAAATCCAATATCTAGTATGGGTCACAAATAAATCTTAACAGCCACAGATTATTTCACTAGATGGATTGAGGCAGTGCCGCTCAAGGAAGCAATAGAAAATATGATCCTAGATTTTCTAGGGAGTATCACTACTCATTTTGGGGCTCCTCACACCATAATTTTAGATAATTCTAAAGCATTTTTAGGGTCTAAAGTATCTAACTTTGCATTAAATCATGGAATATATCTAAAAACTTCTTCTAATTACTGCCCTCAGGGTAATGGTTTGGTAGAATTAACTAATAAGAACCTGATTAGACTCATCAAAAGAATAGGGGTTGATCATCATAAGGAGTGGCATAAAGTGCTTAATTTAGCACTGTGGGCTGATAGAATTATGCCTAAATAGGTGATCAAAATTTCCCCATATGAATTAGTATATGGGAAACCTACTATAATTCCCCTAAGCTTGGAGATTCTTGTGTTTCAATTGATCAAACAAATTGAAATTGAAGAAAATGGCCCCATGCAGGTCAGACTCTTAGAACTTCTAGAAGTTTAAGAAAAGAGGGATGCAACACATGATTCATTAATAAAGCATCAAAAAATAGTTAAAGACTATTTTGATAAAAATACTTCAAATCCCCATTTTGAAACAGGCTCAATTATTTTGAAATGGGATACAAGTGCCGCCAAAATAGGTCAACACACTAAGTTTGAAGCATTATGAACTGACCCTTATAAAATTCAAGCATGTAAACAACAAAATTCATTTGAATTAGAAATTATGGAAGGTGAACCTAAAGATATTCCTGTAAATGGAATCTATTTGAAACATTTTAGTTAAAACTATGTTTTTTAGCAATTTCGGATCATGCGGGAATTGTAAATTCTTTTTGAGCAGGCTCAAAAGTCCTTGGGGTCACCAATAACTATAGAGTTAAAACATACTCTACATTTAATTTTCATTTTTAGCAGCACATGATTTAGATCATAGTCCCTACATAATTTGGTTCAAGATGATGAAGTTTTTTTTAAATAGAGCATAGGCTCTAGTTTCCTTGTGATTTAATTTTCTCAAAGTGTTGAAGTAAAGTGGAAGTTGTCAAGTGTCATCATCTAAAACACCTTTCATATTTTCTATGAGTTGGTTATAATGTGCCACGTATCTCATAGTGACTCAGAAAAACACACCAAGTGTCAGCATCCACAGTTTCATATCTGCACCCGCGTTTCATCTCTTTTTAGCGAAAGGTTTTAACAAGCTAAGTATCAGGGTCAAGCGGAAAGCACTAACTGGCAGTCATGGAAGGTCTCAAGTTTGCTTTTTGAAAAGTGATGGAAGATGCCACGTACCCAAACAAATGAAATTGGAAGCCACCACATGTCACGATCTAAATTATCTTCATTTTGCTTCACTGATATAGCAAAGACCGTGGTGGGTTTTAAGTGTGGTTTCTAAAGCAAGCGAAAGCCGCTAGGTGTTGTTGTCTGTGTAAATATGAAATGAAACCCATTTGTTTCTATGGTATAAATAGATTAAAGTGGATACCACCATGTGTCATATTTTGAAGGTTTCTAAAAAGTAGCTAAAAGAAGCAGAGACTACCATGTCACCCAGATAAGTAAAGCAAAGATTGCCATGTGTCCTTTAATGAAGCAACAGAGATTGACACCTGTCCCTATGTTCCTTTTAAAATAAATTAGGTAAGAAATGTTTTGGGTCTTATTTTATTTTAAGCTATTGAAGTTTTGAGGAAGTGGATTGTGACAAGTGGCAAAGGCGGAACACTCCTAAGCAAAGACACAAAAGAATATAAGTTATGCGGAAAGTGTCACATGTCTTCGATAGGTGCTGCAAAACACGCCAAGTGTCATCTTCTGGTGTCTCCTAAATTAATAAGAAAGTTTTTAATAAATTGGCTAAGTGTTACCTAGTGTTTAAGAGAAGGGATCATCTTGCAATCTGTTTCAGCCAATGAACTGCCAGAAGACAAAGCATATCAAAATCTATAAAATATCTTCTATTAGACACTTCCAGTTTGGTTACATTTCAGTTGGGCCATTAGATTGGGAACAAGCAGACAATCTGGAGTGAATCCAAGGCTATTAATAAGGGTTCATAGATCACCAAGAGGAGGAAAAATATACCAGAGAGAATTTTTTGATAGAATTATTGTTAAGAGTTTAGACTTTCTGGAGCTGTGACTAGGAATATCATATGCTTTTGTTCTATCTTCTTAAGTTGGAAGGTTTATGTAACTGTGTGTGTTTTTGTGCCTCTTATGTGACTGGAAGATTAATGAGAATATTGAACCCTATGCCTTTGTTGATATTTTTTGTGTTATTGCAAAAGTAGTCTAGGCTGTGTTGTCAAGAGTTTAGACTTTCTAGAGCTGTGATTAGGAATGTCATTTGCTTTTGTCTCATTTTCTTGAGTTGAAAATTTTATATAACTATGCGTGTTTCTATGCCTTTTATGTGACTGGAAGATTAAAATAAGAAGATTGAACCCTATGCCTTTGTTGACATTTTTTGTATCACTACAAAAGTAGTCTATGCTGTGAGCCTCCATTTCTATTATTTCTATCTTTTACATTGATCATGCACTTGTTTGCTCTTAAACGTAAATGAATCCTACATATAGTTTCACTATGCTCAAGATTAAGGTTGAATTACATTTAGGCACATCCCCATAGTTATATTTTCTTTCTTGCATTTGTGTTTTTGTTAAAATTCATGTCCCTTTTCCCAGTATACACTTGATTTAAAGAAGAACCAACTTCTCTAAAAATTGGAGGTTGTTTCAAGTCGCAAGTCCCACATCTTGAAACTTTCCATTGTTGGTGTTTATTACAAAGCACAATTTTAAATCATCAACAGTATATGAGGAATTATTATAACTCTATATACCAATTTATCACCTCATAATATCATAGAAACATCTATGTTAAACCATTTATCACAGGCAATCTTGGATAGAGAATTAAGATGACAAGTGAATGCCAAGTGAGAAGATGAGAAGTCCAATTTTAGATATGTTTAAGGTATTCCTAATGGATTGGAAGGAAAAGAGACTCTATAAAAGTGTCATAAAACCTCTTCCATTCATTTTTTTGATCAAGTGAAGGCCACATTGATAACAAATGTGAAGAATAAGGCATAAAAGACTAATAAATGAATGCAGATGGTGAATATAAGTGTCTAAAAGATGGATATAAATTATGGATGCATATTATGACTCTAATTCCATGTTTCCAACCCCCATAATATATTTCACATGTTTCAACTCTCCCTAGTTTAGTTTTGATCGGTCAAGGGATACCTCATCATGAAGGTAGTTTTTAAGGTCATTTGAAGACCCTATACCAGTTTGAGGAGTTTTTAATGCTTCATATGGAAACTTGTCCAATAATACATTTCATGTTATATTAAACACTTAATTTCCATAAAATTTAACTATTCCTCACCACTTGACACTTGTTCTTGTGACCCTTGATCTCCTCTTCTCTTTCCTCTCATACACTCTACAAATGCAAGCCATTTTACATTTTGTAAAAGAATCCACCACTGGTATGGTGAAGCCCTAATAGTTTTATGTTGTACTTTAACTTTGAAATAATATTTTAAATTTTATTTTTGAGTTCATAAATTTCTTGTCTAATCAGGTGAAGTGATGCATAGTGAAGTGTCTAGTGATAAGTATTTATCCTTGCCTTCTCTCTATCCTTTCATGTTTGGTGTAAGTAGTTTTCACTCTAACAGGTCATATGAAGTGTAACTAGTGTGTTTGACTATCTTCAAGTTTACAAGTATCCTTATGTCTAAAATTTAACCTCTAGTTCATTCACATTGATTAGTCCATTATCTATCACCTCCATGTTTGAAATACTAATGTTAGAGCAATTTAGGATTTTGAGACTAGTGTTGTAGGTCATGTTTCCTAGTGTAATGGTATGGTATTCTAGTGGAGAAATTTCTAGTGTATCACCTCATTAGATCAGGTTATTTTCATGTCACTTCTATCCTTTTTAATCCAAGAAAAAAATTAGTGTAGGTGATAAGATATCAAAGAGAATTCTAGGGAGCTAGCCCTTAAACCTAGAGGTTTACCTCTACCATAGGAAACCTATAGGCCTATAAGTATTCCAATGTTGCCCAAATCTTATAATAGGCTTAAGAAACCAACTATAGGGTGAAATATTTGGTGAAAATAGTTTTGGGACACTTTATGGGATCAATATCTCAAAGACATGTTGTCAAGGTAAATGTTGGTATTGGCAACATCATAGTTGCATATGGTATTCTACTCAGCATTTGGTGGCTCTATTCAAGGTGATATCTAGTTATAGATCATTATTTTATTATTTATTATGTTTATACTTCATGGTAATTACTAGGCCATATCCTATTAGAGGCATCAACACCATAAACCACTCCTTCAATCTGAACTTCCTCTTAAATTTCAACATCCTCAACCTCTCTTGACCTTTAAAGAACAAGAAGACTTTGCAAGCCAAGAAGATGAAGAGAGTGAAGAGTAACTTGAGGACCATATGGATAGGTATAATTCCTTACCATCCTTTAACACTACAAATCCTATCCATCTTAATGTATATGATGATATACCACTAATGCTACGAAAAGTGTTCCCACTTTCAATGGTGAAGGTCATGTCACTCCTAGTGAGCATATTAGGGACATCTCTATCTTCTATAGTTTTCACAATGTCACTAAAGTCAATATTTCCATTAGACTAATTGTCATGTACCTTAGAGGAAAAACACTTGATTGGTATAGGACATTGCCTAGAGGGTGTATCACAATTTGGGATGATTTTGGAGAGTTATTGAAATCAAGGTTTGAAGACAAAAGTGATCACACGCCACTTATCCATTAGATCAATGTAATTAAAAGAGCCCCTAAGGAGAAAATGAATGATTTTAATGATATATTTCAAATAACTTGGCATAGGTTTCCTTCTCCCATGATACCACCTAAAATATTTATGTTTCTTACATATCTAAGGGCTATTTGAACTGACATATCCTTCATGTTGTAGTCCATAGGTGGTTACACCCTACTTGAAGCTTATGTTATTTCCATTAGAGATAAGAATGGCCTAATACAAGCTATAAAGTTGCATCTAAAAATTTCCATGACTTTAATACCTAATATTTTTTTTTATACTCCAAGTGTTGCTCAAGTCCCAAGTGCACATACCAAGTCTAGGGCTGCTCCTAAGAAAGTAGAAAATACCATTTATTGGGAGTCAAGGTCTAAGGCTTTAGAGGCTCAAGTTAGGAAATTAAATCTATAGTATGTATTTAATCATAACCCCTACCCCTATCCTCAACAATGAAATAGGTTCCCACCTCATCAATATGGTCAAGGTAGAAGGCAAGGGTAGCCTAACTTTAATAGGCCAGCCAATACATACAATCCAACTTCCACCTCAAACATAAGTGCCATGGTCCATGTTCATAGTAACTTAGTCCAAGAAGATTAATGGTATAAAGGATAGTTCATGGATGATAATCAAGTTATATATAAATATTTGGTCACCCAATTAGGAATCACTTCTCAACTATCATTAAAAGATGAGAACTACATGCAAGAAAATGAAGGATGGTAGCCCCAAAAGGTGAACCTTGAAAACTTTGTAATTAAAGATACATATGTTCTATATCCAAATTATTTAGTTGTAGATAATACTATAAAATATATTAAGGCCTTTTTAGATGCCCATGGTGTTCATATAATTTTAATTATCCTTCTTACAAGGCATAAGGTATGCCTGTAAATATGGCAGTCCCTACAACTTTTGTATCTCCTAAAAATCAGAATTTTGGAAGGGTGAATCAAAATATTCCAATGTCTCAAGCTCAAGGCACTTATTTTCCTTCAAGGACTCAAGAACATTTGATTTCTCCTACTTTGACTACTGTGGATTCTTTGAAGAGTGCTAAGTCATCTATGTCTCTTTGGGAAATTATTCACTTGCTTGATCAAAAAGAGCTCCTTCAAGAGTAGTTGTCTCAAATCCACATCAATCATCAACCATAAATTCATGTTAATGTTTCCTTCACTAGTACTCCCAATAACATTATGTAACCCTCTTCCAAATCTAAAAATTATCCACCCTTCCACCTCACTCTAATTATTAGAGATAAACATGTTCACAACTACATAGTGGATAGTGGGGCTAGTACTTCAATGATGCCCTATATTATGGTAGATAAATTGGGCCTAAAATATGAACCAAATATTAAGGGAGTGCTTTAACTTTATTAGACACTATCTAAGTTAGTGGGACTTGTCAAAGGGTTGATAGTTTTCTTTCATTATTGTCTAAGCTCCCCTATCCTTCAAGACATAGTAGTGGTTTACTTGCCTACTCACTTTTCTATCTTCCTCTCAATTGATTTAATAGCCAAGATAGGAGGCTACCTCTTAACTGATTGGTCTTACTTGGCCTTCAATACAAGGTATGGAGCAAAGGTAATCTTAGAACGCAACCATTGGCTAATTTTCATATTGAACCTATGTAGAAGTAAGATCTAATCTCAATTACATAATTAATGATCAAGAAGAGTTTGATAAGGATGATGGAACATATTCTAAGCTTGAGGGAATATCTGATCTTTTCCTAGATTAGTATGGTGTAAACACCTATGAACATGATCCATACACTTTCTTTTAGAAAATTTACCTTATCACATACATCATCCTTGAAAGAGGATATGAAAATTCTAAGGTATGCATTGATGACTATTTTATACAAGTTATTGAAGGTAATTACCTTGTTCATATGCATGATGATGATATATTTCCAATAATTATAGAGAAGGATAGTGAGAAATACAATTTCATTTTGCCTGCACTTGATGGAGAAGTCCTTGAAGGTTACAACCATGAAGAAGAGGATGACCTATGGCAAATGTTTCATGCTATAAGTCAAGAGTTTGAAAAATTAAGAAGGTTTAATCCTCCTCTTAAGAAGTGTGTATTTGATGATAAGATTATTGATGAACCTAAAAAGTATGAAGGAGAATTTCTTGTTAAGCATGAGGTTTAATTTCTATCTACTGTCAAAGAAGTTGCAGTCATGAAGGAACCTAATGAAGCCAAAATAGAAGATTTTGTGTTTGATGAGTATTGAACACCTCAACCTGAGTTTGAATTACTTTCAGATGTGTTAGAGTAGAAGGAATACAATCTTGAGTTTCCTAAACATCAAATGCATTAGGTCCTAGAAGAGTGTAAAGTTGAAGCAACTTTGATCACTCTTAAGTTACAGTTTGAGAAGTGTAAATTAGACATGGAATAAGTCAAGCAAATTGTAGATCCAGACAATATTCTTGGAGGATAATATGGAGTGTCTTTGAAATATCAAAGTAGTACACTTGTAGATAGAATAATAGCTAAAGATGGTAAGCCATTTGATTACTTACACAAGCAATTATTTATTGATAAGCATGCTTCACATGATACATTGATTCCTTAGAGATACAATGATGTAAGAGATACCATCTTTGACCTTGGTTGAAGCATTGTGAGTTTTTTTTCATCTCAAGTGTTTGAGGTCTTTTATATACTAGGATAGGTGTGTTATGCTTATGTCATGCATGTTTATTAAGTGTTCTTGGGAACAAAAGCATGTTTAATTTGGTGTCTTGTTTTGTGTGTCTATTTCTTGTTACTTGGTGTGGTTTCAAAGGTAATTCAGTGTCTATACAGTAGATAGATGACTCCATATCCCAATGGATAGGATTAGGCTATAGGTCTTTGGTATCAATGGCTTATCACCCCTAGGAAATTACCAAATTATTGACTAATTTGACCACAAATCAAATTAAGTCAACCCATATGTATTTTAAACTTTTCATAGGGTCCCCTAGGGTGTAAAGTGTGCCCCATGATCTCATGAGGTCATTTATATTGTGATTTAGCTTTTTCATAGTTGTATAGTTGGTCTTATGTCATCTAGAGGTCATTTTTGGTCATTTATTAGACTTTATCATTTCCTCAAGGGGACTAGTGTCTAAAAATTTCATTCAATGTCCATGTGTCATTTATATGTTATAGATACTAGTTTGAGCTACCCAAAGCTCTAACACAACTTGTCAGAATTAAGAGTACACATGATTACCTTTGTATAAGCAACTTACATATGTGGAAATAACCAGAAGAACAAATAACTATCAATGAGAAAATGCACAAAATATGAGAGGCAACACACAATTGTATTCAACTCATTACAAAGTAAATTACAATAAATAGATCATACTCTTCTTCCACCTCTGTGAGGCTTCCTCCTCAAGGGCTCCAAGTAATCTTCCCACCTGAGTAATCTTCTCTCATAGGTCACAACTAACAGCTAACACAAGCTGTTGTTCACCTCATTATACATCCAGTACAACTGAGTACAAATCGGTACTCCAAGTAGATCTCACCATGATCCTGCTCCTGATGTATTGTTGTCACCTTGATCTTGCTCCCCCGTCGATCCTATTTTGACCCTCACATACACACATCCCTGCAGACCAACCTGATCTTACTTATCACATGTAGATCTCCACCATGATCCTACAACACCCTACATATCAAACCTGATCTTACATACATGGGGAATCCTACTTGATTCCACCATGGGAAGAACTCTCCAAGTTCTACACTTGGGTTCTACAAGTTCAACATAGTTCTTCACTTAACAATACAGCCCATGAGTCTATTATGTAGATCTCATGCATACACTAATTAGACAAGCAGCTCAAAGACTTGAATTGGTCTTTATCATGCAAACTCTACATTCACTTCACTGACTATTCATCAATAGCAATTCTGACTGTCACAGGCGACCGACGTTGGTCCCTGCCTTCTTAGAGGTGACCGATGCTGGCCGATCTCCTACCGATGTCAGTTTCCCTTGCATTGTCCCCTGACCGATGTTGGTTTTGGCCTACCGATGTCAGCGACTGTCAAGCTTTGAAAACCTCTTGTTTGCCTTAGGTGAAGCTTTTAGCTCCACACCCTAACAATCTCCCACTTGGAGATAAAGAGCTGCACCTATACCCATACTAGTACTCTATCTAATCTACATCCTAGCTTGTATTCCTCTTCAAGCTCCCACTTGAAGACAACCCACCACACTCCTTGTGGTGTTAGTCATGTCCCTAAATTTCTTCATTCTCGGCTTACCTTCTTTTGTCATTGCTATACTCCCACTCAATCAGAAACCCTGTGAATGAAGATCTGGGCCATCTATTAGTCAAACTCACTTTGAGAACATCCAACCTCAATCTAATACCATTTAATAGGACCTAAGTTCCCCAAATCTCTGACACAACTTGTCAAAATAAAGAGTACACATGATTACCTTTGTATAAGCAACTTACATATGTGGAAATAACCAAAAGAACAAATAACTATCAATGAGAAAATGCACAGAATATGAGGCAACACACAATTGTATTCAACTCATTACAAAAGAAATTACAATAAAGAGATCACACTCTTCTTCCACCTCTGTGAGGCTTCCTCCTTAAGGGCTCCAAGTAATCTTCCCACCTGAGTAATCTTCTCTCATAGTTGAGGAGTGTGAGTCCTTAGAGGAGAACCAAGTAGAGGTTTTTTGGTGGAGTTGCCAACTGGAAGTAAGCACTGAGAGACGAATGGATGTTCAGGATGAAGAAGAGTGGAAATGGACACGTGAGATGAAAGATCAGGGTATATGGTCTTGTATAAGCTGTAGGGAAATGGAGGTTTGATCATTGTGTTTCTCTTTACCAGGTTGGATAATATTAGCTACATTATCCTATTACTGTATGATGTGCTTGTTACAGGGTTACATATACAGGGAGTTGCTGAACTAAAGGTAAAGTTAGTTCAGGGGTGTGTCATGGAGAATCTGGGAGCAGCAAGATTCTTTGGCATGAGTGTGTTCTAGGGACATGGAAGGTCATATGTTGACTTTGTTTTAGGATGATTGTGTGAGACCGGTTAACATGCCGATGGTTGGATAGTTCACAGAACAGGGTCTTGATTCACATAATGAGGTTAAGTGCATGGTATGTACTAGACCTAAGTTTTCCCAAGTAGTGGGAGTTATCACAAGTTTGGAGCCAATCTAGGAAAGAAGCATTAGAGATCAGTTTAGTGGATTCTTAGAGGGACCAGCAGCAGGTGCACATGCTATGCAGGTTCAAGTTATTTTCTACATGGTTTATAGATGTGGATGTGGCAGGTGATTTAGATGACAGGTGTTGCACCACAGGGTGTGTGGTGGTTGGTCTTCAAGGGTGATCTTGAGGAGGGATACAGAGCCAAAGGAACAAACTAGATGGTGTACAAGTACAGGTACAGTTGCAGCTATTTATCTCTAAGTGGGAGATTGTTAGGTTGTGGAGCTAAAAGCTTCAACTTGTTGCAGACAAAGAAAAGGAGGTTGCTGAAGACCCAGAAGCACCAACGTTGATAGCATGACTGATGTCAGTCATGATTAGTATAGAAGGAAACTAGCATCGGTAGGAAGTTAACTGATGTTGACAGCACCAGGCAAGCAGGGACTAGTGTCGGTCACCTGTGTGTTCCAGAACTATTCGTTGCACGAATAGTTAGTTTAGTGAATAGAGTGTTTGCATGTAAAGGCTATTGTGAGTCTTGAGTTGTGTGGATAATTATATTAAACTAAGAGTCTAAGTTATTTTTCAAGTCTAAGATCTATTTATAAACCCATTGGCGTGTATTGTAAAGTGTGCTAGTGAAGAGAACAAAGTGTGTGTTTCTCCTAGTTCCATTAATGAGCTAGAAAGGAAGGCAAGGAAGATCCTTCCATTGTAAGTATGGTCTATTGAATTGCAGGTTGTAGGTTCATGGGAGATCAGCTTGAAGTACTATAGAGTGCTTGGGTACTAGCAGGGTTATCACTGACTAGTTGGAGAGGTGAACACCAATTCTATGTGTGAGTTGGTTGTTGGGACCGTTTTTGGTAGGAGAGTGTTTTGAAGAAGAATTACTGTACACTTGAGGTGTGGGAAGCCTCTGTAAGGTGGAAAAGTGTGGTGGCTCTTTATTGTATTCTTTTCTATACAAATGTTAATACAAGATAGTGTATTGTCTCTCATATTTTGTGCTACTGGTGAATTCTAGTTACTTGTGTTTCTGGTTATTTCCGCATGTTTAATTGCTTAAGTTTGGTAATCATATTGTGTTCTTTCTGAGGAGCAAGATCCTAACAAGTGGGATCAGAACAAGTGTGTTTGTTTTTGGATTCCCTGACAACTGGTATCAAAGCACATCTGTGAGTCAAACTCGCTCTAAGAACATCCAACCTCACTCTGATACCATTTGATGGGACCTAAGTTCCCCAAAGCTCTGACACAACTTGTCAAAATTAAGAGTACACATGATTACCTTTCTATAAGCAACTTACATATGCAGAAATAACTAGAAGAACAAATAACTATCAATGAGAATATGCACAGAATATGAGAGGCAACACACAATTGTATTCAACTCATTACAAAGGAAATTAAAATAAAGAGATCACACTCTTCTTCCACCTCTGTGGGGCTTCTTCCTCAAGGGCTCCAATTAATCTTCCCACCTGAGTAATCTTCTCTCATAGGTCACAACTAATAGCTAACACAAGCTATTATTCACCTCATTGTACATCCAGTATAAAAGAGTATGAACCAGTACTCCAAGTAGATCTCACCATCATCCTTTTCCTGATGTATTGTTGTCACCTTGATCTTGCTCCCCCACTGATCTTGTTCTAACCCTCGCATACACACATCCCTGCAGACCAACCTAATCTTACTTATCACATGTAGATCTCCACCATGATCCTGCAACACCCTACATATCAAACCTAATCTTACATACATGGGGAATCCTACTTAATTCCACCATGGGAAGAACTCTCCAAGTTCTACACTTGGATTCTACAAGTTTAACATAGTTCTTCACTTAACAATATAGCCCATGAGTCTATTATATAGATCTCATGCATAGACTAATTAGACAAGCAACTCAAAGACTCAAACTAGTCTTTATCATGCAAACTCCACGTTCACTTCACTGACTATTCATCAATAGTAGTTCTGACTGCCACAGGTGACTGACGTTGGTCCCTACATTCCTAGAGGTGACCGACACCAGCCGATCTCCTGCCGATGCTAGTTTCCCTTGCACTGTCCCCTGACCGACGTCAATTTTAGCCTGCTAACGCTGGCGATGGTCAAGCTCTGAAAACCTCCTATTTGCCTTAGGTGAAGCTTTTAGCTCCACACCCTAACACTTTTCATAGGGTCCCCTAGGGTGTAAAGTGTGCCCCATGATCTCATGAGGTCATTTATATTGTGTTTTAGCTTTGTCATAGTTGTATAGTTGGTCTTATGTCATCTAGAGGTCATTTTTGGTCATTTATTAGACTTTATCATTTCCTCAAGGGGACAAGTGTCTAAAAATTTCATTCAATGTCCATGTGTCATTTATATGTTATAGATACTAGTTTGAGCTAACAAACCATAGGGTTTAACATACGAGAAGTTTAACTATAAAAAAGGAGAGTTTGGTAGTTATATGGATTGTAGGATAGTCTTGACACATGTGGAAAACTTTAGAGTGACAATCAAAGTCCCAAAAGTCTATTCCCATGATTTGAAGGATTTTATAGACTTAAAAATGGTAGAAACCCATTCTATCTTTCCATCGCTCTCATTTGTAAGCTAAAAAGGTCAACTAGTCTTTGCATGGTATAGATAGGAGGAAGTGGGTTGAAATAAGTGCACTTGGTGGGTGGTATTAATATTTATATACTAAAAATCCATGGTAATATTTTTAGGTTTTGTGCACCATTCTCTATGAAACATTGTTAACAGTGTTAACTCATTTTTCTTCCTAGTCATCTCCATCAACTCATGTTTTCTCTTTTGTTTGGATTGTTCTATGTAATCCAGGTTATGTACATATATTTAGAAGCATTACCACCCTTATCACAAGTTTTAAAATCCTATTTTAACATGTTATGATCAAATAATTAGCATAACTATATCACTTTTCTAGTTGAGAACTCCATTGCTAGTCTACAGATAGTTTTCATCATTTGTAGAGGCTTATATCCATGTTTTGATCTTCATGAAAATAGTAATAAAATTTAATATGTTGTGTTTATTCTCCCACTACATAGTGATAAATATCTTCTTTTTTAGGTTTGGTTTCAAAGACTAACATCGATGAAGAACACATTTAGAAGCATAAGCATTGTCAAATAACCTAAAACTTCCACCTATAGTCGAGTGAAAAGGAGCTTTGGATAGGCATAGTGATGGGATAAAAATACTTAAATGTGTTGAAGACACTCTCAAAGTGTGAAAAATCAATTTGAACTATTCAAAGAGGTTTAAGATTGGTTAAAGAGCTAATTCACCACACATTGCATTGTATCCTACAATGATACCTTTAGGTGGATTCCATAAAGGTTTGAAAGAGTTGAAATGAAGGTGTTGAGACTTGTTTGAAACCTTCATTGAGGTTTAGGAGCATGGAGAATATCAAGATGCCAATGGTGAGATAATTTCATGTAGGAAGACTTGAGAACCATGTTGACAAGTTGGAAAGTTATATTTGGGGACAAATTACCTTAATTTTTCTAAATTAGGGTTTTTTCCATGTTCAAAGCCATATTATGGTAGAGTATCTTTAGGTCTGGACTGACATGAGTGTTTCCATCATGTATCCAAAGCATAAGGGTAATGCCTTGATAAAATAAATTGGTTTTTTGGTCAAGATAAGGTAATATAAATAATTTTACATTCCCAACAAGTTTATACTATATACATTTAATGAAATCTATAGTACTTAAAGGCCAAATGATCCTACAACATAATAATGACCTATAATGGAATGGTTATATGGTCTCTAGGCATAAGAGAAGTCCAAAAAACTATAGAGGAGTCTTAGTTAATTTAAGATAGGACCAAGAGATAAAATATAAATATTTAGACCCTGTGATCACCTATAGGGTCCCTTATTTTCCTAAGTTGTCATCTGCAGTCAGCATGTAGACCACAATGTTGATGGTGAGAACAAGGAGCAAACTCTGCAAGAAAAATTGTTCATAAAAATTAGAAATGACCTAATGATATAAGGAGAAATGAAATAGTGATCCATAGTGATGTGAAATAGGTAATCATATAAAGAGGGTCTTTAAACTCTCTGTAATTATCACCTACAATAAAAATTCAATCTCCAACCAAATAGACTCCAACAATATGATACCAGACTAGTTTTAGTAAATGAGAGATGTAGATTGAAAAGCTGGAAGAGGTGTGGGATGTTTAAAACGTTTGAGAATACCTTCACAATGTTGAAATAAAATTCACATGATGCTCAGATAAGGAAACAGGGTATGAACACCAAATACAGTCATAATTTTGAGGTTTCTTAAAACCCTACATAGTCATCAACTCTATAATTATGTCTTTAAGAATTATGGTGTTGAGAATACTATAAGAGTGATCTAACCTTGTAATTTTTAAAATAAGGTCATCATTACCTATTATAACCCTCAATGACTTCACTTGGGATGAGAAAATAGGGTAGATGCCCTATATTTTGTCTGAGACAAAGGGCACTCTGAGATAATCCAAAGTTGTAGGTAGAATGCATGAATGATAGAAAGATGAAATTTAAAGTCTTTGAGAACCATATATTGAGGTAATAGGTTTAATTTTATATGTATAAACATGAATAAATACCCACAATTGGTAGAGGCACTCATAGGTGGGTCAAAGGCTCAAGAGGTACAGTCAGGCCTATTAGGCCTATACTAAGCCTAATCCCTAATGATGTTATATTAATTTTTTATGACCATATAAACATTTAAATCCCATTTATAACCTTTAAAAGGAATTATAGGATGGATCACAACCATCATTTTTTAGGGAGCTACACTAAAATGGTCAGATTAGCCCAAAACCATGACAAGGGTATCTAGAATGTACTCAAAAGCATGATAGACCAACTTCAAACACTCATGCCTATAATTATAAATTTTATGGTGCCTCAATAAATTTGGTAGATTTTAATTAGGTCCTTCACTTGATCTTAATGAAATTATTTCATAGTTTCAATGTTTGATTTTTATAAACAATTTCTACCAATCCAAACTACTAAAAACCCTCCTAAAACCTTGGTTTTGACCTAATGGAGAATAAATAGATGGAGATACATTAAAAATTGGTCAAATATATTTGAACCTATTTTTTACTTGCTTAGGATTCTCTCAAGCTCCATGACAACTATTTTTTATGTACCCTACTTGTATGAATAGGGTAAAAATAGGGTTTCTAATAGGTTTTTGTTTGTTTTGAAGGTACAAAGGAAATTAAGAATGAGAATAATTTGGTCAGGTATATGTGTAATTATTATAACTCTCCATTCCCATTTATCACCTTATAATAACATATAAACATATTTGTTACACCATTCCTCATGGGCAGTCTTGGATAGAGAATAAAGATGACAAGTGACTACTAAGTGAGAAGATGACAAGTCCAATTTTAGATATTTTTAAGGGTTGTTTGATTGATTTTAAGGAAAATAGACTCTATACAGGTGTCCTAACACCTCTTCCATGTATTTGGTAGAGAAACTAAAGGCCACCTTGATGATAAATGTCAATAATGAGGCCTAAAAGACTAATGAATAACTACAAATGGTGAATACAAGTGTCCAAAAGTTGGCTATCAGTTAGGGATATATCTAATGGTTTTCATGGCATGTTTCCAACCCCCATAATATAGTTACAAGTTTCAACTCTCCCTATTTTAGTTTTGACTAATTAATAAATGCCTCATCATGAAGGTAGTTTTCAAGAAGGCCATTTAAGGACCCTATGCTAGTTTAAGGAGTTTTTCATGATTCACATGTACACTTATCTAAGAATACATTTCATGGTATATTATAAACTTAATTATCTTTCAATTCAACTATTATTCATCACTTGACACTAATTCTTATGACCCTTGAGCTTTGTTTATTCTCTCCTCTCACATACTCTATAAAATAAGCCATTTTAGCATTTGTAAAGGAATCCACACCTGGTATGGTGAATACCTAATAGTTTGATGTTGTATTTTGACTTTTAAATAATATTTAAAATCTAGTTTTTAGTTCATGACTTTTTATTTTAAGTATGTGAAGTGACACATAGTGATGTTTCTTGTGATAAGTATTTATCCTCGCCTTCTCTTTATCCTTTCATGTTTGGTGTAAGTAGTTCTCACTCTAATAGGTCACATGAAGAGTAACTAGTGTGTTTTAATATATTTTTGTGTAAAATTAGCCTTAATATATTTAATCTAACCTATGGTTCACTCACCTTTAGTAGTCTAATGCATATCACCTCCATGTTTCAAATAATAATGTTAGAGCAATTCAAGATTTTGAGACTAGTGTTGTAGGTCATGTTTCATAGTGAAATGGTATGTTACTCTAGTGGAGATATTTCTAGTGTATCACCTCATTATATTAGGTTGTTTTCATGTCACTTATATCCCTTTTAATCCAAGCAAACAATTAGTGTAGGTGATAAGCAAACAAAGAGAAATCTAGGGAGCTAGCTCTTAAACCTAGAGGTATACATCTACCATAGATAGCCCATAGGCCTATATGTATTCCAATGTTTCCCAAATCTTAGATTAGGCTTGAAAAATTAACTCTAGGGTGCAAGATTTGGTGACAAAAAGTCCATCAGACTAGTTTTAGATGCTCAAAATAAGCAAAAAAATAAAATTGATAGTTAAGAAGTTATAAATATGTTTTTTAAGTGTTGAAAAGAGTTAAAAAGAACATATAAAGAAGTTAAATAATAATGGGTAATGTTAAAATAAGATTATTCTTGCCTTCTTTCATCTACTAGTTAAACTTAACTACTCCATTAAACATTTAGAATTTGAATTTTGAATTTGTTTTATGATCCATTTGAGTTGGGTGGCAAACCATGGTGGTAGGAGAAGATAAAGGTAGGTATAAGACAAAAAGGTGAATGAGAAAAATGCATGTGGAAAAAAAAGAACACATAGCAGTAGATTATAAAAAATAGTGGAGAAAATAGAATAAAAGTAGAGTAGGCAAAGTAGATGAATATTTTAGGAGACAATAGTCTTGGAAAGAGCATGGTTAGCTCAAAAGAGAAGGTTAGTGAACATTAGTTTGATCAACTTCATAATAACAATCAAGCAAAGGGTATATTTTCAATAGAATTAGAAAAAACATCATTAAGAAAAGAAATATAAGTTTTATAATTTTGTAATTGGTTTATAAATAATGGTAGCTCTAGATTCCATCAAACTAGCTACAAAGATGCTCAGAATAAGCATGAAATAAAATAAGTAGTTAAAAAGAAGTTATAAATATGTTTTAGGGGTTGAAAAGATTTCATCAAAACATAGAAATAAGGTCAAGAATAAGGAGTGTTAAAATAAGATTATTCTTTCCTTCTTTCATCTATTACTTAAACTCAACTACTCTATTAAATATTTTGAATTTGGGTTTTGAATTTTTTTTGTGATCCATTTGAGTTGGGTGGAAAACCATTGTGGTAGATGAAGAAAAAGGTAGGAAGAAAATAAAAAGGTGAATAATACAAAGGCAAGTGGTAAAAAATAGCATGCAATAGTAGACTATGGGAAATAGTAGAGAAGGAAGAATAGAAGTAGAGAAGGTATAGTAGAGGAATATTTTAAGAGACAATAGTATTGGAAAGAGCATGAATAACTAAGAATAGAAGGTCAGTGAAAAATAGTTTGATCAACTTTAGAATAACAATCAAACAAAGTGTATATAGTCAATAGAATTAAAAAAATAGTAGTAAGAAAAGAAATATAAGTTTTAACGTTTTGTAATTAGTTTTTAAACAATAGTAGATGTATTAGAGTAAGCTTGTAATCAGTATTTGTAATTGTTTTATAATCATTTAATATATACAAATGTGTGTGTGTGTGTTTTATTTTAAGATTACCTCCCCTATTTTAGAAAGTTTTAAATATTATTGTCCATTACATTTTCTACCTTAGATGTTGGTTTTTAGATTTAGTAGCCCTCAACATGCACCATAGTTTTATAACTCCATAGATATCCCAGACCGACACCATCAGGGTGTTTTCTTAGCTATTTTTTGTGGTTTGCCATTTTGAATTATTTGTTACAATAATAAATTTATATAAAGTGTCACTAGAATTATGTATGAAATTAAATAAATATGCATGGTGCAAAGGATTACAATTTGGTTGTAAGATTATTAACTAAAAATAAATTTGAGATTCTTGCTAAAATAGAGATATAACTAGTAGAGTAAATAATAAACATAACAAGGGAGTATTAAGAGTGCTCCATGATAAACCAAAATTAATGTGGAATAATATTCTATAAAACTAGGTGGAGTGTATACAGATTATTCATATTTGATCTTAAACAAAGAGATGACTACGTAGGAGATAAGTTTGTGGACATGCTTAAAATGTAGCATAATTTAATCAATTGAAATAAAAATGACAAGAAATGACATGCTAAGATGTCCTAGCATCTCCCAAGGATCCACCTTCAAACATAAATTTTTTATGATTATGGTTTGATTTCTTCTCCAAGTTATTTCTCTCATCTCCTCCTTCAAACATGCTTCTTCATTTTTCTATTTTCAAAAACTCATCTATTATTTTCAATCCCTTAAATCCTATTAACCTTGATAATTGCTTCCTCTTATCAATTTTTAAATATTTTCCTTCAATAATCACCCAATGTCCTTACCACCAAACCTAGGTTAGCCCATACATTTTCCCATGCCTTCCACTGACCAACATTAACACCCGCTTTGACCAATTTTTCTAACCAGCCATTTAATGCTCTGAATTCAACTAGATTTATCATATTCCATTAATGAACTATCATAAATTTTATATTATTATATATTTTATTCTATTTATTATATCATTTATTTATGATTGGTTTTAATATATATTTATATCAAAATAAATTATATATTTTGATAATTGTTTAAATGATTATACACATTTTAGTGTAGCAGAACACTGAGATATGCATGCATGCACACACACACACAAAGATTATATATATATATATATATATATATATATATATATATATATATATATATATATATATATATATATGTATGTATATGTATATGTATATGTATATGTGTATGTGTATGTGTATGTGTATGTGTATGTGTATGTGTATGTGTATGTGTATGTGTATGTGTATGTGTATGTGTATGTGTATGTGTATATATGTATGTGTATATATATATATATATATGTATATATATATATATATATGTATGTATATATATGTATATATGTGTGTATATATATATATGTATGTATATATATATATATGTATATATGTATGTATATATATATGTATATATATATATATGTATATATATATGTATATGTATATATATGTATATGTATATATATGTATATATATGTATATGTATATGTATGTATATATATATATATATATACATACATATACATATATATATGTATATATGTGTGTGTGTGTATATATATATATATGTATATGTATATGTATATGTATATATATATGTATGTATATAAATATGTATATGTATATTTATATATATATATGTATATATATATATATATATGTATATGTATGTATGTGTGTATATATGTATGTATGTATGTATGTATATGTGTGTGTATGTGTCTATATATATATATATATATAGACATACACACACATATACATACATAAATACATACATATATGCATATATATGTACATACATACATGTATGTATGTATGTATATATGTATATATATCTGTGTGTGTCTGTGTCTGTGTATAAATATATATACATACACACACATATGTATATATGTATGTAGATGTATGTATGCATACACACACACACACACACACACACACACACACACACACACACACATACACACATATACATATATACATACATACATATATTAGATAAGGTTAAAAACTAGGAAGGGGGTCCTTTGCCCTTACAAACACCATCAAGAGATATTCAACATAAAATCAAATAGTACAAATAAAGGATTATGGCAATTTAGGCCACTAAAGGAACACAATCATTAGCCAAAAGTTAGTAAAAAACCACAAAAATGATCTCAAAAATAAACTAAGAGGGGACACATTGAATCAACTATTTAGACTCCTTAGAGTTAGAGTATATAACTAGTTTGTTGCTTCTAGTTTTAGTTTTTTCTTTGTCCTTTCCTCTAGTCATTTTACTTAGGCCCTGGTAGGTTTTTTAGTAAAACACTTTAATTTTTGGAGTGGCATCCACCCACCTCCTTGTCCAATGGTATCTTCTTCAGCTTCATCTTCTTATCTTTGCTTTATTTCTTCTTCCTGATAGGGGGAATGATACCAATCTCCCCACTTTATTCATCCCCTATTATCAAACCTCTATGAATAGAAGTTCTGACATCCTCCAAAGTAAACATCCCTTTCAAGTTGTTAATTTACTCCACCATGTGTTTGCATATCAAGTGTTACATTTCCACCATAGTCTATATTTTCTCTAGGGTCCTTTCCATGTTAATATATTTTTTGCTCAAGGGGCTAATAGGGTGGATGCTATCTATGGGACTCACCTCTTTAAAGCTATCATATGAGCTATTTTTCATAGGGTTTTTTCTATAATTATCTTTCTCTCCTAGAGAGAGGGAATTTTTGGTATCAACTTCTAACTCTCCTTAGAATCATCATTTGAGTCTTCCCCCCACTATGAACATCAATCATCTTGTTAACATATTTTCCCCAAATGGGTTCACCTATATGGATAATAAGGAAGATAATCCCATGGTGAATTGGGTTAGATGAAGGATTGGCCTTGAAGGAAATAATATAATATTCAAGAGACTTCAATAGGAAAAGGGGAGACTAATACTATGACACTTGAAATGGTTCATCAACAGTATGAGAATAGGATAGTGTTTTTATCCTCGAGGGTGATATACTTCATGTTTTAAAGGTAAGTATCAAGCCATTTTTTGGGTTAATAAACTTTAGGAAATCATTTTTGATATGATATAATTGGAGTATTAGATTTTAAAAAAATTCTCATTACTTTTTCTTTCCTTTTCTTATCCTTATAGGCTTTTACTCCATCACAACTCATACTAGTTACTTCACTGATAATATCCTCCACAATCATAATGCTCATCCCTCTCAACCTAACTACATGGTTGTACCAAAATTTATAAAAATCCTTGGATATGGTTGAGTCATGTCCTATGATTCTTTCCATGAAGTTGGAAGGCCTACCTTTGACTAGCTTTTGTTAGACAACCGGGCCCTCTTTTACCTCTGTGAAGGACATAGGTTATATCATATCTCTCTCTCTCTCCTCCCATATTGAATCTTGATGTAAAGAATTGAGTTTCACTAAAAAATACCATCTTGGTCTTAATAGGGGTGTTCTTATTGTCTAATTTTGTGTATTTATTGAATGAAATGGACTAGAGCTTCCCATGATTTGTAGCATGGGTAATAATTTGGTGTTGATTAATATGCATCATACTTTAAGATCTATACATCATATCATCGATCATGAGGAGTGCTGATGCATCATCCCAAACATGGGAGAGGGTTTATCTTTTTAAAATAATAATGAATCCTCATATGTGATATCATCTACATTTGTCCAATGTTTTAACACCTCACATCAAACCCCTATATTTTACATATAATCAACACCCATATTTCCCTCTATACATATGAGATATGGTTTATTTTTTACAATTTCCTAGGAGGTTTTTTGAATCTTACATGACCTTATAGATGGTCCATGAGGGATTAGAGATCCCTTTTAGGTAATTAACAATGTTTAAGGAGTCTTCTTCGATCTTTAGCTACTCAATTACCAATTTTCCTACCAAGTCTATTCTTGAGAAAAGTGAAAAATCCTCAAACACATGGTTGGATTGAATACCTTAGGAACCTACATAATTTGATACCATATTCTTTTTGGCATCCCTAATAACACCCCCTCCCTTGATTGGACCTAGGTTACCTTTGGCTACACTATTAAAATTTAATTTAAGCCAAGCGGGGAGGGTAAATCCATTTGAGTAGAGATTTGTCCACCTTCTACTTCTAGGAATGATAAGGGATGAGGAGGTCCCAAATGGTAAGGATAATTTAAATGTGATGGGTGAGGGGGTCCTTAAAGTTAGAATCAAATTTGATCCAATTATCCTTGATGGCAGAGAGGATTTTAAGGGCATTAGAGGAGGGACATGGGGATTTGTTGTCAAAGATACATGGTTTTTTGCATTTATAAATGCCCCAAAAAAAGTGAGGCAAGGAGATGAACTACAAGAAGGAGAGGGGGTAGCCCCAGGGAGGTTTCCATTGAATGATTAGGTCATGAATAAAGTAAAGGCCTACTTAAAATAAATTAAACTTAAAGAGGAAAAAACTCATCATGGTAGAGGCAAAAGGACAAAAGATGAAAAGGTTATCAAAATATTTAACCTTCAATTTAAAAAGAACACACCTATTGGGGATAGGAATTCCCCTTCTAGAAAGGTTGTCCACCATGAGGATTTATTATAGGTAACTAGCTAGAATAAAAATAAGACCTTTGGGGTGAGGTTCTTAATCCATAGGCTCCATCAATCTTCATATAGATCCTTAAAATAAAGAGTGGACATGTATCCTAATTTGAATGAGAAGTCTCTACTAGTTTCCATCACCCAAACTAGTGTATCTTCTTTGGGGAAATGACTGATATGGAAGAACTAGATTTGAGGGTTGAGGGTTAGGATAAAATGAGACTCTTTTGCGCTGATCCATTCCTTGTGAAGAACTATCTATTTTTTTAGCAATCTCCTCCACCCAATAATCATTACCCTTAGACCCAAAAGTTGTTTTTAAATATTTATTGAGGGTATTCCCTATAGAGGAGGAAGTAATGGATAATTGGTGTAACCAAGAATCCTCCCAAAAGTTAACTTGGTCTCTTTTACCCACATTCCATGTGTTAAATTTCTTCAAGATGTCTTTGTTGTTAATTATAGCCTTCTAAAAATCCAAGCCATTGACATGATCCTCTTTTATGAATAAAATAGTACCATCCATCGATTACATGTATTTTGATCTTATTATTATAGTCCAATGGTTATTATCTTTTAGGATGTTCCAACCTTGTTTTTCCAAGAGGGATTTGTTCATTTTATTTATTATTCTTAGACCAAGGCCTCCTTTACCTTTGGGGATACATACCTTTTCCTAGGAAACTAGAGGAAATTTAAACTTGTCTTTGACTCCCATCCACAAGAATATTTTTTGTATTTATTTCAACTAATCAACTACCTTCTTGGGGAATGAGAATGGGGATATGAAGTATACTAAGAATCTCTAAAGACATATTTTAAAGAGTTAAAGTTTACCTTCTTGGGATAAAAGTTTCCCTTTCCATCCAATAAGTCTCTTTCAGAGTTTGTTGATTAAAGGGTTCCAATACTCAATTATCTTACTAGTGAATAAGGGAAGGCCCAAGTAGGTTGAAGCTTGGTTTTTTATTGCATAGCCTAGGATTTTTGAAATAATTTGTTCTAGATAATAAAGAGTGATGATAAACAAGAGTGAGATTTTTTGGAAGCTAACACACTAGCCAAAGACATTCTTTTAGGTCTTGAGGATGCTCCTAAAACATTTTACTTCAACCACCAAGGCTTCACCCATCATTAGAGTGTTATTTGTAAACTATTGGTGGGTGTTTGGATTGGTGTTGGGGGGTGCCCTTATGCCCTTTATTATTCCCATAGATATAGATTATTCAATGATTCTACTAAGAGTTTCAACCAAGATTATACATAGGTAAGGGGACAAGGGATCTCCTTGTTGAATGCCTCTTATGTCCAGAAAAAGTCTTTAGGGACTCCATTAATGATAATTGAGTACATGGGAGAGGTAACACAAGAATAAATGAACCTTCTAACCTCCATATTGAAGACAAAGTTTTCCAAAATATTGTCAAGGAAACTCTAAGACACCTTATCATATGATTTTTTCATGTCAATAATTATAAACATTCCTTTCCTTAAAGAATTGGAGACTAAGTGGATAGTCTCATGAGCAATGATTATACCATCAATGATTTATCTTCTAAAAATGAAATCTCGTTATTTTTCTATAATGAATTTATCTAGGAGCTACTAAATTTTAATAGCTAGGGCCTTCGTAAAAAATCTTGTAGAAGCTGGTGCACAAGATGATTGGTCTAAATTACTTCAGTTGATTGGAGCCTATTTTATTTGGGATCAACACAAGAAAGGTATTTTTGAATTTTTGGAGGATAGTGTTTGTTTTAAAGAATTCAGTGATCATAGAGAAAAGTTCCTTCTTGATTATGTCCCAGTATTGTTGGAAGAAAAGGGGAGGGAAGCCATCTAACCAAGGGTGTTTATCCCCCTCCATGGAAAATATGATGGTTATGATGTCCTCCAAGGAAGGAGGTGAAAGTATGACAATGTCATCATCATGGAAAATAACCTTTGGTAGGATGTTCAACATTTTAGATTCCAATTCCTTGTTCTATAGGGGGGAGGAGAGGATATTTTTTGAATAATTTAATAATTTGCATTTCCATCTCATTTTCCTCTTTGTATAGCACCCCATTTCTTCCTAGTACTTCCCAAATTTTGGTGGTGTTGAAATTTGTGGAATCATCCTATTGGAAAAACTTTGTGTTTTAATCTCCCTCCTTGAGCCATATTTTCTTTGATTTTTAGCACTATAAGGTCTCCTCTTTGCCTTCCAAATTGTGGTATGAACTTAATAAATCCTTTTCATTTTTTTAAAGGGTAATATTATATCTTGAGAGGTTTATTTCCTCAATATTGATTAGTTTATATTCAATCTTGCTCTTTTGGAGGAAGATGTTGCCCAAGACTTATTTGTTCCAAGTTTTTAGTTTCATTTTAACATGCTTGAGTTTCATTGCAAGGATATACATGTTAGAACCTAAAACTGGTTCATCCCACCATTTTTTTATGGAGTTAAATAAATCTAATTGGGATATCCACATTTTTTCAAATCTGAAAGGGATTTTATTGAGTTTTAGGGCTTCTCTCCCGTGAAAACCAAAGAACTATGGTCTAAGCCAATTTTTGGGAGAGATATGAGAGATCTATGTATTATAAATCCTAGTTCATTAAGACCAAGAATATGTCCAATTTGAATTGAATGAGGTTTTGGCTAATCTTTCTATTTGACCATGTGCATGAATTCCCTTTAAGGGCCACATCCATGAGACCTACTTACTCAATGAATTCATTGATTTAGTTCATGATATCATTGTATTCTTGTCATCCACATTTTTTTATCTAAAGATATAAAGGGGAGTTGAAATCACCTACCACTATCCATTTCCAATCTTCAATATTTTAATTGAATTCTTCTAGTTTAGTCCTTAACTTATTCTTCACTTTTCTAGAATTAAGGGCATAAATATTGGAGAGGATCTAGTCCTCTTTTATGTGTAGATCCTTGAAGTGGATTGCGATGTGTTTTTATAATTTATAGAGCTCCACTCCTAAAATTTTAGGATTCCAAATAAAATTGTGAGATTACCTATAGTAGTACAAGAATTATTCCATATATTATTGATGTTTCTCAAAATTTTATCTATAAACATATTAGTTTCTTGGATGATAAAAATGTCAAGCTTGTGTTTTGAGATCTTTTTCTAAGGTTCATTCAACCCCCTAATGTTAAAAAAGATTATCTTAATTTTTTATAATTGGGGTATTGTTTGAGGGTCCTTTGTATACCCTTTACCACTTCTTTTTCTATCTCTTTACTTCTATCTTTAGCACTATTCAATATTTATTTTGATTTATGTTCTTCTCACACTTTTGATTTCTTCTTACCATTCATGAGTAGGAATTATTAGCTAAAATTGGCCTACCTACAAATTTTTTCCCTCTATGGATCAGGCCACTCACCTAGACCATTTAGTGTACTTTTACTTTCATGATTATTCTCTTGCTAGTCATATATTGATGATGCCATACAGTATCTTGGAAGGTATTGGTGTGGTATGAGGAGTTTTATAGGGTCCTATTGTAATGAATGATCTAGTGGTGGAAATATTAAAAAAACTCATGACCCTACCTCATGTTCCTTGCACTCTTTTAAAACACTTTAGTAAGTTATAAGGTGAATTTGGAGATTTTTTAGCCTTTTAGAGCTTTGGTTGAACAGGTTTATGAAGGTTTTTCTTAGTATAGGAGATTATATATCATATGTAGGCATACATAGTGTACATAATATACTCTCTAAGTCCCCTAAAATCATATCCAAGCATAAAAACTAGTAGAGGTAAGGAAAACCTATTGGCTACAAATTAGTCATGAAATAATTTTTCTGTTATTAATGGAGCTTAAAACACTTTAGAAGGTTTACAGAAGCAATAAAATGTCATTTACATCATAAAAATTCTTTTCCAAGTGTTTTATTTCATATACAATATTTTGGTTCTTCATGATAAGGTAAAACCATTTTGGTGGATTTGTAGATAGCTCTAGGAAAGCCTCAGGTATTCACTCAGTACGATTATGAGAAAGAAAGATGGTACATAATATCTTGAAAATTGATATGGACCCTATTTTCCTTCCAATTTTTGGTATTATTTTTCAATTTCATCTCCCAATCTTTATGAAAAATTGCTAATAGTGCAGGGGTGTCTAGATGGCCTATTCATCCAGACAAGGTCCAAGTTTTCTTTTATTTCTTTGCTTTAGGATTAAATGAGGAATAATGGTTTTAGGTTAATTATTTTAGGGTCAAATAAGAAATATTAAAATTTATTTAATTAGCTAAATCCTTCTATGAAGTTACTTATGTCATAAAACATGTTTCCTATGTTATCCTTATGAACAATCCATTTGATCAGTTTTGGAGTAGGACCTGAGTTATTAAGCAGTTTATTTAATATTACGAAGTTTTAAATTTAATTTTTAAGTCTTTTTTCACACCTCATTCATTCAAGAAGAGATTCTTGAGCCTAAAAGTTGTAATCAGCCTCCTTTGGGACATTTTGGTAAGTTAGTCTTGATTTCAAGGTGACAAAGGTCTGAGTATTATTTTGATGTGTCCTAGGAATCTCATTTCAAGATCATGAACACTAAAATTCATTATGTCACATCAAATTACTCAAGTTAATATTAATAATAAAGCCTTAATAGTTCATCAAAGCCTTGGTAATTCAAGTGAGGACTAGTCTTATGTGGCAAAACACCATCTGCTATAGTCTTAGCACTACCTCAAAATGAGAAGAAGTAATGAGTGGTTCTAAGAGTTCATTTAAGTGAAAAACATGAGAAACAAGTGATGAGAGCATCATACATTTCAAATGACCAATGAAATTGGAGAGATCCAATCATGAAAAGCTTGTCTTGATTAAGAAGCAACCTTGCAAAACCCTTATTAGTAGAGTTTAAGGTATTTTTGAGTTGTTTAAGGTAATTGGACGTGTCTTGATTCCATGGTTGTTCAGACCTCCTTATGGTGAGTTAATGATTCCTCAAGTTAATAATATGTCACAAAAGTTCAATCAAGGTTTCAAGACATCTTTTATCTTTATGACTAATCTCTCACTTTTTAGTAGCCTTTACATAGGGAGACATGAATGACCTACAACAAACACTTACAAGATTGTCAAAATGTGATGGAGGAGTCTCTTCAAGATCAACACGTATGTGAGAAATACTTGTGAATCATTATAAACAAGGTCCAAGTTTAATGGACATCATGAACCCTTTTTTAAATAATACACCTTGTATACCATACTTATACTATCTCAATCCATATAGTATAGTATACAAGCTTCTTAAGAGCTGAGTTATTGAATGAAGCTCAAGGTTTTCACTTTAAGTGAGTATGGATAGTCTAAAGTCTAAAGGTAGGGGATAAATACTTATAGGTTGAGTCATTATCAAACTAATCCACATTCCCATAAAACTACTATTTCATACTCTCTCAAATTTACACCTAGAACCATCCTTCATTATCTTAGATAGTGGCATGAAATGGAAGAAAGTCTTGGTACAAGAGTGAGAAAATCAAGTGGTGGACATGAAGAAAGGATGAATATAAGGTTTCAAGAATAGATATGAGTATCATGTGTTAACCTATTTTCCCACTTTCACACACTCTAACATGATGATCTCATGTTTGCATATAGTCCCCTCACCTACAACCAAGATGACCTTGAACAATTATTAGGGGAGAATGTGAGTTATTAGAGCATTAGTATTAAACTTTTATTAAGAGTTTAATTTAGAATAATTTTTTTAATCCTTAAAAATTGATTCATAATAAGGAGGGCATCATATTTTTAAGTGAATTTTGGGAGGTCCTTCCTTACAAACTTTTTAGCCTAACATTAAAAATCATCATATACAGCCATCATGTTTTAGCCCAATGAAGTATGGTGGAGTTAAAGTAAGTTTTCAAGGTGGAGGATTTATTGGTATTTTTTTAAAGAGTTGAGTGAAACTTAATTAATAACATAAAATAATAAATTAAAACCTTGAGAAATTTTTTTTACCTAGAAAACAACATCTAATTTCTCCTTAGTCCATACAAAGCAAAGTGTTAACCTACAACCATCATGACTTGACACTAACAAGTTAAAGTAAAAATTGTTTTCATGAGAGCCAAGGGTTTAGAGGAGTAGTTATAAAATTTTTATTAAGGTTAAGTACTTGAATATATGTAGAAAGGATTCCTTAATACAACATTATAGTCTTGAAGGCCTAAGATCAACACCTACAACCATACTAAATAGAAGTGAGACCAAGGTTAGCCTTCAAGGAGAGGTTTGGGTATTTGAGGGAATGTTGAGATAAATAATAACTTAAAGAAAGGGTAAGATATTTATATTGATATTTTATGTCTCTTTATATTAGGTTCAATACCCAAAACTCTCTCAACCTACACAAGGATCAAATTATATACACAGGCCTATATGAGAATCATCCATTTTTCAAGATAAGGTATTAATAGAGATATGAAATATGTTTTAACCATAATTGGAAACTATAATATATTAATGGAATATTTAAATAGGGTTAAGATCATTTAAGGATACTAATCCATCTTGGCATGTCAAGACCTTCTAAAAACATCTGCATGCATGTTTGAAGGGCAAACTTGGTTTCAATATGCTAAAGAAGTCTCTTTAAAGGTTATAAGTATGGTTGAAGGAATTTTAAGGTAATTTTAATATTTATTTAGATATATAATGAAAATCATGAAATACATCCAAGGCATACACTTCATATGACATGCTTGGACTGTCTTGGTCCATACACATAGTCCTAAGCTTGAGGGCTAGTTTGGAGAAATTGAAGGGTTAAAGATACTAGAGAGGTGATCTAACCTAAAAATTTGGTAAAAAGGGTAATTAATAACTATGTTAGGTTTTAATGACATATATTTTTAATATATAATAAGGGAAGAATCAATTGTTTTGTTACATACCTGAGGCACTGTCTAAGTCATTCACTCAGGCAACCCACTAGCTAGTTTTGGGGAAAATGAGTTTTAAGGACTCTATAGGCATAAGCCAATTATGAAATTGGATTAATTTATGTTTATTAGTGTTTATAATTTTAAATAATTTTGTTTTCACATTAATTGTGTAAACATTCATTGTTTTGTCACAATCCTATGTTTGTCTGTTGACAGTCAACATGGAGCTAAGCAAGCTTCTTAGAGGGATATAAGGCATGATAGATGGTTTGAACCTCATGTGAGGGTTATTGAGGAATTTTATGGTTATTTTAATTCTTACCAAACTTTTTGATATTTATTTCATTAAAATTTTCAAGGCAAAATGAATAAAAGTGCAAGTTGGCCAAATTCAAGATTTTGGCATGCAAATGTAGATAGTCAAAAAAAGTATTTTTGAGGAACTTAAAGGATTGAAAAATAAAATATATTTATTTGATATTTTTTAGGAGTTTTTAAAGGTTAATTTTTTTAGGTATTGAAACCTTATAAATCTCAATATTTACCTATTTCTTGCTCCTATGTCTTATAGTTCTCATTTTTTGAGTGTGTACAAGGCCTAAATTTATGATTCTAGATGTCTTTATTGATTGATAATGACAAAAAAAATATTGAAATAGTTTTTTGGGTAAATAATTGTAATAATTAAAAAATAATTAGGTCTCAGGACCTCATAAAACTCAATAAAATGGAAAAACTCAGACCTAGACATGCTCATAAATATGACAAGGCAAGT
The DNA here is from genome assembly GCA_037957365.1 of Torreya grandis. Taxonomy (NCBI): domain Eukaryota; kingdom Viridiplantae; phylum Streptophyta; class Pinopsida; order Cupressales; family Taxaceae; genus Torreya; species Torreya grandis. Next base: position 1,475,490 of record JARHVA010002068.1, read on the forward strand.
TAAGGCAACCCCAAAAGATGCATTTTTTGAGTTATACTCAATGAAATGACTTGAAATTTTACATGGAGGTATTTTTTGGTATAATTAAATTGTTAAAAGTGTTTTAATTCCATTAATATAATTTAGGAGAGATAAAATTTTAGGTTACAAATCCAATAAATAAGCACCATAAGCCCAAGGATTGGGCAAAATAATGAGTGGAAATTTTCAGAGAGTTTGACCTTCAAGTGAGGTTGTTGAAACTAATGGAGACAATTTAATTAATATTTTAGGATTAATTTACATATTTTAACCTTTTAAATCCCTCCAATCATCCTAAAACTTTGACTCAGTCTGTACAAGGGCCTAAATTGATAGAAAAAGTTCTATTTTCAAGAAGATGGAATGATAGTATGAAGAATACACTATGACATGAATATGAATATGAGAATAAGACAAAATAAAGAAAATTTAAATTAATAAAACTTATTTTAGGCCATTTTTCCATGTAAATCACCACCTACAATAAGGTTTGAAAGGGTTTTTAAAGTGTACAATCTTATATCACATAAAGAGTATCAAGAAGGTATTCCTATACATTTCGTTTCAATGAGATTTTTCCATAGTTTGAGAGTTACATGGTGGTTTAAATAGTTATATAAAGTCATTAAATTCAAATTTCAAGGTAACTCGGTCATTTACCGTGACATCCACCTATAGCCATACAAGAACACAAGCCTATTTCCAAAGTTTGTGAAGGGGATGAAGCTCAATAATATATGTTAGAGTCTCATGTTAAATGAAGATTATAAAGAATAAGTTATTATGTGATTGAGTTTAGTAACCATATTAATAGGGTTTCATAAATAGTATATATCCAAGATCAATCATGAAAATGTCCACCTACAGCTATACTAGGTGGTCATATTCATCTCACACAATCACATACTTTCAAAGAGCAAAGCAAAACTATTTAAGTTAAGGAGGATACTTATGAAGTTAAAAACTCAATTAAATTGACAAATTTAAATATATATAACTTTTCAAGACCACTAAAATTACTACCATTACAAAAAGCTAAAGTACACAAGCTTGTACAAAATAGGACTGTGTGAGCCTAAGAACACCCTTGAAAAGTCAATATGCTTGAGATAAAGCTTTTTAAGGAGGTTTCAAGTGAATTTATGGGTTTTAAAACCATTTTATAGGCATGAAAGTGATAAATTATTATTAAATGGTTACCAAACACTTCCATCTTCTCAAAATCTCCACCTACAGTAGTATGGTAGACACAGTCATAGTGAGGTTTCTTAAAGAGACATGGTATGGTGATAAGATGCATAGGTTGAAAAGGTGACTAGTGGAGGATATATAACACTATTAAAATTATTTATATGTCCTAATAAAATCATATTAATCATTATTAGGCCTTAATATAGTCCTTTAGAATGAAAACACAATCTTGTTTACCCACAATCAAACATAATTAATGCCTAGTGGATGTTTTTGAGAGATTTTGAGGTTTTAGGAACATCTAAAGGTATAATAAAGACATAAAATTTGGTAAAAATATTCTCCATTACTAATTAAATCTTGACATACCATATTTATGGTCTTACCTATGATTAAAGTGCTTATTATTCTATTATAGACATACCCTAGTCAAGAGGATAGTCATTGGAGACCAAATGATGCATTTAACAGGTTTGAGTGCCAATAAAGAGTTTAGTTCATGGAGAATATTTTAAAATAGTGAAAAAATATGTTGGTAACTTCATATTATTTTTGGATTTATCACATTCAAGGTTTCAAGGTAAATGACCTTGAGAGTAGGTTTAGGAAAAGAGAGCCAAGACAGGCTTGTGCACCATTTTGGTCACATTCATGTAGGTTGAGAAGTGATTCAAGATATCAGATATATATTTTAAGATAAAGAGAGCATGATATTTTCAAGGAAACACCTCATAAATAATAATAGGTTAGGTTAGTAGAGCAAAGTCACCAAATTCAAGACCAAGGGTTTGACAAGCTAAGAGTATTTAAAACCCTAGGCTAGAGGGATCAAGACATACCAAGTGTAAGGTGAATTTGAGTCTTGGAAAAAAGAATTATATAATTATGAGAGAATATATTAGAAGTTTTAAACTCATTAAACTCTTTCATTGAAGGAGAAAACACTTGCAAAACTCTACTTAATGCAAACACCCAGTCATTCCTAAGAAGCTTGGAGATAAAGTGAAACTTAGGAAGAAAAAGAAGGTAAAAATCGGTGTAATTGGATGGGAAATAATTTTTTTCATCCCTTATATCATATTAAAAGTGACTCAAACCCTGAAACTCAGTATTAGGCCTTTGAGGCCTAAAGCTAGTCTTAAGACCTATATGCTCACACCACCATCAAGGCACTTTCAAACACTAAAATGCAAGATAACACCTTAAGGGGGTATTATGAGATGTTTAAGGTAATAAATTATGTTTTTAAAGAATTTTTAAACAATTAAAAAGTCAATTTAACTCTCAAGGAGAAATTTGAACTATGTAGTCTTAACACCTAGTTCGAGCCCCCTCTTCAAATGTTCATATCTTTCATTCCATAAGGAGTTGGAAAAAATAATTTTAGTATGTTTTTATTACCCATATTTAATTTAAATACATTTTTAATTTATTTTTATGTTATAATTTTTATGAAATATTACTAAGACTATAAGCAGGTCTATAATGCATGCAAAACCCCACAAGCAAACATTTTGCATACGTATCTTTGTACACCTTCCACATGGTAACATAATATTATTAAGAATTTTAAGGGGTATATTGAATAAATATAAATACCAATAATTTATTTAATGTAGGTATATATTTTATGAATGATCATTAAGAAGTTAGGCTTGTCTGAGCTACCAAAGACCCTGTTTTGACTAGTTTTGAGTTTTTGAGTTTATAAGCCCATGAAACAACCTATAATCACTTTGAAACCAAATATAAAATGTATTTTAATATATAAATCTAATTATATTCCTATTTTTATAATAAATTTTCATGTGTGGGTACCTAAGAGGCCCAAAATAGCCTAAAAATGCCAATTTTTGTAGGTATCTAAAGAAAGAAATGGTATAAATGAATGGAAAAGGCCCAATGGGACCTTAATAACAATTATATGTAAATTTTATCCATTTAAAAAGGTTTATATGGTGCCTATATTATCTAAAATATCAAAACCCCAAGTTTTCTAACAATTTATGAATGGTTGAAGGTTTAATGGAGATTTCCACCATTGTTGTTGGCCTTGAAGGTGGCATAAAACTTAGTTTCATCCCTAATTAGAATGATATATATTTATATAATACTTATACATGTCCAAAAAAAATTCTAATGTTGATAAATGGTCTTGGGAGTAGGTTCTATAATAGTTAGTTTTAGTCATATAAAATGCAAAATTAGATGACTTAAGCATGGCTAATGACACCTAATCCATAAGTCTCCCTACTTGCTTACACAACCCTTCTAGGATATTCTTTCACTGATTCCCTATCATCCAAAACCTTCTATAATTAACACTTATAGACCTATGTATCTCTTTCAAGCCCATTTCCATCACCCTATGTCTCATTCCTTTAGGACAATAGTGCCCAACTTGGATAGGAGTGTTGGAACCTAGGGTGTCTTAATTTTGGAACTATTGTCCATGTTCATTTTTGGTCCTAAAAGTTAGATTCTTTCAGATCTTTATCCTTTTCTTTGTTAGCATAACATGAATTCATTTAACCCATGATTATTAATTCCCCTATAAAAATCCATTAAAAGTCCATTTAGAAGGATTTGCACTCATTTACAAGAGAGAAGCAAGGATACAAGTAAGTACACGCAAGCATTATTTACTATTCTCTACATAAAACCTTTCAAGATCATTTCAAGCTTATTCAAACCTTTGCATTAGTCCCTAACCATCTAAATTACATCTATTTTTTCATCTAGTTGCATTTATCATACACAATTGCACCAAGCACTTCAATAGGAGAACTACATTAGCTTGATCCCTCCTTAGAGTATTGGTATGTAGGCAATGTGCCCACACACAGGGTGTGATGTGCATCGAGTGTATCCTTTACATTCTAACCCCTTCTCTATCTTTTCCAAGTTTTGATTTAAGTTCAAGCATAAAGATCTCTTGGGGCTTTAAAAATTTTAAATAGATACATAGTGAGCTTTGTAGGCTTCTAGGCTTTGATATTTCACTAATAGGGTAACATAGGCCTACCAAAAAGAACTTAAAAAGCTCAGAACACCTAGAAAACATCACTGAAAAAGGACTATAACACTAGATAGTATGGTTTCCCACTTTTATCTCTCCTATCTAATCTAAAAATGAACCTCATGATCAAGATTTTGATAATTTCCAAGTCTTTCTTCTCCAGTACCAGACCCTGTCTCAGTCTGGATCATTTAGAATAAGCTAAGTTAGATTTCTCTTATTTATTATTATATTTAGAAAAGGCAAAAATAAAAATCTATTTACACAAATTAGTAGCTTAATTCTTGCATATTATTTACTAATTTACTTTTCTCAAATCTATTTGTTTAACTAGGAATAACACCCCATTATTTTGAAAATAATAAAACATTTGGTGAACTTGACTTACTTTGAATTTTGCACATAAACCCTAGAAACCCTAGGGATAATTATTTTTTATTTTTTCCCATAATTTCTTACTTTTTCTTGCATTTAAAAATTATAAATATACAATTTAATTGCAAAAATATCTCATATTTTATTAAAACCCTAGCTTCCACATACTAGGTCCGTCTTACATACAAACACATTTCAAACACTAGGAAAAATATATTGCTAATTTTAGAAGTATTTTTTTATTTTTCCTAAATTTTTCAAGAAAAATTCTATAAATTGTCTCTAAATTTTTAAAAATTATTGAATTAATTTTTTAAAAAAATCATTCAACATCTCTAGTTGCATCAACTAAACTCCCAATTACTTTTTAGTACTTTTCAAATCATTTTCTAAATTTTTAGTTGCATATAAAACATATAAAATCAATTTCAAATTTAAAAATTCTTAGTATTTTTCATAAATATTAATGAAAAATCCTTATTTGCATACAATATCAACTTTTTACTTCTTGAGGTATCACCTTACATGTTTGGGAGCTCTATATCATTTCTATGTATATTCCACTTCCTTGTTTAGATTATATCAGCTTAATCTTTTCTACTATTATCCAAGTTGTTTTCCTTTTTCCACTTAAGTTCCTTGCATCTCTTCCTTCGAGATGAAGTGAAATACTTAGTGACAATCCTCCTGAATTCACCTAGATTCTTGAAAATTGACCATATACCATGGATAAACAACCAACTCAAGTTCCAGTCATAGATTCTACACATCCATATTACACCAATTTCAATGAGGATAATTTTGAAAAAGAGTAGTATGAAAATAATAATGATGATGTATACACAGATGTTCATACTCCACCACATTGGACTACTGATCCACTTCTACCCATTATTGATAATGAAATTATACTCAATAAATATTTGATTTTATGAAATTTTAAAGAAAGGCTTAACGAATAGCCTAAATATCATACACTAATTTTGCAATCTATAAATGAAATTAAAAAGGCTAATCAAGTTAAGTCTTCCATACCCATAGAGTAATCAATTGAGAATGATATCATAAGGAAAAATATGTCTCAGAAACCCCCTATAGTATCCCAACCTTCTTCTATGCCACCATATACAACTAGTACATCCCTATCTCCTGATGTGGTAGCCCTTGTGCAAGAGATAAGATATCTTCAATCCAAGGTGCAACATCTTGATCAAGATACCACTAGACCTACATAGGATTTAGATTATTTTGCTCTTTTGCATACACCATTGGCATGTCATATTCTTCTAAACCCTTGACATAAGGTTTTTTTCAACCCAAGATTACTCTCTATGATGGCAAAGGTGATCTAAAGACACACTTGAGAGCTTTTCACATAACATGTTTGGATTATGTACCCAATGATTGGCTACTTACCAAGATATTTCCATAGAGTCTAAAGGATTATGCTTTACAATGTTTTTATAGTCTATTAAATTAGTTAGTCATGGCATTAAATCCTTTAGCAAACATATTCTAGCATATTTTAGTATCAACATTGGTGATAAGGTTTCATATGGTCAAATTGCTCAATAGAAACACTAACCAAATAAGCATCTCACAGACTATGTTCTTTGGTATAAGACCATATTGGCTAAGATGACTAGTCCCATGGTAGATCAAGAGTTATAGGACATCTTCAAATAGAGTTTCTACCAACACTTCATGAATTAATCATGTTTAATTGATTCTCTTCCTTCACTAAATTGTGTCATACACCAAAGGAATGACAAGTCAAGCTAATTTCAATGGGCAAACTTAAGTACTCAAGTATCTTAGACACAATAAACAAGAGTAATAGCAAAGTATTGTATAAGGTTAAAATCAATGATAACAAGAATTAGAATCAACCAATAGTCAATGCATCTTTAGATCCCCCTCAATGTGTGGTTTTATCAACACCTCCTCATCATGCATTTACCAATCTACCAGTTTTCCCAATCAGGGTTTTAAAATAGTTATAGGAATGTAACATCATCACTATTCCTCTTATTTGGGAAGATGGCCCAGTGAAGCCTCTTCCATGGGGTTATGATCAGCATGCATTTTTTGATTTTCATAGGGCACTAAGCCACATAACAAATAGATGCATCAGTTTGAGACATAAGATACATGACTTGATAGACAATAATCTACTTGGCTTGGGAACTTTAGTTGAGCCTCTAAAGGTAAATCCAACACAAGATAAATCTTTGAAAATATTCTCAAATCCATTTCCATAACACTCTAAATAGGAGAAAGAGGACACCTTAGGTGTTCACCATACATACCATGCACATCCTCCACCAGCTACATACAAGGCACCTTCAATTAAGACACATCCTTTGAGAGGTATGATAGGTGTGTATGAGTCCAAAGTTAAAACTAAACCTTTGATATATTTTTTAGATCAAAATATTGTGGAGGGTAATACATGTTATAATGCACTTTTTATCAGAGCACATATTCATTATCAGCCTATTCCCAGTGTGCTTATTGATAATGGTTCCAACCTTAACATGTGCACCTTGACACTACTACAAAATGTAGGTTATTCAGAGTATCATATCACTCTGATAGGTATAATTATTAGTGGTTTCAATAGGTATATATAGAGTTCATTGGGAAATATAGTACTTCCACTATAGGTTAGTCCTACATATTTGGAAACACCATTCACTATAGTTCCTAGTGTAGGAGTTTTTTACATATTACTTGGTCAACCATGGATTCAAAAACTTAGGGTAGTAACCTCTATAGTTCATAGATGTATGAAATTCATTCACATTAATTAGGTTATTATAGTTGGTGGAGTTCCTTATGAGTCACCACTCCCCATTTTAGAGCCATCTACCAACTTACAAACACCATCTCTAGTTATTCCACCTATCTTAGTTTCTCCCCTAGTTTTAGCTCTACTTCCACTTTAGATCCAACCATAATTGTAGAATTTATCACTAGTATAGAGGTTTCATACACCTCCATATTTTTAGGATTCTAAATAGCTTTTAGCTATAGTGTTCACACCCAAAGTAATAACATTAAGGTCTCATGTAGCTACACAAAGAGCACCTATTCTGAGAGTTTATTTTACTTATAGATGGGTCCCTAAGATCCCTATAGTTGTATCCACTTCTCAACGTTACAGGGGGACCCCACATTTAGATTCTACTTCAGATATTTTAGAGTAGTTACAACATACAAAGATTTCAGCTTTACAATCTCAAACATTCAATTGTGCCTCACGATCACACATGATTATTTTATTCAATACAAGACACCATGATAAGGAGTATCATCTAAGACTCATTGGTTAGTATCATTTATTCCCAATTTTATGTATACATAGCTTTTATCAAAATACAAAAATAAAAAATAAAAAAACTCAAAATATAAAAATATTCAAAAATGTCAAAAATACAAAAAACATTTTGATTGTATACATCATCCATGATTTACATTACTACTATCATGCTAGGACTTACATTTTTTGTTTCATTCTAGTATATGTCAATTTTTCTATACTACCATGCTTCACTTGATCTCTTTTGAGTGTGTGTAGTGACATCTAGCTACTCGATTGCTTCACTCCACCCATTGAAGGGACACTCCTACTTCTACATTCGAGACACACATTGATATGCATACCCACTAGGGGCATATTCTACATGACTACTCCATCCAGGTTATGTCATTCCTACACTACACACTTTGAGTTATCATATTGATGTATATTCCTTTCTAGGTTACATAGATTACTATGTCAACATTTCACTATTATCTAGCACTTTTGTATTTATTAGCATATACCTAGTCTTGTACTACACATGTTTTTCACATTTACTTTGATTAGTTATATGTGATTCTACCTTTTTAGTTATTACATGCTTTCTTCTCTTGCTTAGCATAGCTTGTGTGATTGCATTACCAGTTCCTTCTTATCTTCTATTTGTGCCTTAGGACATTTTCCAATGTCCTTTGATTTTATTCATGTGTGTGCCTTAGAACATTTGTAAATTTCCTTTGCTTGTACTCTTTCATGTGTCTATGGCTCCTGTGCCAAATTTTATTATTTCACTTATATGTATATGTGGCATTTAAACATGTATTTTATGCTTTCTTTCTAGTTTGAGTGACATATGCCCATGTCCCTTGTTTGCATGGCCCCTTGGCCATCCCAGTATGCTTCTTAATTCTTGCTTGTTTGATTGATTTCTTATTCATTTATCAATATGTGCAATGACATGATCCACATCATGTATTTCCCTTACTTTATTGGATGCCATGATGGACATCGTGCTCCATCCCTCCAACTAACAAATAACATCTAACATTTCTAGTTCTATTTCAATGCATAGCACATGTTTTTACATTGTTATATCAATCTAGGCATTCCCTTTTTGATCTAACAATTTATCAATACAAACACTACTATATCATACATCTATATAGCTTAACACACTTGTAGGACTCTTTCTTTAAGGGTAGTCATTATAGGTTCATCATTCCTACCCTCAAAAGAGGGGGAAATAAATAAGGGTTTTGTCACAGAGATAAAAACTCTTAACAGTTCAAACAAAAACATTTAGATCACCTATTTTAGAATCAAGAGGTCAAACTAATCAGAATACATCAAAAAATAGTGAAAATTCTAGATAAGTAACCAGTTTCATCACAAGACAATAGTGTTGGATATGAATAGTAGCACCAAATACAAGGGTGTCCTTATTTTGGTGATCCTATCTAGGTAGAAAAACACTCAAGTTTTTTTATAAATAGACAAAGAGTTTAGTTTAGATATAATTTTTTCACATCCAAATTAGTCAGAATCAATAATTTAGTATAATTTTATTAAAGAATCCAGATATAGGGGGTTATCATGCATAGCATGATGGTTCTCACTTTCAATTTTAGATTAGGTAGTTGACATAACTTCCAAATCAGAATCCATGTTTCAAACATTAATGATTGGGGGTAATGTGCACAACACATTGGTCTTCTTTTATTTTTGATTTTAGTTAATTATTCAGGGATTCTCAGTAGTTACATGCCTTACTCCATCTACAAGTGGTTGGCATCACTTTCAAGTTAAACTTTCATACAAGTTTAACCTTTTGAGTACTTGAGTTCCTAAGTTGGCTTTCATATAAGCCTAGTACATTAGTTTTGAAGTGGCTTTCATAGAAGCCTAACCTCCATCTTTGAAAATGGCCAAGAATGGCCTAGTTTTTAGCATACATTAAAGATATATATGCCAAATTATTAGATTTATAGAACATCCATGGGCTCTATGAGCCATCTCATATGACATATATTCTATACTGGTATCACTTCATAACTTCACTTCATGGGGCAATGATGGAGCTAAACGGCCAGCCTTTGTATTCTTGAGCCACCTATTCAAAGGGCTTGGACACACAATCTAGACATCAATTAACACATGTATGATTCATCAACTTCACTTAGTTAGTGATGATGGAGCCAAAGGGCTAGCCTTTACATTCTTGAACCACCTTTTAGGGAATTGAGCGCCCAACTCTATTCAAGATATTACTCTTAATTCAACACATACGCAGCATCATCTAGCATAATTTGACAACACAATAGGTTTTGTATTGGTTTATATACCTAGTGAGGTGTATTCAATCCTTTCTTTTCCTCTTAATCAAATATTATATGTTTTTATTTTAGATATAGGATATCTAGTAAGAACTAATGTAATTTTATGTTTTCCTTGTAGATTCACACTTCACAACATGTTCTCTCTATATGCATCCAACATCACATAGCCATGAGATTATCCCTTACAGGTAAGTTCAAGTATGCTTTTTACTTTCCTTTATCCTATTATTTTGATTTATTACATCACTAGAATAAAGGGGAGGTAAATGTAGTAATATAAAATGCAAAATTGGATGACTTAAGCATGATTAATGACACCCAATACATAGGTCTTCTTACTTACACAACCCTTTTAGGCTATTCTTTCACTAATTCTTAGTCATCCATAGCCTTCTATACTTAACCCTTACAAACCCAAGAAGTTGTTTTAGGCCCAATTCCATCCCCCTAGGTCTCATTCCCTTAGGACAATAGTGCCTAACTTGGACAAGAGCACTGGGACCCAGGGTATCTTGATTTCGGCGCTATTATCCGAGTTCATTTGTGTTCCTAATAATCAGATTCTTTTGGATCCTTATCCTTTTCCTTGTTGGCATAACATAAATCCATTTAACCCATGATCATTAATTCCCCTATAAAAGGCCATTCAAAGTCCATTTAGAAGGGTTGAGATTCATTTACAAGAGAGAAGCAAGAATATAAGTAAGTACACTCAAACACTCTTCCCTATTCTCTAAATACAACCTTCCAAGATCATTTCAAGCTTATTCAAACCTTTTAATTAGTCCCTAACCATTTGAAGTACATCTAATTTCTCATATATTAGCATTTATCATACACAATTATACCAAGCACTTTAATGGGAGAACTACATTAGCTTGATCCCTCATAGTATTGGTATGTAGGCAATGTGCCCACACATGGGGTGTAAAGTACATCTAGTGTATAATTTACACACTAACCCCTTCTCTATCTTTTCTAAGTTTCCATTCAAGTTAAATCGCAAAGAGCTCCTAAGGTTATGAAGATTTGAAATAGACACATAATGAGCTCCACAGGCTTCTAGGCTTTGATATTTCACTAATAAAAGTAACACATGCCTCCCAAATTGAACCCAAAAAGCTTAGGCCACTAGAAAATAGTTACAAAAAAGGACTATAGTAGTAGACAATAAGGTGTCCCACTTTCAATGCTCCAATCCAATCCAAACATGAACCTCAAGATCTAGTTTTTGATAGTTTCCTAGTCCTGCTCCTTAAGTATCATAACCTATCTCAGTATGGATCATTTAGAATAAGCTAAGTTAGATTTATATTATTTATTACTATATTTATAAAAGGTAAAAATACAAATCTATTTACACAATTTAGTAGCTTAATTCTTGCATATTATTTATTGATTTACTTTGCTCACACCTATTTATTTAACTAGGAATAAAACTCGATTATTCTAAAAATAATAAAACACTAGCTGAAGGTGGATTGAACTTGAAGACCTCCATCAATGGATTCCAAGAGATTTTTAGGTTTCATGGTGTCTTTTTTGGGTTGGAGGAGAAAATTTGAGTTGAGAACAAAAGAAAACATCAAAAATTAAACACTTAAAGTTAACCCTTAAGGTCAGTGCAAGCATTAAATGCCAAGATTACTAACCATGTTTCCAAGTAGCCTATATAATCCAAGTGGAATGGGGCATATAAGTTAAGTGGAGGATTTTGGGGAGTTAAGGAGAAAATTTGAGCATTTAATGAGGCTTCTAGATCTTTGAGGACTTTTCTCAAAGTTAGTATAGTGTGGCATCATCTTCCTTGAATAATATTTGTCCTTAGTGCCTTTTTAGGCTAATGAGAGAGTTTGAAGACCATTTTGACCTTTGAGGGTTAATTTGATAAGAGAGGATTAGTGCCTAATTAAGTGGAAGGTTATGAAACTCCATGGAAGGTGGTTGGGTTACATTTAATAAATTTTGAGATCTTTCTTCTCCTCTCCCTTCCCTTTTATCCTATATATCCATTTTGTTCCTTGTTTATAAATATATACTCTCATTTGAAAATTCAAAACCCTATGAGCATCATCTAGATGCAATGAGTGCTAACTAGACCATTCATTCTCATGAGATATAGGTTCATGTGAACCACTACTCATGAAACATGGGTCAATCAGTTTGAATTGAAAACTACATAGTTGAATCTTCATTGCAATATCATAATAAGGAAAAACCCTATCAAAATTTTGTAAAATAGCCTTTGAAGTAATAATATAACTTATTGTACCTATTTATTACTTGCATCTAGTGTTCTAATCAGTTTATGTATGATTGATCTATGGAGGGGTTTCTTTCCTTGGTAATTATCCTTATTTCTTGCCTTTTTATAGGTATTCCACCATTGTTATAGGTCTGAACTTGTGCTTTTTTGGTCATTAGTGAAGGTATAGTGTGAGTTTTATACTCCTCCATACTTCACCTCTTACCTAGTGGACTTGGTGTTAGAAATATTGATACAAAATCACCAATTTGAGAGATTATTTAAGTGAGGGTTATATTTGAACTACCTTAGTTTTAGTTTCATTAAATTTTTAGTGTCTTTAAGTTTGGCACATCACCTTATTTGTGTTTTAGTCATCCCTTGCAAACATTCTATCCCTTTTTCAAGAAGAATCGATAGTTTAGATGAGCTATCAAGAGGAACCAAACTTCTCTGGAGGTTCATCCCCATCATAGGATACCCACAACCTAGGGGTATTCCCATTTTATACCCAATAATGAGAGAGCCTAAATAACTCTCTCTTGAGGGTGCAGTTTTGTGCTACAATAGTTTCTATCATGCTCAATGGGACTACTACATTCTTCAATTCACTGAAGGGCTCTTGGTTTTTCTCTTTAGTTAAATTAGCCTTCAAAAGCACATTTACAAACATAAATGGCAACTCCACTATGAACAAAAACTGGTTAGGTAGCCTAAGTGCCCAAAATTAGAACATTGGTATGTATACTCAAACCTCTTTTAATCAAAATGCTTATTATCTACCTCAACATCACTCATATCAGTCTAATAAAATTTGTGTCTCCCCCAAATAAAAATAAATAAACCTATCATAACTATCATGGCCTTCTCCTCCCTCCCACCCTTACTTATGACCAAAATCAGCCTCTTTGGCATTCATATCAGTCCTCAAATCTCCCTTGTCAAGACTATGTTTATCTTATTACATCCTTGTCAAGATTCAAGCAAGCATTATCAGATTATATGGAGTTGATAAAGGAGGTTGGTAGGGGTTTATAACTTTTTTTATTCATCCCTACAAGAGGTAAGGAGTTCTCTTCAGTTGGTCAAGAATAGGTGGTCATTTTTTGAGGGTGAATAATGGGTAGTTTGTGAGAGGGAGAACATCCACATGTTTAAAAGCATTGTTAAAAGCTTAGAGAGTGTGTTGATATCTTATGAATATTAATAATCTCATTTAAATAAATCATATTTGTCATCTCCCCTCTAAGAGCCTCAAGCTTAGTCTCTAAGAGTTTTAAATCAGCCCCCTAGCCAACCTTGTCAAGGCACATCCTTGCTGAGAATTAGAAAATAAATATTGGACCAAGGGAGAGAAATCATGAAAATTAATAAGGAGTTTTGATTTTGATAATAATTCCCCATTCATGACATGGATGGGATAAGGAGCTTCTTGTATGAGTTTTGGAATGTGTGGGTATTCATTGAATAAGGTAACTATCCACATGTTGTGAAGCTAGAGATGGAGTAGGTAATATCCATTCAAGAGGTGTTAGAGAATTGGGAGAGAGAACATATCAAACCAAAATAAATTATTTTTCCATCTCTTACCCCTACACACACTCTCCTTCAAGATCATGAATCCATCCCACCATGGATCTCTCCCTATACCAATAATCCTAGTTATACCATGCCCTCACTAGTGAAACCAATATCTCCTAGGCCTATTCAAGCACAAGAAGACAATAAGGTGGTTGTACCCTATATATATTCCTTAATGGAAATAATTCAAGTAAGGTATAGAGATAAAGGAGGAGGTGTTGGTTGTGGTGACCCAAGAATAAGTCTTGGAGAAGGAATAAGTTTTGGTTTATAAAGAAAGTGATTTATACATAGCTCAACTCAATGAGTTTGCTTTACAAGATTTTCAAGACTCCCTCTACCCTTATCAAGATCTATAAAATACACCTCTCAAGATCTCTAGTTAGAGTAGTAATCTCCTAAATTTTAAGAAAAGTGAACCTCTTCACCCTCCCACCATCTCCCTCTTGGAAAAAGGACCTATTTTACCAAGGATAGAGGAGGATATTGAAGGCATAGGTGATCCATAATAGGATAATACTAGTGTATATGATGAAGAGTTTGTAATAGGCAACCCACTTACTTTAGAAGCAGAAAAGTGAGGTTTGGACGAGCCTTCTTAGAATATCTTTGAAACTAATGAATTAGAGCATGAAGAGGAAAATCCTAAAGATGAATATGGGGTAGACCTTGAATGGACTATTGAATGTATATCTACATAGATGAAAAGGAGGATTAAAACCAAGTACCAGAAGCTAGTCCAATTCAAGATGAGGTCTCAATGGAAGATAACTATGATATGTTGGAGCTAAAGGAAGACAAAATCAAACCTTGAGTAATACAAGTGTGAATTTTTAGACCTTGGTTTGTCAAATAAACCCTCATTTATAGTTGAAAAACAAGATGAAATTTTGAGTGAGGTTGATGAAGGAGACATCTCAAGTGTTCAAGTGAAATAGTTTGAAAAACATACCAATGAAGACCCTAAAGAGTTTTGGTAGCATTTCAATGCCATAACCAAAGAGTTTTAAGAGGCTAAAAGACATGTCCTTCAAAAAAATTATGAGCATGTTGTTCTAAGCATGATCAATCCTAATTTTTGCAAGAATAAGTTGGAAGGATATGTTATTTTTGAGCCACCAAGTGAAAAAAATAAAATTGCTCCTAAGAACTTGAGTGAAGTCTTTTTGCAACACTTTCTAAAGAGTGATGAGCAACATGAAGAAAGTCTTAAGTGATTTTTTCTACATTGAAGACATGTTTGTCCCTCTCCATCCATCAGGGAGTAAGCCAAAGGAGTCAACAATCAGGCATCTTAGTCCACCTAACATGAGCTCACAAAACTAAGGTGCCTATTTTCCTTGTCCACTAAAAGTTAATGATGTTAAAAGCTTCCCATTTGACCTAGGAGGAAAGTATATGTGAGTTTTAGTTATACATATTATATAGTTTTGATTTCCCCTAAGTGCCTTATGCACATTTCACTTTTATTATGTGTTTACATTCCCTAAGTACTTTTAGCATTTTGTTGTTTATTTTTGGGTTGTCCTTGATATTTTTAGAGTTCTAATCATAAATTTTATAGCCTTGGGATTAGTTGAAAACCAATTTGAGAAAGACTTTTGTGACCCTGTAAGCCCAATGGATAGACTACGGCAACTAGTCTTTATATAGATAAGCATGAAAACCTAGTAGATCATCAAAAAAATTGGCCAAAATTGACATACATATGAAAAAATTTCCTATATGTATCAGGCCACTCACCTAGACCATTCAGTGATAGTTTGCCTTCATGACTAGTCTCTTGCTAGTCATGACTTTAGTGAAGCAGTGTAGTATCCTGAAAGATCTTGGTGTGGTGTGAGGAGTTGTACAGGGTCCTAGTGTAATGGATTATACAATGGTGGAAAGAGAAAAAAAACCTCATGACCCTACCTCATTTTCCTTGAACTCTTTTGAATCACTTTATTAAGTTTTAAGGTGAAATTGGAGATTTTGAGGAAAAGGCCTAGAAATGGGTCTTGAACTACAAGTGAAGGATCTAGATAGTTTCTAGGGTCTTTGAGCATCAAAGGAAAGGAAGGAAATCTTTAAAAAGTTTTATAAATTATAATGGGTCAAACATGAGGTCTAACAAAGCCAATTTGCCCAAAAGACCCTCAAAAGTGCATTAGATGACTTGAGGGGCTTCTAAATAGAAATTTTAAGTGAAAAAGTGACCTTTTGGAGAATTCAAATTGGTTTTGACTTTAATTACACATAACTATGTATTTTTACCCATATTTTTACATTTTAAATCCCATTTCAAGTCATTTGGAGTGGAGGAGATGAGTTTGGGAGTAAAAAGATGCATTTTTTAGCCTTTTAGAGCTTTGGTTAGATAGGTTTTTGAAGATTTTTATCAGTACATGAGATAAAATATCATATGAAGTTATCCATGGTGTCCCTAATATCATATATTAATCCCTTTAAATCATATCCAAGCATAATAACCAGTAGAGATAAGGAAAACCTATTCTCTACAAACTAGGCATGAAATATGTTTTCTATAATTAATGGAGTTTAAAGAACTTTAGAAGGTTTAAAAAAGTAATAAAAGGTAATTTACATTATAAAAAATCTTTACCAATTTTTATATGGCATAGATAGGATTTATGTTATTCATGCTAAGGAAAAACCATTTTGGTGTAGTCTTGGACAACTCTAGGAGAGCTTCAAGGTTTCACTTGGTATGATCAGGAGAAAGAGAGTTGGGAAAAAATATCTTGGTCAGTGATATGGATATTGTTTTCATTCCACATTATGTTATTTTCTTTAGGTTCATCTCCCCATATTTATGAACAATCACTAATAGTGTAGGGGTGTCTAGATAGCCTATTCATCCAGATAGGGTCTAGGTTTTATTTTGATTCTTCACTTCAGGATTCAATGAAGAATAATGGTTTTAGGTGAGTTATTTTAGGGTAAAATAATACCTATTATAAATTTTTTAATAATATAAATCTTTATAGGAAGGTACTCATGTCATAAAACCTACTTCCTATGTTATCCTTATGAATAATCCATTTGATCAATTTTGGAGTAGGACCTAAGTTATCAAGCAAGTGAATTAATATTATGTATTTATCAATTAAATTTTTAATTATATTATAGACCTAATTCATTCAATAATATATTCTTGAGCATCCAAGCTGAAATCAACCTCCTTTGGGATGTTTTGGTAAGTTAACCTTCATTTTAAGGTGATAAAGGTTTCAATATTATTTTGATGTGTCTTAAGAAGATCATTTAAAGCTCATGTATGATCAAATTCCTTATGTCACATCAAAATAATAAAGTGAACATTTCATCAATAATTATTAGTTCATCAAAGCCTTGGTAAGTTAAGTGAGGACTAGTCTTATATGGCAAAACACCATCTATAATAGTCTTAGCCTTACCTCCTAATGAGAAGAGGTAAAAAGTGGTTCTAAGAGTTTATTTAAGTTAGATTCATGATAACCAAGTGATTATATCATAATCCATTACAAATGACCAGTGAAAGTGGAGATATCTAATAGTGAAAAGCATGTCTTGATTAAGAAGTAACCTTGTAAAACTCTTATTAGCAAAGTTTAAGGTATTTTGAGTTGTTTAAGATAATTGGATGTGTCTTTCTTCCATGGTTATTCAGACCTCCTCATGGTCATTTTATGCTTCCTCAAGTTAATAATAGGTCATAAATGTTCAAATAAGGTTTCAATACATCTTTTTTCTTTATGACTAACCTCTTGCTTCTCAATAGTCCATACATAGGGAGACATGAATGACCTATAACAAACACTCACAAGATTGTCAAAATGTGATGGAGGAGTATCTTTAAGATCAAAAATTATGTGATAAATAATTATGAGACATTCTAAAAAATTTCCAAGTTTAATGGATATCATGAACCCTTTTTAAAATCATATGTCATGTATACCATAATTGGACTTTCTCAATCCATAATATAGGGTCTACAAGCTTCTTAAGAGTTGAGTTATTGAATGAAGCTCAACGTTTTCAATTTAAGTGAGTATGTATAATATAAATTCTCAAATTAGGTGATAAATAATTCTATGTTGAGTCATTATCAAACTAATCCACATTCCCATCAAACCACTATCTCATACTCTCTCAAATTCACATCTATGACCATCCTTATTTGGCTTAGATAATGGCATGAAGTGGAAGAAAGTCTTGGTACAAGAGTGATCAAAGCAAGTGGTGGACATGAAGAAATGATGAATATAAGGTTTTAAGAATAGATATTAGGATAATGTGTTCACTTAGGTTCCAAAATCCACACAATCTAACATGATGATCTCATGTCTGCATATAGTACCCTCACTTATAGCCAAGATGATCTTGTATAGCTATTAGATGAGAATGTGAGTTATTATAGTGTTGGTATTAAATTTATATTAAGATTAAAGGTAGAAAAATTTTGTGGAATCCTTGAAAATTTAATCAATTTAAGGAGGGCATAATATGTTTAAGGAAATTTTGGGAAGTTCTTCATTACAATATTTTTGGCCTAACATTTAAAATCATCATCTATAGCCATCATGTTTTAGCCAATAGAGAATGGTGGAGTTAAAGTAAGTTTTCAAGGTGGAGGACTGATTGGTGTTATTTTAAATATTTAAGTGAAACTTCATGAATAAAATAAAACACTAAATGAATACCTTGAGAACCATTTTTACCTAGAAGACAACTTCTTACTTCTCCTCAGTCCATATAAAGCAGAGTGTTCACCTATAACCATCATGACTTGACACTAGTAAGTGAAAGTAAAGATTGTTTTAATGAGATATTAGGGTTGAAAGGAGTAATTTTATCCTTTTAAATAAGTTTAATTAATTTAATATATCTATAAAGGATTCCTTACTACAATATTGTAGTCTTGAAGGCCTAATATTAATACTTTCAACCATACTAAAGAGAGGTGAGACAAAGGTTAGCCTTCAAGGAGATGATTGGGTGCTTGAGGTAAGGTTGAGATAAATATTAACTTAAATCAAGGTTAAGATAATTTTATTGGTATTTGAGGTTTATTTATATCAGGTTCAAGACCTAAAACTCTCTTAGTTCGTATAAGGATCAGATTCTATACACAATCAGGCCTATATGAGAGTCATCCATTTTTCAAGATAAGGTGTTGATAGAGATATGAAAGATGTTTTGAACCTAACATGGATATTTAAATAGTTTAATGGAATATTATAATAATTTTATAATCACGTAAGGAGATACTAAGACATATTGGCATGTCAAGACCTTCTAATAACATCTACATGCCTATTTGAAGGGCAAACTTGGTTTTAATGTGCTAAAGAAGTATATTTAAAGGTTATAAGTATGGTTTAAGGACTTATAATTTACTTATAATATTGATTTATATATCTAATTAACATCATAAAATCCATCCAAGGAATACACTCCATATGACATGCTTGGATTGTCTTGGTCTGTACACATAGTCCTAGGCTTAAAAGCTAGTTTGGAGAAATTGAAGGGTTGAAGATGCTAGAGAAGTGATCTAACCTCAAAATCTGGTAAAAATTTTAATTATGACATAGGATAGGTTTTTATGACATATTTTTCTAAGATAACAAGGGAATCATCCTATGTTTTTTACATACCTAAGGCACTCTCCAAGTCATTCACTCAAGCAACCCACTAGCTAGTTTTGGGGAAAATGAGTTTTAAGGCCTCTATAGGCATAATCCAGATATTAAACCTTTTGGAGGTGATTTTAATGAGTATTTATAAGTGTCAATAATAATTTTTTTGTCACATTAATATTGGAATCATCCACTTTTTTTCATAATCATATGCTTGTCTGTTGACAGTTAATATGGAGCTAGGCAAGCTTCTTAGAGGAATATAAGGTATGATGGATGGTTTTAACCTAATTATGGGGTTTTAGGAATTTTATGGTTATTTTAATTCTTTTAAAACCTATTTATATTGATCACATTCAAAAATTCAAGGCAAAATTAAAAAAGTGTAAGTTGGCTAAATTCGAGATTTTGGCATGCAAATGTAAAAAATCATAAAAGCATTTTTGAGGAACTTAAAGGATTGAATGATAAAATATATTTTTTAGATAATTTTTAGGTTTTTATATAGGTTAAAAAAAATAGGTCTTGATACCTTATAAATCTCAATATTCACCTATTTCTTGTTCCCTATGTCTCGTAGTTCTCATTCTCTGAGTGTGTATCAGGCCTAAATTGGTGATTCTGGATGTTTTTATTGATTTATATTGGAAAATAAATTATTGTAATAGTTTTTTGGTTCATAATAGTATTAATTAAAAAATAATTAGGTATTTTTACATCATAAAACTCAGTAATATGGAAAAACTTAGACCTAGACATGCTTAGAAATTTGACAAGTT
This sequence comes from Torreya grandis, assembly GCA_037957365.1. NCBI lineage: Eukaryota > Viridiplantae > Streptophyta > Pinopsida > Cupressales > Taxaceae > Torreya > Torreya grandis. The sequence continues at coordinate 1,495,965 of JARHVA010002068.1, forward strand.
AAGCTAAGGCAACCCCAAAAGATGCATATTTTTAGTTATACTCAATTAAATGACTTGAAATTTTACATGGAGGTATGTTTTGGTGTCTTTTAAGTTTTAAATTTTTATTCATTCACATAATTTACTTTATTAGAGATAAAATGGAGATTATAGGTCTATTAAACAAGCACCATAAGCCCAAGTGGGCAAAACAAGGAGTGGAAACTTTTAGAGAGTTTGACCTTCAAGTGAGGTTGTTGAAACTAATGGATGCCATTTAATGAATGTTTTAATATTTATGTATATATTTTAACTTATTAAATCCCTCCAATCATCATAAAACTCTAACTCGGTCCATATAAGGGCATGAGTTAATGCACAATCAAGTATATGATAAAGTTATGTTTTCAAGAAGATGCAATGATAGTATGAAGAATACAAAATTACAAGAAGATGAATATGAGAATAAGACAAAATTAATAACATTGAATTTAATAAAACTCTATTTAGGCCATTTTTCCTTTCAAATCACCATCTACAATAAGGTTTGAAAGGGTTCTTAGAATGTGCAATCTTGGATCACATAAAAACTATCAAGAAGGTATTCCTATACCTTTAGGTTCAAAGAAATTTTTCCAGAGGTTGAGATTTAAATGGTGGTTTCAAGATTTATATCAAATAATTAACTTAAAATTTCAAGGTAACTCAGTCATTTACCATGATATCCACCTACAGCCATACAAGAACATAAGCCTATTTCCAAAGTTTGTGAAGGGGATGAAGCATAACAGTATATGTTAGAGTCTCATGTTAAATGAAGATTATAAAAAATAATTAATGATTTTAATTAGGTTAGTAAACATATTAATATGGTTTCCAAAGTAACATATATCCAAGATCAATCATGAAAATGTCCACCCATAGCTTTGCTAGGTGGTCATCTTCATCTCACATAGTCACATACTTTCAAAGTGTAAAGAAAAACCATTTTAGTTAAAGAGGATACTTATGAAGTTATAAATGAAATTAAAGTGAAAAACTTAAGTATATTGAACTTTTAAAGACTACTAAAATTATTATCATTACATAAAGCTAAAGTGCATAGGCCTATACTGAATAAGACTATGTGAGCCTAAGAACACCCTTGAAAAGTCAATATGCTTGATAAAAAGGTTGTTGAGGAGGTTGAAATTGAATTTATGGGTTGTAAAAACACTTTTGAGATATAAAAGTGATAAATAATAATGAAATGGTTACCAAAAACTTCCATATTCTCAAAATCATTACCTACAGTAATATCATAGACACAGTCACAATGTGGTTTCTTGAAGAGACATGGTGTGGTGGTAGGATGCATAAGTTGAAAAGATGACAAATGGAGGATATATAGAACTATGAGAAGGTTTTATATGGCCTAATAAAATCCTATCAATAATTATTAGGCCCAAATATGGTCCTTTAGCATGAAAACACAATCATGTTTACCCATAGTCAAACATAGTCAATGCCTAGTGGAATTTATTGAGAGATTTTGAGGTTTTTGGAGCATCTAAAGGTCTAATCAAGACTTAAAATTTTGTGAAAATAGTATAAATTAATAATTAAATATTCCCATTCCATCTTTAATGTAATACATATGGTGTAAGTGTTCACTATTCTATCATAGACATACCTTAGTCAAGAGGACAGTCGTTGGAGACCACATGATGTTTTTAACAGGTTTGAGTGCCAATAAAGAGTTTAGGTCATGGAGAATATTTTTAAATAGTGAAATATTATGTTTTTTACTTCATATTATCTATGTATTTATCACATTCAAGGTTTCAAGTTAAAGTCCCTTGAGGGCAGGTTTAGGAAAAGAGTGCCAAGATAGGCTTGTTCACCATTTTGGTGATATTCATGTAGGTTGACAAGTGATTCAAGATATTAGATAGATATTGGAATATAAAGGTAGAATTATAGTGTCAAGGAAACACATCATAGATAATAATAGCTTAGGTTAACATAGTAAAGTCACCAAATTCAAGACCAAGGGTTTGACAAGGTAAGAGTACTTGAAACCCTAGGCTAGAGGGATCAAGGCATACCAAGTGTAAGGTGACTTTGAGGCTTGGAAAAAATAATGTTATAATTATTATAACATATATAATATTTTTAAAACTCATTAAACTCTTTCCTTAAAGGATAAAACACTTATAGACCAATGCTTAATGCAAATACACAATCATTCTTATAGGTAGTTCTAAGAAGCATGGAGACAAATTGAAACTTAGGAAGCATAAGAAGCTCATATGGGGTGTAATTAGATAGGAAAAAATGGTTTTTAATCCCTTAGATCCTCTTATAGGTGACTCAAACCTTGAAACTCAATATTACTCCTTTGAGGCCTAAAGCTTATCTTAAGACCTATAGGCTCACACCACCATCAAGGAACTTTCAAACACTACAATGCAAGATGAAACCTTGACGAGGTATGAAGATTTGTTTCAGTTTATAAATGAGTTATTTAAATTAGGTGGTAAAAATAAAAATGTCAATTTCACTCTCAAGGAGAAATTCAAACTATGCAATCTTAACACCGAGTTCGAGCCCCCTCTTCAAATACTCATATCTTTCACCCCATAAGGAATTGGGATAAATGATTTTATTACCCCTATTTTATTTAAATAAGTTAAGTATTAAGGTTGGTTTAGGGGCCTAGGTTTATGAACTATCACTAAGACTATAAGCAGCGCTCGAATGCATGTAGAACCCCACAAACAAACTTTTTACATACGTATCTTTTCACACATTCTACATGGGAACCCAAGATTATCAAAAATTTGAATGGTTTTATGGATTAAATATAAATATAAATATGTTCTATAATGGAGATATATATTTTATGAATGACCATTAAGAAGGTAGGCTTGTCTAACCTGCCAAAGACCTTGTTTTGACAAGTTTTGAGTTTTTGATCTCATAAGCCCATGAAATGACCTAGAATCACTTGGAAACCACATGAAACATGCATGGGAATCTAAAAGCCTCATTTTTAACCTATATTCAAAATAAATTGGCATGTGTATGTGTCTAAGAGACCCAAAATGGCCTTAAAATGCCAATTTTTGTAGGTATCCAAAGAAAGAAATTATATAAATGCATAAAAGAGGCTTAAAGGGAAATTGATAATAATAATATAGAACTTTTAACCCTTATAAATGGTTTATAGGTTGCTTGGTTAAGATGAAATTTCAAAAACAAAAGTTTTCTAACAATTTGTGAATGATTGCAAGTTTAATAGAGATTTCCACCATTGTTGTAGGTCTCAAAGGTGGCATAAAACTTTGTTTTCTCATATGAATGATATGGATGCCTGGAAGCCTTTTATAGTTCCAAAAGTGGTTCTCATGGTGACAAATGGCCTTGGGAGTAGGTTTTATAATAGCTAGTTGAAGAGGGCTTGAGCTTAAAGACCTCCATCAATGGATTCCAAGAGAATTGCAAGTTTTTGGTGTATTTTTTAAGTTGGAGGAGAAAATTTGAGTTGAGAACAAAAGAAAACATCAAAAATTAAACACTCAAATTTAACCTTCAAGGTTAGTGCAACCATCAAATGTCAAGATCACTAACCATATTGCCAAGTAGCTTCTAAAAGCCAAGTGGAATGGGGTGTAGAAGTTAAGTGGAGGAGTTTGGCAAGTTAAGGATCAAATTGGAGAATTCAATGAGGCTTATATATATTTGAGTAATTTTATCAAAGTTAACGGAGTGTGACATCATCTTCCTCAAAGAATTTTTGTCCTCTAGTGCATTTTTAGGCTAATGGGAGAGCTTAAAGACCCTTTTGACCTTTGAGGGTTAATTTTTTAAGAGAGGATCAATGCTTAAGTAATTGGAAGTTTGTTAAAACCCCATGGAAGGTGGTTGAGTTAAATTTATTGAATTATGAGAGCTTTCTTCTCCTCTCCCTTCCCTTTTCTCCTATATCTCCCTTTTCTTCCTCATTTATTAATATCTATTCTCATTTGACAAGGAAAAACCCTATCAAAATTTTGTAAAATAGCCCTTGAAGTAGTAATATAAGTTATTTTTCCTATTTCTTGCTTTCATCTAGTGTTCTAGTTAATTTATGTATGATATTTTTGTGGAGGGGTGTCTTTCCTTGGTAATTGTCCTTCTTTCTTGCCTTTTTGTAGGGATTCCACCATTGTTACAAGTCTGAACTTGTGTTTTTTTAGTCATTAGTGAAGGTATAGTCTGATTTTTATAATCCTCCATACTTCACCTCTTGCTTAGTAGGTCTAGTTTTAGAAATATTCATGCAAAATGGACAGTTTGAGAGATTGTGAGAGTGAGGGTTGTCATTAAACTACCTTAGTGTTAGTTTCATGAAATTTAGAGTGTCTTTAAGTTTTTGGTACATCACCTTATTTATGTTTTTAGTCATCCCTTACAACCCTTCTATCCCTTTTCTAAGTAGAATCTAGAATTTAGGTGATCTACCAAGAGGAACTAGCCTTTTCTAGAGGTTCAACCCCATCATAGGATACCCACAGCTTGGGGTTGTTCCCATTTTATAGTTAGGAGTGAGAGAGCCTTAAGAACTCTCTCACGAGGGTGAAATTATGTGCTAAAATAGACGTGTGACCATTGTCCATCATCTTTTCCTTTTTTCTTGTCAATGGTTTTATGAGAATACAAGCATTAGTCTTGTTCTAGTGAGAAAGACATAGCTTTTAATTCATCTCCTTGGGTTGGAGGTGATCTAAGAGTCACTAGCTAGGTGGAGTCTTAAAAAAAGTTGAGCCTAGCCAATCTCTCTACCAACCTTTGTGGGATAAAGGAAACCATGGATAGGCTAGCCACATCTAAGACTGAGTCTTTATTTTTATGTCTTCTTTTGAATGATTTTCATGTTGACTGGTGAATTGGGGGCTAGGATAAAATGATGGTTGACCAATCAAGAGGGGTTGTAGGGAGGGAGTACACTAAGGGGAGCCAACAATAGAGAGCTTGTTTTCTAGGCTGAGAGGGAGTAAAATAGGGTTGGTTCAGATGATGTAGGTGTGGGATTAGAAATTTTAAGGGGGGAAGTAATGAAGGGGAAATAAGGTCTCCTCATTCCTCATGTTCACTACCAAGATGGAAGGATTAAGAAGAGTATTTGACAAAGGAGTGGGAGGGGCCTTAGATGAGGAGTGGGGGGGCATAATATTTTCTTACCCACCAAGGGGTTGTGGGTTGAGAGGGTCTCTTAGATGCCAAGAAATCATTAGCAGTGTGGCTAAGGATGTTACAAGTTTTATAGATCTCAGAATCCATTTCATAAAAAAAATTTGGTTTCAAACCCCATAATTATATTTGATGTTAATAGAGTGTAAGAGGGGTTTAACATCTAGAATGAATATGTAGAATCTAGCCATGAGAAATCTCCTTCTACATCTAGTAATTGGGTTGATAGAGATAGGTTGGCCTATTTCTTTGTCAACTCCCATAATGACTTCAAGTACTTAAAATTTGAGGTTGAGTTTGGGAAGGTTAACCCAAATGGGTATGTCTTCCATGACTACACTATTGAGATTTGTTCCAACTTTCCATTTTCTAAGGCACATATTTGATTTACCCATGAACCATGGGCCTCGATTCAAAATTTTAGAAGAGTCTTTAGATTTTTGAAACTAACTAATAAAAGGTTTTTTTAAATAGCTGTAATGTCCACTTGGCCCTTTGATCTACACTTCTAGTTGACCCACATTCTAAAGGTGTCTATGTTTAGTCCAATATTGTTAAATTTATCCAAAATGGAATTCGAGAGTATGGAATCCACTTGCTCATCTATAGTGTTTTTCATAACAAGACATACCTCTTTGTTTTCACATGTGGGGACCATAGAATATTATTCTACCTTTTGATTAAGGGGTCCTTTTCCAATTACTCTATCAGTCTGTGAGATTAATTTTTTCCTAGGATCATCTTCCTTCTCTTTCCCTTTTGAGGACCTATAAATTGTGTTTCCTAATTTTGGGGACTATGCTTCATCACATGGGGATTGATCCTATGAATTCTTATTGATCTTGGTAGGGTCCATGGGTAGAGTTATAATAGGATCTCCTCAATCTTTTGTTTTCCATTTTCCCTGCCATTACTAAAATTTAAAAATATCCTTATTGTTCCTCCTTTGCTCATCATGTTCTTATTGATTAAAAATTCATTAGCGTTAAGATAATTTCTCCTAGATAGGAGACAAGTAGCTCCAATATATTTGCACAACTATATTGGATATGAAAATACATAATATGTCAAGCATAATGTTATTTAGATCACTACACAAGTATCTTGGTACAAGGACACTACCCATCAAAATCCAATAGGAGCTTCACACACCAAAGAAAATAAAGTCATAAACTAAAATGAATGCAACAAAAAAATCAAGGCAAACAAGGGATTAGTAACTAAACATGAGTGAAATTACATAAATTATTTGGCTTTTTATTATTTCTTAGTTTATTCTCACTTTAGTGGTTCACAATTTTTACACACACACACACACACACACACACACACACACACACACACACACACACACACACACACACACACACACACACACACACACACATATACATACATACATACATATATATATATATATATATATACACACACACACACACACATTCATGTTTGTATAAACATTGGATATCTCCTAAGTTTTAAGTTCCCTAAAAGGAAAGCATATGCTTCAAAATAATATATGTCCTTAAAAGGCTTTCATAAACACATGCAATCATTGTAAAATAACCTAGAATCAACATCAGATAATTATTCAATAATTTTAGGTGTATACACATAAATTAACTTTTAAGTTAAAATAGTGCACTCTAGAACACCCTTTTTACACACTTATCTCATGCCTTCTTCTAGGGATTTTTGACTACTTTCCTTCACTTTTTGTGTCGATGACCAATTCTTATAAGAAAACCAATGAACCCATAATGTCCATATTCCTCATGTAAAGTATTTCAATCTCACCCATAAATTGTTACTAATACCCAAATCAATTATTTGTGCTCCTTAGACAACACTGCCCTAATTAGATAGTAGTACACTACTCTCTTATCTAATTCCACCACTCTTGTCCTCTCACCAAAAAATGACTACTTTTTTTATTTTCAAGTTTATGTAATAGGTCATACTAAAATTTTATCAAGCCCCATATAAATTAATTTTAAAAATATCACTATAAAGCCACATTTCAAACCATTTTTCACATAGGAGGCTTTCACACTGAAAAGCACTAGAATTATAATTACACATTGAGATTAAATTCCCTATTTATAAAAAAAATGATTGCATACAACCCTATTATCCATAAATTAATGTATGAATACACTTCCAAGGTCAAAATTAATGATTAAAGCATTTAATCACACTAAGATTACACCAGCATCTAACATTTTACACTAGTATTTTACACACACCACTGTAGCATGGTAAAACTACATGGATTTTAATCCCTCTTTAGAGTATTGGTATGTAGGCCACACTCAACATAGAGGGTGTTGGGAGAAACCAAAACTTTAACCACTAATACATTTCTACCCCATGATTGCATTCATCTTCTTATGTCATTGAGTTAGGGTTTTAAGTGAAGGATAAGATATATAGTGGTTTTTATAAAAAAATTGTAAGCTCCCACATAGTCCATAGAACATGAAATCAAAGTGAGCTTGCCAAAAAAAAATTAGAGATCTATGACCTATTTGACACTTGTGTTCCCTATGAACAACAACATACTTATAATGAAATTACATAGATATTCGCATAAAATGATTTTATATTTCATAGAATAAGAAAATATGAGAGATTCAAAGTGATAATTGATAGTAAAATAGAATACTGGATAATATAGCAAAGCTAATTTGAGGGGGAAACCTCCAATATAATGCATTATTAGTAGAATACTTCACACATGATGCTTAAAGACTAACCACTACCTCTTATATATAGTCTCTTTAGCCAAGGTTATTCTATAGGCTAACCTATCTAAGAACATAGAGAAATATAACAAGTAAATAAAAGTGTTATGTAAGCCCAAGTCAACCACATATATCCCTAGACACACCAATGGTTAAGGGAATAACAAGCCCTTCCCCTTCAGAAAAATGTTATCCTCAACATTGTGGTGAATTTGGATGCTGTTGCATAAATGTTTCATCCTCCCAAGTGGCATTTTCACATGGCAGATTCTTCCATTTGATCAAGGATTCTGTAATTACTCTAGAACATAGTTGCTTAGTGCATCATTGAAGGATCACCTCAGGATCAAGAATAACTTTACCTTCCTCATCCAATTTTATTAATTCTATTTGAATGGTAACTCTATATCCAATGAATTTATTTAGGCATGATACATGAAATACTGGATGTATGCGAGTGGATGAAGGAAAACCTAACTTGTAGGTCACACTACCAATTTTTTTCAAGATATAATAAGGCCCATAATAGTTAGGGGACAACTTGTTATCCTTTTTTGTTGCTTTAATGACATTTTTTTATATGGTTGTAAGTAAACAAAGACCCAATCACCAATGTCAAGATACCTCTCATTTCTATGTTGATCTACTTGTTGCTTCATGTGATTTTGGGCCATAGCTAAATTTTCATGCAAACTTACAAGGACCTCTTATTGATGGTGAATATGTTCTTTAACTTCATGAACCTTAAGATGGACCTTCAAGGTGGAAGTGATAGATGGAGGATGGTATCCATATAGTGCCATAAAAGGAGACATTTTGGAATAACTATGAATAGAAGTATTATACCACCATTCAGCAAGTGACAACTAATGAACCCATTTATCATGTTTATCAAAAATAAAACAATGGAGATATCCTTCCAAAAATTTGTTGACTACCTCATTTTATCCATTAGATTTAGGATGATAGGATGAACTATGAGCCAATTGAGTGCCAAGACATGTAAATAACTCATTCCAAAAATTACTAATAAAAATGGGATCTCTATCACTGACAATGATCTTAGGAGTCCCATGCAGTTTTTGAACTATATTATGAAAAGCAAAAGCCAATATACTAGCAACAAATGGTTGAGATAATGAATAAAAATGAACATACTTACTGAGATGATCTACAACAACCATGATAACATTTTGACCATCAGATCTTGGTAACCTTGTAATGAAATCCATAGAGACCTCTTCCCAACATTGGCTAGGGATAGATAAAGGTTATAAAAGACTTGGAGTTTTGATGGTTTTGCCTTTGTTTTTTTGACATATCATACATTCTACCACATATTTTTGGACATCCCCCTTGATACCTTCCCAAATAAAATCTTGCTTGATCTTGTGATAGATTTTCAAAAATATTGAATGACCCCCAATTGGAGTTGCATAAATTTCTTGAAGGATTTTTTGTTTAAGAAGAGAATTCTTACATAGGTACAATCCATTTTTGTAACATAATGCATTACCTTTCCATATGAATTTTTCAAATCCATCTAAACCCTATTAAATATTTTAAATCAAATCATTAGAAGTATTATCATGTTCCCATTTTGATTGTGCTTCCTCTAGCCAATTTGCTTGCAAAATGGTTATGGCACATAACAATACCTCAACTGATTCCTCTTTTCTAGATAGTGCATCTGCCACCACATTGTCCTTGCCTTTTTGTATACTATTTAAAAATCATAGCCTAGCATCTTAGTTGCCCATTTCTATTGTTCTTCAAAAGACAACCTTTGTTCTAAAAAATATTTAAGACTATCATGATCAATTTTTACCTAAAAGTAATGACCCATCAAATAAGGTCTCCATTATTTGACTACATGAAAAATGTCCATCATTTCCTTCTCATAGATGGGCTTATGTTGATTTTTACCCTTGATTTGATGACTTTCAAATGCTAGTGGTCTACCTTCTTGCATGAGTACAACACCCATACCATACCCAGATGCATCACATTCAACCATAAAAGTCTTAAAAAAACCAGGAGTGGTTAATAATAGAGCAATGCACATAGCCAATTTCAAATATTTAAATGCTTGGGTAGCTACATTAGTCCACTAAAAGGAGTCTTTATTTAACAAAGAGGTAAGTGGGGCTACAATACTACCATAATTTTTGAAAAATCTATGGTAATAACCAATAAGTCCCAAAAATCCTCAAAGTTGCTTGTCTTAGGAATTGGCCAGTCTAACATTGCTTGGATTTTTTTAAGATCCACTTTGACTTCTTCATAAGATACCAAATGACCCAAATATTCAACCTCACCAGCCCCAAAAGTACATTTATAATGTTTGGCATATAATTTATTTTGCTCTAATATGGAGAGTACCTATTTCACATGTTCTAAATGGTCTGCCCAATTTTTACTATAAACGATGATATCATCAAAGAATACCAAAACAAATTTCCTCAAAAATGGCTTCAAAATAGTATTCATCAAACTCTAAAAAGTAGATGGTGTATTTGTTAGGCCAAAAGGCATAACCAAAAACTCATAATGGCCCTCATGAGTCCTAAAAGTAGTTTTGGGTATGTCTTCATCATGGATCCTAATTTGATGATACCCAAAATGTAGATCTAACTTAGTAAAATAAAGAGAAAAATTCATTCATCTACCAAATCATCAATGATAAGAATTGGAAACTTATCTTTGATAGTGTACTTGTTGAGTTCTCTATAGTCAAGGCACATCCTCCAAGTGTCATATTTCTTTCTCACCATGAAAACTGGTGATGAGTATTCACTTTAGCTATGGTGAATGATTCCAGCATCCAAAATATCTTGTACCATCTTTTCAATTTCACTTTTTTGGGCATAGGAATATCTATATGGCTTGATGTTGGGTGGTGTACTACCAATAATAAGTGTGATGGCATGATCATGCATGCAGCTAGGTAGAAGTCCTTTTGGCATGTCTCCAAAAATAATAGAATGAGCATCAATTATTTTTTATAGATCAAGAGGTAGAGATAGATAAGTTGGCTATACTTCCATAGAAAATAAGTGGGCTACAAATCCCTCAGCACCCTTACAGTGAATCTTTGTCATTTGATGGGAGATAAAAAGTTGGGGCAATTTAGCTTTTAATTGTCTTCACTCAAATGTCCTTTATTCTAAATGAAAATGCATGAATAATTCTTGAAAATTTATCTCAATAGTGCCTAAAATGGTGAGCCATTGGACTCATAGAATAATATCAGCTCCACCCATCATAATAGCAAACATAGGAGAATACAATAAGTAGTCTCCCATGGCCAACTTAATACTATGACATTATATTGAATAGTTGATAGTACCACCATCTACAATCATAACCTAATTTTGGAAATAGATATATGAAATAGTTCAAATGAGCAGCCAAATTATTATGGATAAAATTATGTGTGCTCCTAGAATTAATCAAGATAGTGACCTTTTATTTCTTAAGAAAACCCATCACCTTAAGATTTTGGGGAGTACTAATACCTGACAAGGCATGGCATGAAATAGTAGGCTGAGAGTCTTTAGATTCTTCCTCAAGAACTTTTGTATCTATGTCATGTACTTCTACATCTTCTTCATCATCATTAGCACCTTCAATGTAAAATAGCTTCTTCTTAGCATAACGATGGTCTTTACTCCATTTTTTTATCACAACCATAACAAACCCTTTGGCTTGCTTCCCATCAATTTTTCATTGTGTTAATATGGTGGGATATGGAAATGATAGTGTTGGAAAGTTGCAATCACAACTAGTAGTGAAAGTTTTCCTTTTGACCATCTCTTTTTCTTCTATCATGCATGCCTTAAGGATAGCTTATATATAGATTTTGGGCTAAACATTCAAACTTCGTATTGGATGATATATTTTAGGCCACCCAAAAATATATCTATCATTTTTTTCTCAGTGATATATTCTACCCTTAAAGAGAGATTCTAAAATTGATGAATATAATCCTTCACAGGTCTTGTTTACCACAACTTGTCTAATTGGTTGAAATAGTTCTTAGTGACATTATTCTAATAATGATATGTCAACTCCTTAGTAAAAATAATCCATGTAATAGGAGCACCATTCTTTTTCTTTTGAGCACATAACCAGCGATACCAAATGAATTTCTCAAGTTCCATATATAAGGATGCCACCATCACCCTTTAAGAACTAGGGGTTTGATGCAACCTAAATAAACTCTGAATTTGGTTAATCCAAGTGAGAGGATCCTTACCATCAAACTTACACATGTCCAATTTTGGCAACATCAGTTTCATACTAGTATGGGATTTGTTGAGAGGAGGATTTGAATGTTGAAATGGATAATTGCTAGGTTGAAACTAAGATGTGAGGGCAGCCAATTATGTAGTGATATGATACAATTCACTATGAAATCCATTAATCTCTCTGTGCATCCCTAAAACATCAACTTGGACTACAATAAAGTCATCATGCCTTACCAAGTTTTTTATTTCCTCTTAAAGCTGAGAAATCATTGAATCTAAAGTTCTAGATTTCATGTCATCAGTAGAAAGAGTCTTAGGAGTTTCTAGTGCCCCTTTTCTTCCCCAAGTTGAAGGACTTACCATAAATAAACCTTAAGAGGATTTTGACCCAAAAAAAAGTGTACCAATAGAATACACCATTATGATCATCTCATCGAGATGAATCTAATGACTATAAGTGTGCAAGGGTAAAAAAAATAAAAAATTCTAGACTTTTTTTTAAAATATTTTTTTTTCAAAAAATCATTTGAAGTAATACTAACTGACAAAAAAAGTAATTCTTCCCAAATTACAAGTTATATTTTTTCACTTTCACTACTCCCAGAAGCCACACCTCACCAGATCTTAAAAAAAATGCCATAAGAAACTTGCCCAAATCAAAGATTTGATACCACTTGTAATGAAATTACTTAGATATTCACACAAAATGATTTTATATTTCATAGAATAAGAAAATATGAGAGATTCACGGTGATAATTGATAGTAGAATAGAATATTGGATAATATAGTAAAGCCACTTCAAGGGGGAAACCTCCATAATGATGCACTATTAGTAGAATACTTCATGCATGATGCTTAAAGGCTAACCACTACCTCATATATATATATATATATATATATATATATATATATATATATATATATATATATATATATATTCTACTTAGCCAAGGTTATTCCATAGGCCGATCTATCTAATAACATAGATAAATGTAACAAGTAAATAAAAGAGGTATATAAGCCCAAGTCAACCACACATATCCCTAAACACACCAATGGTTAAGGGAATAACACTACTACTCTCTTATTTAGTTACAAAGCTTATGTTTAAAAACCCTACAAAGTCATGTTTTAGATCCACACTCAGTCAACAAATCGTTCATGTTAGTTTTAGTTCCAGAGAGAGTCTACATCTCAAATTTTTATCTAAGTTTGTGTTCTCCTTGTACTTTCCATATTTAGTATATTTAAAAATCTAGTAATTAAATTAGTTTTTGTCATTTATTACATATTTGTAATGTTCTAATTTTTTTCATATTCATTTATTTAATTAGATTCTAGCATTCCCCTAGTTCTTAAAAATTCAATAAAACATATTGGTGAACCCACTTATTGTTGAACATTGCCAAAAAACCCTATCTTGTTTTTAGGTTTTTCTTCTAGTTTAGGACTTCTATTAGGGAATTCAAATTCCTTATTTTTTTATAGATTCCCATATTCATCATGATCATCGTGACTAAATATATCTACCACTTGTTAGTTCAAATTCAATTTATCCTATTCACATGTTCCTTATATATAACCTATCAAATATTTCACATTTATGTAAGGCCATGAATATATAATTATAGTCAAAGATAACATCTTATCTTATTCATGAGCTTAATAATAAGGATCTACAATTATTATTATTGCATGGATTAATTCATATAACCATATGTTACCACTAGATTTCAAAGGGATCATATGGTTCCTTTTGGTCCTCCTACCTCTAGAGCTCATAATTATCTTGACTCATCTCCCACCTCTATTATTCACTATAGGCTTATGATATACCATGCATTTCAAACTATTGCTACTAGACAAGGTTTGGTGCTTCATCAATTGAGGTAGGAAGAACAAATTAAGGAAGTTACTCCTCATCCCCAATCTAGTCCAATGGGACCAATTAATCATCCTAGAGGATATGATATTACTGACCAATTAAGGAATATACCATCGAATATTTCCATGTTATAATTTATTTATAAGAATACAATTTTAAGGATATTTTATACCATGCATTAAATAAGACACCTATGCCTCACAACACTAAGACTTCATACTTTTCATCTATAGTGAAAATTAAATAATATTGAATATTTTATCTCTTTTACCAATGAATATTTTCCTTTGAATTTAATTATTGAATAAAATTTACCTTTGTTCATATACATTCAAATAAAATATAAAACAATTAAAACTATTTTAATTGGAAATGGTTCAAGGTTGAACATTTGTAATCTTACATTATTACAAATGATGGGTATTAACATGGTTAATATTCTAAAGTCATAGAATAACATCAAATTATTTGATTATGTACCTTGTTAATCCTTGAGTTCTATCACATTAAACATCATAATGGGGCCCAAAACTCTATCTACATAATTCCATGTAATTTCTAATCATTTTCATCCCAGTTTACTATTGGTTAGTCCATGGATACATGTTATGGAATTTATACCTTCTACTTTACACAAATGTGTCAAATTTTTCCATGATGAATATTTATATACATGCATATTTGATAATCAACCCTTTCAATATTGTAATATTATAGAGTTTACTACTAAGAGTCCATCATAGTTGGGGACACCTCAATACACTATAGTGCCACCACCATAGATCATTATTATAGATCAAATGCATAAATATGAGGTGGGTGAGTCTACTATAAATAATTAAAAATTGCATCTTATTGATAGTTTAGAACCACAACTTTCACCTAAAAAGGTGGCCCATGAGGAACATGTACATGAATTGCCTTTATTAATAAATTTCAAATATACAAATTTCAAATCCATAAGGATGTCAATGATGATTCTGATACTAATTTTGATGATGATACAAATGTAATATCAATGAACATTAATGACTATTTATGTGGTTGAATTTTACACTAGTTGGCTAGGGGAATATAGAGATGATTCAAATGTTGTTATCCACATATATATCAACAAATGGAAAATAACTAGTTCATATAAAGGAAAGAACATTTTTTGTAATGTAAACACTATGCAACACACTATTTCTAATAGTGTATCACAAACTGATCTATTTTTCAAACCTATGATTACCAAAAAACATGAGGCACAATACATAATCCAATGCATTATAAGTCTTCACAATTCACCATTTATGAATTCAGTCAATAATGTTGATCTTATGGATATAAAACAAGTAATTATAATATAGGGTAATAACACACAAGATAGGTCACACATAATATTATATATGTTACTAGATAAAGAATTAATTATTTTGCTTACAATATAGCATAGATCTACAAGAAGATTGACAAATCAATAGGGAAATCCATTTTGTCATTTTCACATAATCATATGGCGTTATATAGATACTTGTTTTACATTACACTAAAAAATAATAAATATAAGGCTAAGGTAACTATTTATATTATACAACCCATACCCAATCCAACTAGGGCTCAACAATAGGGTTACATATGCAGAAATCATAAGCATCTAGATAGAATACTCTAATAATCCAAGTTTTTATTGAGAATGAATATAAATAGCATGTGTAAATAGATGAAGACATAAAACCAAATGTATGCACACTTACATTTATTCAAAACATATGGCATGATCAATATGAATTACACAAAGTTATATATTTCAATAGATCACTTCACAGTTACAATCACATGTGGTCCAAAAGTTGTAAACAAGTTATTCTCCATTATGTAAAAAGGAACTCAACCAATGGCCACATTGGGTCAAACATGGTTACAATAAAAGGAAGGTATTGATCCAAAACTCAAAATCTTTGGTTGAAAGATAATTCAAGAAACAAGAACAAAACAATTCAAATAATGTTATCTCTGATAAGAGATGTTTTATTGATCAAATTTGTAGACCCAAACATATGCTTATCTCTGAGAAGAGATGTCTGATTTCCATTTCAGGTTACATCTTCATTTATACATGTTTTTAAGGTGTGGGGAGGATATGTAAGGTCACCAATATTGAGGGATATGAATTGGTTCAACTTCCATGATTTACAACAATACAGAATTTGAGGAATTACTATTTTTAGACTGCACTACTAAAATTTAAATTTGGGACACTTCTATTGGGTTTTAGGGGGTAAAACTTCATTGAGCAGATCTCCATGCCATTTCATGATGTTCCCTTCATTATTAGCTTTCCAACAATTCAAATGGCAAGTCAATTAGAGCTATGGTGCAAAATTTATGGATCCCAAAAGTTTTGCATCAATTGGGGTGGACCCATCACCCGAATTGTCATCTGAATTGTTGTCCGGATCAGGTATAGTTCATATATTATATTTATGTATCAATTTCAAATTTTAAGATAACACAATTTAAATTATTTATAATGGCATGGATGAAAATCATAAATTCAAAAATGAGAAACAAGTTCCAACTCTAACTTATCCAAAAACTACATATGATGCCTTTTACACATTATAAAAACATGTTATACACATGTACAAGATTCAAATTAATGTAAAAGATAAGGCTATAGTTATCAAGAATTAATTGTATGATGACCACAATAATGATGATTTATGGGAGCATGACATAATTCAATATCCAACACTCGATGATCTTACATGAGATATACTTTTTGATTACCCACATCCCTTAGATTTATTGTTTGATTCATAGATTATAATTTTATTATATATAAATAAAAATACAAAAAATCAAATATTCTAGAAAATAATAAATTTATGACCTATACATGTTTATGTTTAGTTCATAAAAACTAGTTAATTTGTGCATATTTATTCAATACTTATTTCTATCTAGTTTCATATCATATATGTTTCATAATTGTACATGATTGAGTGCAGAGCATACAAGGTTCCATTTTTAGACCAAATTATAGGTCATTTAATTATTTTAGACTCATAAATTGTAAGTAGATAAGATCACACTATCAAGATAAGAGTGCACCATGTTGTTATCCTCTTCCACCAATCTTTTCATAGTGAACATAGGCTATCAGTTATAATATCCAAACCAAACATAGGTCTTATATAATTTGTCTATAAATATTAAAACTCATTAGGGGAATCTTATACACATGTTTTATCCTTATTTATTTATCCCTTATCATTCATACCTCAGTTATTTATATGGCATAACATCTATTGATATTTATCACTTACTAACATATTGATATCTTATTATTTATCTAAGTTACTAAATATACTAATGTTACAAATTACTTATGTGTTCAATGACATGTTTTTCATGTTTGCTTTCCTATTTCATGTGTTGAGTGTATTCTTTATTTAGTGTGTGGACATTTAACATGTCATTGTGTGTGGATTTAATATTTAATTGGATGTTTCTATGTGTGTAAGTTTAATTTGAACATGACCCTTGTATGTGGCCCCTTGGCCTTCTATTGCATGTTTTATGTATTTTTTGTGTACTCTTTGTTTGTGTGTTCATGGCCATGACACTTGTTTTATCAATTTTTTATGACATAAAGGACATCATGAATCCTCTCAAATTTTTATTATATAATGGATATCATGCATCCCTTACTAATTAGTTATATTTAGCTTTCATTACTTAGTTTTGATCACTTATCTACATGCCTAATTTCCAACATCTATCTTGACATTCTCACTATGTATGGTTGTTCCTATATGCATCTCACATTACTATTTTTCTTAAATTATATATATGATGATTCCATACTCCTCTATGTTATTACTATTACTCATGTTTTCATAGTTTTCATAACATCTCTCATGTAACTTTTTTCTTTTGAGTCAAGTTATTGTGTAGGTTCAACAACTCACATCAAAAGATGGGGCATACATAGTGGCTTATCTTAGAGACTAATATTCTATAGTACAGTACACAAGAATAATTTTGTATAGATCATTTTTGGATAATATTTAATGCACATAAATCACCTAAATAGTCATTTTGGAAAAGAGTGCTCTATTTCGACAAAGGTATATCTCGTTGTCTAAAATAGTGCATTATTGTCCTAGTAGGTAGAAGACAATCACTTTTAGGAATTCATAGAATCTCAAGTAGTATAATATAGTTAGAGATAAGTTTATAGTTTTATTTTCCACAAAATACTTAGGTTTATCTTAGATTTACTTAGTTTTGGGGCATCATGTGTGGTATGTGTTCCAAATTAACATAAATTTTTGCTTGGAATTTTAGCTGTTATTACTAAGTCTCAAAATTCATATGCATTTAAATATTAGATTTGGGGCATGTGCACAACATATGACTTATTCATTACTCATTTTTACACTAGTTTCATAGATGGAATGGAAATTATTTTAATTTTCTACATTGTATACACCAAATCCATATTATACTAACTTTGTGCACTAGTTTTTCACCATAAATGAGCATTATCCCATCTACAGTAGTTGGTTCACCCTTTTGCACCAATTTTTCACTGGAAAAATATATTGGAATTCATTAATGAACTCTAAACTACTTCAATACTTTGGGTATGAAATGACGGAGTTAAACACACTCTCTTATCCACGAGGATTGGGGCATGCATATTCCAATCTAAGATTTTCAATGCAAATGAAATATCTAAGGGTTCCACCCTCTATAATAACTAATTTTTGCACCAAGAAAACACATCATTTATCATACCTAGTTAGGTGTATTTGTTCCTTGTTATTATAACTATAAGTTTCTTATCTTTTATTTCTTGATTTTCATCTTAAGGACTGATTTTATACATGTTTCATTGTAGGTTCATTTGAATCATAGTTCAACATTGTGGCCTACATTCAAGATTGAACATCATAGGTAAGTTTAGGTACATAGTTTTCCTTTTACTCTAGTATTTTCACTTTGTTTCATTACTAGAATAAAATGGGGTAAATGTAGACAATAAATTAACATTTCAACTAAATTAGTGTATTTGTGACCACCCTTTTTATACACTTATCTCATGCCTTATTCTAATTCCTTTTGAACACTTTAATTCACTTTTATCAATGATAACCCATTATTTGAAGCAAACCAATGAATATATAATGTCCATATTCCTCATGTAACATAGTTTAGGGTTACCCATAAACTATTCATGATACCCAAATCAATTGTTTGTGCTCCTTGGAAAAAAATGCCTTAATTGGATAACAACACATTTATATCTTATTTGATTCCACCACTCTTGTCCTTCTACCAAATAACATTTAATTTCCAAAAAAAAAAAATCATATAATGGGTTGTGTTTCAAGTTTATTAATGCCCATCTAAAACAATTCCAAAATATCACTATAAAGCCACATTTCAAACCATTTTAAAAATAGGAGGCTTACACACTAAAAATCACCAACATTCTAATTGCACATTGAGAGAATATTCCCTTTTTTTCTCAATTATGATTAATATATCCCTAGTAGCCCTAAACTAAAGTATGAATACACTTTCAATGTCACAAATCATGATTGAAACACTTAATCACACTAAGATTAAACTAGTATCTAGAATTTTACACTAGTTTTTTACACACTATTATAACATGGGAGAACTACATGGAGTGTTATCCCTCTTTAAAGTATTAGTATGTAGGAAATTCTCAACACACAGGTTGTCAAGGTCAAGTAAAACTTTAACCACTAACCCCTTTTTACCCAGTGATTGCATTCATATTCTTGTGTCATTGAGTTAGGGTCTCAAGTGAAAGAGAAGATACACAATAGTTCTTACAATAGATCAGAATCTCTTGCATATTATACATAACACATAGGAAAAGTCAAACCTACTAAAAAAATTATAATTCTATCACATGTTATACATTGGCACTCTCTAGGGATAACAACACATTTCTCTCTTATCTATTCACAACACTCTTGTCTAGAAACTCTAAAAAGACCTATTTCATGTCCACACTTAGTCAACACATACTCCACGCCAATTTTATTTCCAAAAAAAATCTTCATCTTAGTTTTTTATCTAATTTTGTGTTCTCCTATGTACTTTCATATTTAGTATATTTCAGGATTTAGTAAGTTTCAAATCAGTTTGTGTCATTTATTGCATATATGTAGCATTATGATTTTTCACATTAGTTATCTAATTACGGTCTAAATTCTCATAGTTCACCAAATTTTATAAAACATAATAGTGAACATGATTATTATTGAACATTGCTAAAAACATATCTTTTTATTAGGGTTTCTTTATATTTTAGCACTTTCATTAGCATTTTCAAATTCTTATTTTTTATTTATTTTGATATTCATCATGACTGAATCTATTTACCCCTTCTTAGTTTAAATTTTATTTGTTTTATTCACACGTCCATTGCCTATAACTTTTCAACTAATTCACATATATGTAATCATATGGATACTTAATTCACATTCAAATATAGCATCTTATCTCAATCATGAGATTAGTACTAATAAGTTCTATGGTGATTATTTTTGAATGGATTAGTTTGAATTGTCACTTATTATCACTAGACATCATAGCGATTAGATGTTTCCTTTTGTTCCTCCTACCCTTATAACTCACAACTATCTCATCTCATCTCCCACCTCTATTATTCTCCCTAGGCTTATAGTAGATCCTAGAGTCTACGTTATTGTTACTAGATGAGGTTTAGTTACTCATCAACTGAAGGAGGAATAAATTTAGGTAACTCCTCCTCCCCAATATAATATAATGGGACCAATTAATCAACTTAGAGGATATGATATTATTGATGAATTAAGGAATAAACCAACAAAGATTTATATTTTATAATTACTTTAAAAGGTTACTATTTTTAAGGATATTTTATACCATGCATTGAATCAAACACCTATGCCTCACAACAATGAGCCTTCCTAATTTTTATCTATTTTCAACACTCTAAATAATATTGAGTATGTTATCTCTTTTACCAATGACTGTTTTCCTCACAATCAACTATCAATCAGAAATGAACTTTGTTCATATAAGTTTAAATAAAATATATATAAATTAAAAAGGTTTTAATTGAAAATGGTTTGGGGTCATACATTTTTACTATTAAATTATTTAAAATAAAGGTTATTAACATGGATACTATTCAAAATTCATATAATAACATCAAACTATTTGATAATATATCTCATCAAGCCTTGGGTTTTATCATATTAAATATTAAGGTGGGGCCTAAAACTCTATCTACATAATTTCAAGTAATGCATAATAATTTTCATTACAATTTATTATTAGGTAGGCCATGGATACATACCATGGAATTTATACCTTATACTTTACATAGATGTGTCAAATTTTTATATGATGTATATTTATATACATTCCCAACTAATAATCAACCCTTTTGATATTATAAGGTTACATAGTTTACTATTAAAATACCATCATAGTTTGGGACACTTCAATCCAATATAGTTCCACCACCACATATCATTCATATAGATAAAATGCACACATATGTGGTGGGAGGGTCTAGTACAAATGATCAAAAGTTACATCCTACTAATAGCTCAGAATCACAACTTTTACCTAAAATGGTGGCCCACAAGGAACATGTATATGAATTATATTTATTAGTTAATTTCAAAGATCCAAATTTCATATCCATAAATGATGTTGATAATGATTCTGATACTTCTTCTGATAAAAGTACAAATTTAATACCAATAAACACTAATGATGTGGTTTTAATTTTACACCAATTGGCTCATGAGAATATAGAGATGATTCAAAGGCCATTATCCCCATACACATCAATAAATGGAAAACAACCACTTCAGATATATATAAAGGTAAATAAAATTTATTATAATTTGAACACTACACTACACACTATTTTAGCTAGTGTACCATAAATAAATATATTTGTCAAATATATAATTACTAGAGAATAAGAGACACAATACATTAACCAATGAATTGCAGGTCTTAATAGTTTAATATTTATGTATTTAGTCAATAATGTTGAGCTCATGGATATATAATGAATAATTATAATACTATCCAATAACATGTAGGATAGGCCCAATGTAATATGACATATGTTACTTTATAGAGAATTAATTTCTTTTCCAACAATATAACATAAATCTATAAGTAGATTGACAAATCACAAGGGAAATCCATTTTTTCATTTTCACATAATCACAAGGCATGATATAGATACTTGTTTATCATTACAACAAAAAACCTATAACTATAAGGCTAAGGGAACTATTTATATTATGTAGCCCATACCAATGCCAATTGTGGCTCAATAACAAGGTCACATATGTATAAATCAAACACATTCTAAATAGAATCCTATAACCATTTAGGTTTTCACTGAGAAAGGATATAGATAAAATGTGGAAATAGATGATGACATAGAACTAAATGTATGCATAGTTTTATTTCTTCAACACATAGGGCATCATCAAGATGAAGTACAAAAAGTTATATATTACTAGGATATAATAGGTGACATCATAATCCAGTCACATGTGGTCTAAAAGTTTTAGACACATTATTATTTATTATAAAAACAAGAAATTAACCAACAACCACATTGGGTCAAACATGGTTACATAAAAAGGAAGCTACAGTTTACATGTTATAGTTATGCCTCACATTCAAATTTTAGGATAACATAATTTACATTATTCATGATGGCATGGATGACAATCTTAGATTTAAAAGTTAGAAACAAGGTAAAATATTGGTTTATCCAAAAATTACACTTGAGGCCTTTTACACCCTAGTGCAACATGTTGTTGCTTGCACAAAATTTAGACTAATACAAAATGTAAGGCTATAATTATCGAGCATGAATGGTATGATGATGATTTATGGGATTTTTACACCATTCAATATCCAACACTCAATGATATTACACAAGATCCACCTTTTGTTTTCCCACATCCTTGGATGTGTTATTTAATTCGTAGATTATCATTTTATTCATATATAAATAAAAATACAAAAAAATCAAATATTCCAAAAAAAATAAAAATGAGACTTATACATGTTTTTGTTTAGTTCATATACACTAGTTAATTTGTGCATAATTATTCATTACTTATTTTTATCTAGTTTCATATCATATATGTTTCACAATTATACATGAGTGAGTTCAAAGTATATAGGTTTCTATTCTTGGACACAGTTATAGGTTATTTCACTATCTAAAACTTAGAAACTAAAAATAGATAAGAGCACCCTATTTAGATAGGAGCACATTATGTTTTTGTCCTCTTCCACTGATATTATCCCAATGATCATGGGGTATCAATGCTCATATCCAAACCAAACACAAGCCTTTTACAACTTGTCTATATATCGACAAGTTCATTGGGGGCATCTTATACACAAGTTTTATCCTTATTTGGCTACCCCTTATTGTTCATACCTCAGTTATTTACATGGCATAATATATATTGATATTGTTCACTTACTAACACATTGATATCTTATTGGTTATATAATTCACTTAATATACTAGTGTTTAAAATATCTTATGTTGATCAACTATATTTATTCATGCATTTTTTTCATGTTTGTTTTCCTACTTGATGTCTTATGTGTATTCTTTTTTTGTCTTGTGTACATTTTAATATGTCCTTATGTGTGTCTCTAATCATTCATTGTAATTTTGTATGCATGTGATTGACATTTGAACATGCCCCATGTATGTGGCCCCTTGGCCTTCTATTACATGTTTTATGTGCTTTGCATGTACTTTTGTTTGTCTGTGTCATGGACATGAGACTTTTTTGTTCAATTTGCTCAATTTTTATGCCATAATGGACATCATGAATCCTCCCAATTTTTTATTCCATGATGGATATCATGCATTTTTCCCTAAGTAGTTCTATTTAACTTTCATAATTTAGAGTAGATCACTTATCTACATGTTTAATTGCTAACATTTATCTTCACATTATCATTATGTATGCTTATTCTTACATGCATCTCACATTAATATTTTTATCAATTTATATATATGATCATGTGATACTCCTCCATGTTATCACTATTACTTAGGTATACATATATTTAAAACATGTCTAGCATAACTTTTTTAAGTTATTGTGCAGGATCAACAACTCACCTCAAAAGAGGGGGCATACATAGTGGCTTGTCTTAGAGATTAAGATTCTATAGTACAGTACATAAGCATGATTTTATAGAGCTCACATACTGGATCACATAGAGTTTCATTTTTATACTAACCTTTTACCCTATTTTTTACTAGAAATTAGCCTTATTCTATCAGTAATGGATGGTTCACACTTTTGCAAGAGTTTTTACACCAAAAAACTCTATTTGAATTCATACATGAAGTTTAAACTACTTCACTAATTTAGGTATGTAGTGGTGGATTCAATCACATCTTCATTTCTTAATCACACTTTTCTATCAGTGAGGATTGGCACATGCACTATCCTATCCAAGATTTTCAATGTAAATTAAATCTCCAAGGGTCCTACCCTCTACAATCACTAGGTTTTTCACCAGGAAAATGTAATAGTTCATGTACCCAAATAGGTGTATTTGTTACTTATTATTATTATCTATAAGTTTCTTATCTTTTTCTTCTTTATTTTCATCTCAAGTACTCATTTTATACATGTTGAATTATAGTTTCAAGTGAAGCACATTTCAATGTTGTGGCCTGCATTCAAGACTACACTTCATAGGTAAGTTTAAGTACACATTTTCACTTTTAATTTAGTACTTTCACTTTAATGCATTACTAGAATAAAATTGGGGAAAATGTAAAAATGTAAATTAACATTTAATAAAAATAGTGAACTTGTGACCACATTTTTTACACACTTATATCATTCCTTATTCTGGGACCTTTTGACCAATTGCTTTCACTTTCCACATGGATGAACAATTATTTGAAGTAAACCAATAACCATAAAATGTCCCTATTCCTAATGTAAGTTAGTTTACATTGACCCATAAATTATTCTTAGTACCTAAATTAGTTATTTGTGCTCCTTCAACAAAAGCACCCTAAGTAAATAATAGTGCACAATTCTCTTATCCAATTCCATCGTTCATGTCCTCTCACAAAATAACAACTAATTTTCAATTTTTAAATTCATATAATGGGTAATCTTGTAATTTTAACAAGCCCCATCTAAAAGAATTATAAAAACATCACTATAAAGCCACATTTCAAACCATTTTTCACATATGAGGCTTCCACACTAAAAATAATAAAAATTCTAATTGTGTATTGAGATAAAATTCCTCATTTACCCCAATTATAATTACATACAACCCTAATAGCTCTGATCTAAATTTTTATTATGCTTCCATGGTCACAAGTCATGGTTGAATAACTTAATCACACTAATATTGTACTAATATCTAGCATTTTTTATTAGTCTTTCACACACACCACCATGGTGTAGGATAACTACATAGAGTTTTATCCCTCTTCATAGTATTAGTAAGTAGGAAACACTCAACACAGGGGTGTTGAGGTCAATCACAACTTCAAATGATAACCCCTTTTACCCCTTGATTGTATTCATCTTCTTATGTCATTAAGATAGGGTTTCAAGTAAAGGAGAAAATATATAGTGGTTTTCACAAAGGATTAGAAGCTTCCTAGGGTCTCCAGAACACATAGTCAAAGGTGAATTTGTCATAAAAAAATTTAGAGTGCTATCACCTATTAGACATTAGTTATCCCTAGGGATAACAATACACTAATATATTTTCTAGTTACAATGCTCATGTCTAGAAACCCTACAAAGTTGATAAACACTCAGTCAACATAGCCTCCATGTCAAGTTCAGTTCTAAAAATAGTTTGTATCTCAACTTTCCAACTAACTTTTTTTTTTCCTTTGCACTTTCCATATTTAGTATATTTTTAGATTTAGTAATTTCTAAATTAGTTTGTGTCATTTGTTACATATCTATAGCATTCTAATTTTTCACATCAGTTTATCTAATTAGGATCTAACTTTCCCCTAGTTCCCCAAAGTTGATAAAATAGTGGGACAAGTGAACTAAACTCATTATTATTATTATTATTATTATTATTATTATTATTATTATTATTATTATTATTATTATTATTATTATTATTGTCCATGATTTTGAAAGTTTTATGGGAACTATGGGGAATACATTTGTTTGAAAAATTGATCTCTTTAAAAGGCTTCCACAATCTGGTTTAAGTAAAATAGAAAGTAATTAAGAAAAAGAATCTAATAATTCTAAACTAATTATAAGATAAGATAACTGCATACACCCTAATTATTAGTTCTAATTTAAATATATTATAGATATGTAGGAAAACCCCAAATAATGTCTTTGAATTATAGTCATTCCTGAATTACCTATATAGGTAAATAAATAATAGATGGAATTTTTTGTATAATTTAAAAATTAAATAGTATCTTCATCAAGAAATGGTGTCCACTAATTCACAACATATTTTAATATTATATAAATATGTACACCATAATTTACAATTTGAAGTAAATTTCATTGTATATATGTGGGTAACCCTAAAATAGGTGAGAGAGAATTACACACATTTATTAATTCCTTATCTACATAAATTAGCAACAAACATGAATTTTTATTCATATTTCATCTCAAAAAAAGTAGTTTGAATATTATAAGGAGATAAAAGGATTTCAAAAATAGTATAAAGAAAATTTATAATAACCCCTATTAGATCCATATTTAGGGGTTGTACTTTAAAAAAACATTGTAAATGTGATTCTTGATTAGATTAAGAGTTAGTGGCTTAATTTTAGAATTTGTCTCTATAATTTATAATGTTATATATTATGAGTAAATAAAAAAAATTAAAAAATGTAATATCTTTAAAATAAATCAAAAACATAATTATTACATTAGAAAATGACCTAGAAAAAACATAAGCTAATTTTTTAACAATTGTATAAAAATAGAACTCCCCTAAAGAGTTTTTATTTTTTATAAACTCATAAATGAATAAATTTAACGTAATCCAGAGCTTAATTCCCTTAAAATATATACACTAAATTCATACTAATCATCCTCATAATAGACATCATACTATGATAATGTATGGTACGTAATCATGTGGTTAAAAAATGTTATGATGAACTTTAGATGGAAACATTAAATGGGGTGTAAAAAATTCCCTTATAGTCCATTTTCCCTTAAGGTCCATTAGAATCATCTCAAACATAAACATAATGATTCTAAACATAAACATAATATACATAGTAAAAAAAAATCTTAAAATTAACTGCTATTAATTTGATAAAAATGAAAACATAAATAAAATACATTGTATTTCACATAAATCAAAAAAATATGACATATTTTTTAAACATAAAGATCCTCCATTCCTCACACAAAACTATAAATAATTTAATTTTTTATACTCTAAGTTTTTATTTTACAAACACATCATTAAAAACATTGTAATCACATTAAAAAAATACAAACCCCAAAAAAATATTTGAAAAATGCAATCTCAAGAGTACTTAACGATAATTTTTTGATATCTTATTTTTTATTGCAATTCCAATTATGTTTTCACCTAGTTTATAACAATGAAATTTTTATCCCTATTAGTTATATTGTTTAATTTTTTGCACTAAGGATTAAGGTTATTTATGTTTAAACTAACATTTCATGTGTTTATTTAATGTCAAATGCAATGTATGTTATATATTTTTCCATTTTGTCATATAGCTTCCACAACTATCCTTTTTCATATAAAATATTTTATGTATTTATATATCTTTATGGAAATAATTTATATCTTTTAAATGCTTATTTTATCCTCAGATAACATTAAATTATTTTAGTTAATCTATATGTTTTCATAGATCTTCTTGAGTCTATTGATTTGAAGGTTCAAGATCAAACTTGGAAGCAATCTCTTAATTTTGAGAAATTATCTTTCCATTGTAGAAATTGTTTTCAAACATGACATTTTGATTCTTCATGTAATTTTTCTAAGCAGACTACTAGGATATCCTAGTGGAAGGATTCTCTCCTTAAGAATTTCATGATTCTAAAAGATAATGAGAGTACTGATTCAAAGTGTGATTCAAATAAACTAGATGAAGATATAATTTTGACCCAAAATGAAGTTGAACAAGCACCAAAATTTCCCACCCCCTTGGGGAAGGAAAATAGAGACCAAAAAATTAATGGTGAGGATTCAAATAGTGATTCATTGGCATAGTTACCATTAAATAATTCATAAGCTTCATTGGAGATGTCCATTCCTATCCTTCATGATAATGGATGGGAATGGATAATTGTTGGTAACAAAAAAAATCATGGAAAGAAAGTTTTTGATTCTCCTAAAATGACCCCTAGATCAAAAAAGAAAAATAATTTTTAAGGGTCCTAGTATCATCATTATTTTACAAAGTTGTTATGGTTTTGCAATTTTTTGTTGTTGTAGTATTGGTTTGTCTTATGTTGTTGAGTTGGTTTTTTGCTAGTTTTTTTTGCAAGCATTCATGTTCCTTATGGTTATGAATACCATGTATGTATTTTATTTTATTGGATATGGTCCCTCTAAAACCCACTTTTACCATTAATAAAAACATTATCCTGATAAGGATTTCACAAATAGTAGGGAGGCACTTTACAATAACCTAGAATGGGCTATTAACAATTCTCCTACAATTGTAAGATAATTTTACTACGTAATCATTCTCAATGTGATTTTTAATTATAGGACAATATTTTGAAATTTTTATGGGAAATACATAAAATACATTTGTTCAAAAAATGGGATTTATTGAAAAATATTTCATAAACACAATGCCAAAAATAGAATATACTTTAGAAACATATACTAATTTTGAAACAATTTTAAGATAAAATAATTACATATGCTCTAATTCTCAATGCAAATTTAAAAAATTATAAATATATAGGTAAACCTAAAATAGATATGTTTAATATAACTAGATAATGTACGGGTATTTTCCTATATAGTTTAAAAACAAAATTGAATAGGAATAAACTAATTGTAAATAAATCCTTTAATTTATTAAAAATTAGTAAATAAGTCTCTATAATTAAAAATAATTTGGAAAATTAATTTAGAATCAATGGCTACTAATTCTAAATAGAATATATAAAAAATAACCCCATATACTCAAATTGTAAAGACAAACTGAAACTCAATGTATGTAGGCATTGTTAAGCATGAGATATATTGATTCACAGTACATCATATATATTTTACTTAATAAAATTCCTTTAATTTAACCACTTAGTCACACATTCCAGATATGCAATAAAATTTAAATCAATTACATGCACCACATAATAGAGAGAGAGACACCAGATTTTATGTGGAAACCCAAAGTGGGAAAAACCATGGAGAATAATCTCAAATATATAAATGAGCACCAACTCAAGTTTACAATGTTCAAAAGCACCAACTTGTAAGATCACCAACATATCAATGATTTTTGAGCACCAACCCATTTTGTGTATAAAACATCACTATCTCTTAATGTTATTTCTCAACAAATGATAACACACTACTATATCTCTTCTCTTTTCTCTACTCTCCTCTTCTCTTCTTAGCTATATAAATTCATTCGCCTCCATTCATATATCAAATGGCTTCCCAAGCCTCATTTTATATCCTTCCAAATGACCTTTGGAATTCACCCTTTGAGACCTTTCAATTTACATAGAAAATGGTGCCAAACTTGTCTTGCATGACCCTTTGAATTCCTCAAGGTGACTCTTCATGGGAGAATTCATCTTTTCCCTCTTTTGTCTTTATCTAGTGACTCTTTGAATTCCTCAAGGTGACCCTTCATGGGAAAATGTGTCCTTTCCCTCTTTTGTGTTTACTTGGTGACTCTTTGACTTCTTCATGGGCCCTCTTTGTATTTATGTAACCAAAAATATATTAATTAATATTAACACACTTAAACCAAGATATGAACATTAAAAACACCTTTAGACATTAAATGCTATTGATATCAATGAAAATATTTCCAAAAATCTCCCTCTTTGTTATTGATGGTGATCCAAAACTCAAAATCTTTGGTTGAAATATAATTCAAGAAACAAGAACAACACAATTAAAATAATGTTATCTCTAAGAAGAGATGTTTTATTGATCAAATTTGTAGACCTAAACATATGCCTATCTCTGAGAAGAGATATCTAATTTCCATTTTGTGTTACATATTCATTTATACATGTTTTTAAGGTGGGATGAGGATGTGGAAGGTCACCAATCTCGAGGGAGATTAAGTGGTTTGACTTCCATGATTTACAACAATACAGAATTTGAGGAATTACTATTTTTAGACTGCAATACTAAAATTGAAATTAGGGGCACTTTTATTGGGTTTTTAGGGGTCAAAATCCATCAATAAAATCTCCATGCCATCTCACTACATTTTCCTCATTATTATCTTTCCAACGGTTCAAATGGTGAGTCAATTGGAGATACGGTGTAAAAGTTATGGCTCCCAGAAGTTCCATCATCAATTGGGGTGGACCCATCACCTGAATTGTCACCTGAATTGTTGCCCAGATCAGATGGCAACCTCAAACTGAAAATGAAACATTCTAAAAAATTGTACTATACATGCCAACCTAAAACTAAGACCTACACAAACTACAAGCTGAATCAACTAAAAATATATAGTAAATCCCCTTTACTATAGCATCTTATTTTTTGAACCTATTCATATACATATTCTTGTATTTCTCCCCATTTGAAATCAATGGCAAATAATCTATCCAAGAGTTAACACTTATCTCCCTCTCAATTGATATACAAATTAATCTATCAACTCACCTTCATGACTTTCTTATCATGCAATATAGCCAAGACCCAATAACATCCACCATGCTTCAATTTTTTTTGTAAAGTGTCTCCTTAAAGCCTAGAAGAGACACCCCACACAAAGGGTCCTAGAACAAAATGAAATCAGGAGATTCCCACATTCCTTTTTTACTTCCTTGATCTTCTTGCATCCATAAGACTAATTTATTTCTCTTAGAATCCATTTAGGCATGTCTAAATTCTTTGAATCACTAACCTCAACATCCATGATGTTTTTCATCTTCTCAACTCTTTCAACTATCTTATCTTGAAAAGGCTCATGCTTAAATGTAATAAGAGATTCTCTTTGATTTGTAGGCTATTTAGGACTAACAATCACTATATTTATTGATAACAAGAGTTTCACATAATCCTTCCTATTTGATTCTTTCTCTACTATAGCAAGTAATCTATTCTCACTCTTAGACTCACCCTGATCAACCTTTACTATCTTAGGTCTCCAAACTTGAGTTTGGCCCTTATCATACCTTATAGGGGCTTTGTATCCTTTGACATACCTTGAGGATCTCTTTACTATATTTGTCCATAATTTAGCAATATGGCCAACCTTATGACAAAAAAATCAAACAACATTTCTCATACCTTTTGATTGAAGATGACTGAAATCTATCTTTGATTGATTGCTTCTCTTCAAATATTCTCTTGCCCTATGACCAACATGATGACAAACAAAATAATGGCCATGAAAATAATTTGAAAACCTAAAGGCATTGGGTTACCTAATTGGCTTCTTTAAATTACCCTTAAAAATTGCATCCTTATTACCTTGGACTGATATCTCATGATCTTTCTCAACTTTGACTATGAGCCTCTCATGCTTACCCTTCAAAGAACCTAACTCAACCTTCAACTGATCACACTCTTCTTCTTTTGATTTCAAACTTGAATATGCAACCTCTAGCTAATTCTTAAGATCTTGAATAAACATCTTATCTTCTTTTACTTTTATAACCAATTTAGAATCTAAGATACACACCTATTTCTTAAGAGCCTTGACCAAAGATTTTAACTCTTGATTCTCCTTCTTTATTTGCTTGACCATCGTGCTTTCCCTGATCTACCTTCAAGTTGTTAAACTCTTTCCAAAGGAACTTGCTCTTATACTAATTCTTAAGCATGACATATACTGATTCATAGTATATCATATATCTTTTACTTAATCAAATTCCTTTACTTTAACCACTTAGTCACACATTAAAGATATGCAATAAAATTGAAAGAAATAACATGCACCACAGAACAGAGTGAGAGAGACACCAAATTTTATGTGTAAACCCAAAGTGGGAAAAACCATGGAGAATAATCTCAAGTATATAAATGAGCACCAATTCAAGTTTACAATGTTTACAAGCACCAACTTGTAGGAGTGCCAACCCCTTTACTGAACACCAACACCACAATTATTTGTGAGCACCAACCCCTTTTGTGTATAAAACACCACTATCTCTCAATGTTGCTTTCTCAACAAATGATAGCACACTACTATATCTCTTCTCTTTTCTCTACTCTCCTTTGCTCTTTTCAGCTAGATAAAATCATTCACTTCCATTCATATATAAAATGGCTTCCCAAGCCTCCTTTTATATCCTTTCGAATGACCTTGAATATTCACCCTTTGAGAATTTTCAATTCACATAGAAAATGATGCCAAACTTGTCTTGCATGACCCTTCGAATTCCTCAAGGTGACCCTTCATGGTAAAATGCATCCTTTCCCTCTTTTGTCTTTATCTTTTGACTCTTCAAATTCCTCAAGGTGACCCTTCATGGGAAAATGTGTCCTTTCCCTCTTTTATGTTTACTTGGTGACTCTTTGACTTCTTCATGGGCCCTAATTTATCTTTATGTAACCAAAAATATATTCATTAATATTTAATTAATAATAACATACTTTATTCAACATATGAAAATTAAAAACACCTTTAGACATTAAATTCTATATTGCTAGACTTTTGACATTAATGACAATATTTCCAACATGTATGTAATTTTAAAAATGTCTATAAAGTTAACACATTTTTTAGTTTGGCATATACATAAAAGTGTCTTAATTATTTTAAGGATATATTTAATGAAATGTTATATGGATTGTGGGCACTAATTCTAAACGAGGCCTTTCATACATTAAAAATACAAAACAACATATGATGGATGATAAATAAATTAGTCAATGAAAATCATCATGAGACTTGGTTTAGATTAGTGATACAAATTAAATATCATTCATGAGTAGATATTTGTATTAAAACTTCCAAAACACTAAAAAAATATAATAAAAATTAAATAGAAAAAATGTACTACATAAAAATCAGCAAACACTTATTTTACATCACTATCCATGATGCAATTTTACAAATATATTAAGTACAAATAATGAATAAAGTGATATCAATGGAAAAAAATAGTGGGCATGATTTCTAAAACTATTTTGTTTCAAAAGACATTATATTTTAAAAATATTTTAATTAACAAAAGACAATAGCTAGATAATAACATAGGATAGGGGACTTAAATTTTCCCTAACCCTTAGTTCAACATATCACCTTTTATCATCACATACTTTTATTTTATATATAATAGTAAATAATTTTATAGTCTTGATTAATTATATGTAAATTTTTTTAAAAATATCAAAATATTTTTATATAAAATATTTTTATCGGCTATTCCAAATGAAGTGTGGATCAAATATACATTTTTTATGCTAATATTGAAATAAAATTTTGAAAGGATATAATTTGATTTTCTTTAATCTATAGTGAAATATTAATAATTTCATATTCTTTATTTATTTTGTAATAAATTTTTTAATAATAATAATTTATAAATAATCATATAATTAAAAGTATGGTGTTGAATATTGTCTAAGATTAGATAATTTCAAATAAATACATTTGTAAAAAAATATATCAAATAAAAAAACTTCCTCCAAAATATTAGTTGGAAACAAAGAAAATTAAAACAATATTATAAATCTTTTATTTGTGATATATAATTGTAGAAACCATGAGGAAAGAACTTCACTTAAAAGCAAAAGGATTTCAATGGTGTTACTCAGAGAAATGAAATCATTAAAAGTAAGGGAATGATGATGATGATGATGATGATGATGATGATGATGATGATGATGATGATGATGATGATGATGATGATGATGATGATGATGATGATGATGATGATGATGATGATGATGATGATGATGATGATGATGATGATGATGATGATGATGATGATGATGATGATGATGATGATGATGATTTCACTAGCCTAGAAGTACACAACTTTAATAAATAAAAACATTGAAATTAATAGAGAATTTCTCAAGCTTTGAGATATAGATCATAGATAAAAATAGATATTAAAGAAGAGGTTTAAAATAAATGAAGATAACTTGTTAATGAAATAATTTTAAAAAAAATAAAGAACAACAAAGGTCTATATTACAGAGAGAAGAAACTAGAATAATATTAAAAGTATAAAAAAGAAAACTAGTTTGAAATAGAATATTTTAAAATAGAAAAAATGATTGTGTCACAAAGAGAAGAAACTAAAATAATGTTGTAGGAATATTCAATAATCAAAAGGAAAAATGCTTTAGAGGTATTTATCCTTCACTCTTAAATTTTTATTTCATAACTAAAAAGCAGATAGATTAAAACCATGGGTAATAAGATCTTGAATCTGTTAACTTCTTCACTCTAACTTCCTTTATTATTGTTAATGTCATGTACATAAATTATAATATATAGATGTATGAATACACTATATTAATATGATGCATTGATTTATATGATTTTATTCATTAAAAAAAAAAAGATAAAAATTAGAGAAACCTAAAATAAAGAAAACAAAAAAACTTTCTATTAAACCGATGCTTTCAATAAGAGCATTAAAAAATAGAGTGGGATATTGAAATTTAAAAAAATGTCATGCATATTTATATTTATATTTTTTAAATATTGCTCATATTTCTATTCAAAATTTGAAAATGGCACCCATATTTCTATTCACATTATCGCTTGCAAAGATTAATTTGAGTTTGTGAGCATATGTTAATAATATATTTTATTCAATTTTTCATACATTGAAATTAATAAAAAATTAAGTAAATATAATATTTAATTTACTAAAAATAAAATAAAATTAACAAAAAAATTAATATAATAAATAATGTTCTTCTACAATCAACAACATAACAAAATTATATTTAAAACTTTTAATAATGTCTAAAAAAATTATGTTAAAAAAATGAAGCATTATTGTTTTAACATGCTTTTGTATAAACATATATTTTATAATTATAATAAATATTTTAAAGTTGATATATAATATATTTCTAGCTATGACTGAAATTTAAAAAAATGTAGTTTTTATTCAGATTTTTAGATGTTTTTGTATTCTTGAATTTAATTAATAGATAGATATTCTCTAAAATTTAACTAGAAAAGGTAAATTTGATTTCATATGGATAAATATATATATATAATTTTTAAACTTTTTAAAGACATGTTTGTTGATGTATATCTATGTCAAGGATATAATGTGAAGAATATAATAATATTTCGTAGTTTATTGTGTAGGTCTTGGAAGACCTTAGGGCTTAATTTGGTTTTTTTGGAACGATTATGTGGTTACCACCTTTAGTCTTCAATCAAACCCCACTTTAAGGATAGCAGGACCTCAGTAGTGACACAATCTATCTAAAATTTCTTCATATTGTTATGATGTAAATTACTTTCTATTTTGCCAATTTATTGCCCAAACTTTAAACAAATATGTGAATATTTATAGTGAGCAGTAATCTAAATTGATTCATGTTAAGAAGATCAAAGAAGAAGAAGGGTAGATCAAAAAATAAGGTTTCCCTTGTAACAACAAATACCAACATATTTCTTTTGGTTCTTTCTGATAATAGTGCAAATAAAACTAATATTCATGAGATTCTAGCTCTAAACTCAAAACACCATAAATGTAGTGGGGATTCTGGGGTAAATAAAATGCATATATCTAAAAATCATGCATTAAAATAGCTACCTAAATCAAATTATTTTAAACACATTTATTTACATGGTAAAAGGAAACAAACCATACATAGACAAAAAAAATAGCATAGTAGAAAGCACAAACTAAGAGAATGTATTGAAAACATTATTATCAGATTTAACCATTAGATAAATGAAATCCTCTAACATTTTCAAGAATTGAGAAAAAATAAAATATGAAAGTAATGAAAATAGTGAACAAATTACAAGAATTTTTCTCTCTATTTGCATTGATTTCATAGAAGTTTTGTTCTAAAGTACAACTGAGGGGGAAATTTCTAAATATGCCTCTTTCCATGCCTAAGATGTTTACATTGGTTATAAAGGAACCAATTACATGACATATGTTTGTTAGACATAAAATTCTCATGTTCTAAAAACTAAATAATATTCCCTGTTCAAAAAAGGGGATATTTTTACAATACATTTAGTGGAACTAGAAAATGGCATTCAGCAAAGAAAATAATCCCAACCAATGGTTATCTCACTCCTAAGGTACCACGGTGAGAGGTTGATGATGTGGATAATGATGAAGTTCCAAGTGTAGTAGAAGATGAAAGTGAACCTATAACATTTGAAGAAGGATTACTTCCTATTGTACCTAAATAATAAATCCCAAGAGGGGTCAAAGAGGAAGAAACTTCAATGATGACTATGTGTGGCATGTTGTTTGCCTATTGCTCAATTTTTATTTGTCCTCTCCATGCCTCAAAAAATTTATTGTAATCACTATCAATCAATTTCAAATCTATAATAGTCTCTTTTAGCCATTTGATGGTGAGATATATCATTACATAATGTCTAGCTAAGAGGGGGCTTACAGCCTCATTAATCACCACTACCTTTTTGATTCTTTGATTGGTAGATGCTACCAAGTCTACCATATCCTACCAAAAGGTCACTCTTCTAGCCATGGCCTGATTTTTGAAATTGATGATGAAAATTTGTAGCTAGGCTCTAAAATCATTCTTGTTGATGATGAAACCATCCTTGTTATCAAGGTGTGTGGTCTCAGCTCTTTAAGTAGAGTTAAAACTCTATCACCCTGTTGGGTGAGAGATTGGCCCAAACATATCATGTCATAAATCCAACGGTTCAAATATTTCCTTCTTCCAATTATATAAGATTGAATAATGCTCAAATATTCTAAGGGGAACATGTTTAGGTCCTCAAATTTCTTCATTCTAATCAACTTGACTTACCTTGTTGTCATACATCCCATAGGTTCTCTTTACTTTGAGAATCCTATTGTGGATTTTATGTCCTTTCACTTTATACTGAGCCATAGTATTTAGGGTGTCGAACATAACCTTAATAG
Source organism: Torreya grandis (assembly GCA_037957365.1). Classification (NCBI taxonomy): domain Eukaryota; kingdom Viridiplantae; phylum Streptophyta; class Pinopsida; order Cupressales; family Taxaceae; genus Torreya; species Torreya grandis. Next base: position 1,533,374 of record JARHVA010002068.1, read on the forward strand.
TGCATTCTACCTTGGAGATGATCTCCTTTAGTAGCATGGATTTATGTTGTTGCTCGAGTTCAGTTGTTCTATGTTGCATTCCTTTTACTAATTGTGTGGCTACATTACCATATGATTTTAGAGTTGAGAATGGGTTCTCTTCATATTGATACTGTTGGATAGGTCTATCTCTTTCTTCTTGGTCAATTCAAACAAGGTTTCTTTAGACTCATACACAATTTTCTAGTCTAGATGAGTTACCTTCCTCTTAGTTAGCCTCTTCATTATTCCAGCCTTCTTTTTAAATTTTAATGAGACTTGTGGAGGGTCAACTATAACAAAATATTATTTTTCTATTATATCCAAATATATTTCCTTTATCTAAGATTTATATAAAATTTCTCCCTAAGGCTGAGTGGATGGAGGTAGTTGTTGAGCTGGTGTCAATCCATGGAAGGTAGATGTTTGAGAAGTAATAGAGGAGGTGACCAGGATAAATGCAAAACTAGGGGATGAGGTAGGAAGTGTCATTCTTGAAGACAAAAAATAACTAGTGATAGCTAAATCACTAGTTGGGAATAAAGGGACCTAGGGTATGAAAATAGTAGGCCTTTTATTTAAAAATTAGGGACCTAGTCTAGACATGGGCCTAGGTAGGATTGGAGTCAAATTGGCCATTACATAGACCTTAGAAGTAGATGAAACAAGAAAAGGATTCATAATGGGTAGGGGAAAATTCATAGGCCTAATAATAGGACTAATGAGAGGCCCATAGGGCATTAGATTCATGTGATTTGATGTTAGGGGTTCATAAAATATACCCAAAGGTTGGCTACTTGAAAACATGGGAGACAAATAAACACATTCTTTATTAGAAGTACCTATTTCTTCCTTAACAAGAATAAGGGGAGGAAACTCTAGTGCCAAAGTTGTTGTTGTTATATTAGGAGGTGACACTATCATATTTGAATATGGAGGCACCACTGAAGGCTCTGCCTATACTAAGGTAATATTTTATTCTTGGGATGGGGTGTTGGATGTTGCTCCTAAAATAGAAGCCTACTCAGTATGTTTTTAGTCTCAACTTTTCCTTTATCCAAATTAGGAGACAATGCTTGAAATATTCTCTAACTAAGATGAGGTTCAGCTGGTCTTTCCTCTTTAACACTAGCAACATGGACCGTGGATGTAGATGCTCCTACCCAAGCATCTTAAGGCTTGAAAACTTCATAAAAAGCTACATATTTTAACCTACCCTTAACCTTTAGGATATTGTCATCCTTGAATCTCTACTTAACCTCTTGGTCATTGGTTAAATTGATGTATAACCTATCCTCATCTTCTATTTCATGATGTTAGGTGATGTTTATGGCTTCCCTGTGCTTTATGCAATGTTTGAAAGTTACATTCTTTAGGTCCCATTTCCTATTAGCATCTCTTTCCAAATCAAAAGTGGGCTTTTATTCAATAGCAACAATGATAAAATTCCAATTTTATATCCTGAGTTAGCCAATGTTAGATAGCTAAGGATGAACCAATCCTCATTTTTTATTCTTGCACAATTTGTCCACCCCTGTGAGAAACTGAAAGGCAATTTCTTGTTCACCCAGCTTATATAACATAGTGATGGGCAACTTGATGGGGGTTGTTTTGATTCTAACTATCCTCACCATTATGTAATTTGGGTAGTACCAGTAGGATCCCAAGGTGCTTAGTGTTGCTCTAATTTCCTTTGATAGTCTGGGCATAAACCTCTCATGGATTTCCCTATACATAACAGGATATAAATGTTTAGCAATTACCCTCATCTCATGTTTGTACTTGTAAACTCTTACCTTTGAAAATGTATGAGGCATAGTCCATTTAAGTTTAGGGTCTTAATTGGTGAACTATGGGAATTTTTGGGTGGAATAGATGGCATCCACTAGGTAAGACATCATATAAAAGTGATCCCCCTAGTTGGCCATAGCCCTTATGATCTAAGTTACCAAGTTGTAGGATATAATTTCTCTCAAAGGGGGAGTCTTTGCATCATTTATTATGATAGATAGAAGTGGAACCACTTCTCATCTGCATGGCCTATCTTTGGCCCCATGCAACTAATTTATCATAGCCATTCCTATTCTTACTATTTTTCTAAATTGGGTGATGGGGATTTGGATAATTTTGGTTTTTCATAGGAACTTTCTTTTTTTCTCAACCTAGTCTCTCAAGACTTCCCTGAATCATGGATTTGGATCTACTAAGTTACAATTTCTTGATAATATACCATCTCTGGTTTGGGAAAATCATAGTAAGCTTGAAAGGATAGCCTAACTATGAAATCAATGTCATGACCCAAATTCAAATATTTAATCATATTTTTAAGGCCCCTAGACTAAAGAAACATGTGGTAGACTAAGTCTATGCATGAGAGTACCTTTGGGTTCGATGATTCTTTATGAAAGAATGAAGATTTGAGTGATAGAATGTCTAGCCTATCCTCTACATCATTAGATCCTTATTCATCATCACTATCTTGGTCAGTAGTCTTTTTTACATGGTAGGAAAAGTTGTTATAGTGTTTATCTTCGGTGGCCAATGTAACAGAGTTAAAATTGGTGTCTTGAAAGATGATGTTTGTCTCATAAGAATAAAGGAATGAAACTTATTATTACTTATTGGCCCCAAATGTTTTAGCTTTGGCCATTATTTTCAATTATGTGATTGATGAGCTTGTAGATTGATTTAATGGTAGAAGAATGCATAGAAGTCCTTAATAAATTCATCTAATGCTTCAAAAATATTTAGCAAGTAACAACTAAATGTGAACCCAATACTTTGAGATGGCAAGCTTTAAACTCTAAAATCAAAATTTGAATTGAATGATAGGAGTCATAAATGGCACGTATATTTAATTCACAATGATTTAACACTTAGGTGGATCTTCAATTTTATTCTAACAACTTAAAAAATTCACTTTAAGGAATGATCTAATCACTGCCTTCACTTTGTCCATGTGGCCTATCATCATAGGCTTGAATTTTTTAGTGAAGTGACTTGGCTTTATAACTCCCAAAAAAATCCCCATCAACATTTAATTTTCACCTATAACTGGTACTTTGTAGATAGTTGTGTACTACCTAAGTGTCGTAGTTGACATGTACTCAACACTTGGTGCTTTTTTGTGTACTTTATCCTTCTATTTTGAATATTGGACTATTCGGGTGGATTGTGTGACACTCTACCAAGTATCATCTCTTTATTAAATCACTCTTATCTAATGTTACATGGCTCTACCCCTTTCATTCTTTATCTGATGTGGCCTTTGGATCTTTACTGGTTTTCCAAGTGACAAGCTCTCATTGGCCCATGCTATCGTGCAACTTTGTTATATGAAACTTATAATGGACTAGATTGTCATGACACTTTACAAAGTGTCACTTTTTTATTTGATCATTTAGTTGATAGGTTTCATGATTTCCTTTGATAGTGTTATTACCATGAAATAAGGGTCTATGTGTCCTTATCCCATTTCTCCCAACTATCAGATGACTTCCTCATCATATCTTTATATTTAGGATTAAATGACTAAATACTAAATGACATCCTATCATGCAATCATAGTATCATGAGATTGAAACATTATACTTCAACTATGTAGGGTATAGAGGTTGAAACTGAGTGCCAAGTGGTAAGATCTCATTATCTCTCACTATCATGTAGCTTTATAAATTAATAGGATCTTTGGAAGGCCATAAATGGCTGTCATGTGGAAGGCTCCCATTGGGTCATGTGTCATGAAATTTTTGAACTTGAAATGACATGAATGATTGCCAATTTTCCCACTATGATTGGATCAATGGGTTTTAAGACTTTTAGATAATAATCAAATAGTTAAAAGGCCATGATTAGATGCCATATGGCATGCTCAGATTGAGTTGTAACTTTTTTGTGAATGGAAGTACTATGAACAAGCACCAAGTGAAAAACTTCCATTAGGTCATTTGGTCATAAACATTGTACTCTACAAACTTGAAATTCCATGATTGAGTGCCAAGTGGCATGTTGTGATTGAGTTGTAACCCTTTTGTAAGCTAAAATTCCATGACTGAGTGACAAGTGGAAAAATCCCATTAGGTCATTGGGTGAGAGACTTTATAGTTATTTTTTGAACTTAAAATGCCATGATTGAGTGTCAAGTGGCACATTGTGATTTGGTCATCAAGTCATAAAAAAATTTAAATGCTAAAAGGAATGAAACAAAGTCTAGAACTTTATGTGGCTGAGTGATAAATGCATGCAACACTACCATGTGTCAATTGAGGTTGAGATGGCATTGGGTTCCTACCAAATTAAAAGTGCAAAAGTTAGTAAATCATGAGATAAAAATAAAAGGGATAAGTCTAAAATAGTAAATTTTGAGTACGAAATCTGACTTGGACCTTTGTTCTAACATTTTAGATTAAGACATGTTATAGTCTTAAACATGAATTTTGAAATAGCTAAAGAAATTCCATGATTTGGATACTTGATTAAGTAAATTTGATTGAGTTATAGGGATCATACCTTGGATATTTAGATGTAACCCCTCATAATATCACTTTTTAAACAAATCAAACCATTAGAAAACTTAATGGACTAAACATTAATTAAATATATAAAAAGTACCTCATTAATATTTATCATGGACTAACCTGACTTTAAATATTTCAAGTCTTAAAAATGGGTATTTAGTCATGTGATACCAAGGATAAGGTATATCCTTAAGATGAATGACCCAATTTTTTCATAGGGTCCCCATTTTTAGAAAATGGGACGTGTTGATCGTAACAAATGGTGACCTCTAAGGGAAACATTGCAATATGTTAGAATTTAGATAACCTAGTTTAGAATATAATCCTCAAGCAGTCACTCCTTGGTAGATGTAACAAATATTAGAATTGATTCTCCAAAACTTAAAAAAATTAATCAATGGATCAAAGACTGAAAACTAAAAACCATTCATACTATGTGTGTGCTTTGAATTAATTGACCAATATGCCTTTGGGTTTCAAAATTAGTGACTTCAAGATTTATGGCTTTGAACATAGGTCATGTGTAAGACTTTTAGATATATATAAGTATTCTCAAATTTTAATGGGATGGCTTGGGCATTGTTTTGTTTCTACCCAGGTGTCTATAGCCCTAATAGATATACCTTTGGCTCCACTATAGGCCTTACTCCACTACCACCTAGGCATCCATAGGCCTGATGGAGGTTACCCAAATCACTATCAAAGTAATTTAGCTTATAATGTCAAGTCTATGTCAACTTGATACACATGTTTTTTTTCCAAACTCTTGGAGGTTGGGAACTAATTTATTGGCTAGGTTTAAGGGATTTCAACACTTTTGCTCAAGAACCATTTAATTTTAGGGACTAAAGTCTACCCATGCAATATTATGTGTGAAATTAATGCCAATATGCATGGGCTCTCATAAATTTTAGGCCTTCATTTAGTCAAATGTTCATTTGTTATAACTAGATTAAAATAAAAATAAAAATATAGACTCCATAAAATGACAACTTTAAAATTAGATGCTTCCATCTTTCTAAACCAACACATAGTGTAGTTTCTCACTTTGGACAACTACTTATTGGGATGTACATGAGTTTTAACACTTTAATTATTTAAACTTCAAAACTTAGAGCAGATGTAAGAGGAACTCGTGACTTTGCTTAGAGGTCTTATTGTTAAGATACACCACACAACAACTAATATAAGGAAAGAAAATAACTGAAAGAAAACACACGACAAGAAAGTAAAATAGAAAGGAAACTAGTCTACTCCTACCTATTGATAAATTAGACAAACTCATGGTCCTTTGGTAGGGGTGAAAAGGGAAGCTAAGACATAGTAATTTAAGTACTTTCCATTCACTAGCAGAGTTAAGTGAAACTTTGGTTTTGCTTTCCACCATTACCATACTAGTGGGAATCAGAACTCTGACTACACTTTAAAAAATTTCAGGTTGCAAAGTGCAATTTAAGTTCTAATTTTTTCCCTTCCTCTTTACCTATAAGAATTAGAAATCTAAGTACAATTTCAAATTTTTAAAGTTTCAAAGTGAAAATGAGGTTTTAATACCTACTTCCTCAGAACTAAAAAACTTGATAGAAAGTGAAGATCAAAAAGCACAATGCAATTTTGTAACTTAAAAATTTGCACGATGATTCCAAAACCCCATTTTCTCACTGTTTACACAAACTTAGCATTAAATATGAATTTTTATTAATAAATTAGGTTTTTGAGGTCATTATTAGCATTTGTAAATTGAAATTAGAGCTCCATACCAATAATCCTATGAACCAAATTCTGATTAATGTTATGCCAATGCCACACATCAAGCTCCACCATTACCATCCCCTATGCACAAAAATGGTATTCCTCTATAGAATATTGCATTTCCTTCAATCCTTGCATTTTTTTCTCTAAAAAATATAAGATTTTAACTATGAAAATCCAAGGGTTTTAGCTATAAAAATCTAGGGTTTTTATCCATTTTACCATTTTTCTCACATTTTTTCTAAGTTTTTACCTACTTTTTAGAAGCTTGTTGTACTAGGGTTTTTAGGGGTTTTCATAAAAAATAATTAAATATGGAACATATCCATAAGATTCTCCACATAGATTCCATTGGAAACCCCTCTTTCTCTTGCAAGATCAAACCCCATGGAGATCCTAGTTTGTAAAAACACATACAAAACCTTGACGAAGATTTATTTTATCTTGATAAATCTAAGTTACCATCAGAAATATGACTTGCCTCTTTAAACCAAAAACCCCATCAGAATTTGAAAGTGCAAATTGCAAGTTGAAAACCCTTTGGACATTTCAATTGTAATTATACATTATATATTTGCCAAAAATTTTACCTCTAATTGCAATTCAAAACCCCACCAATTCTATAGTTGGTTTTCCCACTCCAATTTTCCCATATCACATGTCTAGAAAGGAAATGAAGTTCAAGTCAAAGACACCTAGTGTACCATTTAGCTTAGACTCCAATACAAATGAAATCACCAACACAAATCTAGGTCACACAAACCTAGAAAATTTTTGGAACAAATAAATGTTGAATTCAAGAATTATTGGATTCAAATCATTTATAATAGTGGGTTACCCTAGCCAACAACTTTACCAATATCAGTATAGAATCTTGATCTTTTTCTCATAATGGCAAAACACTATGATGTTCAGAAGAGGGAGGTGGTGAACAATAAAGGAGAGAAAATCTTAAACCTAGACCCTAATTTTATAGATACCATGTTCTTGATTACAAAATATGAAAGCTATATAGATATAACCCCTGACTCTTATAATAAGTTCTATCAATACAATAATGCTTCATATCTACAAGTTCTAAACAAACAATGGCTAAAAAAATTTAGACCTACATCCACAAGAATGCCTAAAACCCTAGCTAGGATAGACTTAAAAGATGAAGTAGGAGACATCATAATACTCTTGCATAAAGTTATAAGGAACCCAGATGCTAAGAATTATCAAGATAAGATGTACCAATACATCTAGGTGATCCATCAAAACAAATAGTACATCCAATAGGCCCAATTGATTTTTGAATCCATTCACAAATAGTTGATGGAGGTCCAAATAACAAGAAAGTTTTATATGGCCTCATACTTGGTCTATATATTAGTAAAAGGGAGGGCATTCCTACGATTGAACACAATGTCTAATCAAGTCAACAAGGTCTTTAACTACTACCCTGACCTCACCCTTAAGGAAAATAAATAACATTTTAGAAGGATCAATGATGTTTTTTTATATTGCATCATAATCATGTTTGATAAGGAGTTAGGAAGAAGAAGTTTTTCTAATGCTAAAACTATACCTATTACAAATTGGGGATCAAATTTCATTTCTTCCCAACATATTCATACATCAGATTTAGTGGTTTCATTAGGTGTCTATACACCCTTCCTAGGTATGTTAGTGACAAATAGGCCCTAATGGAACTTATGAGGTAACTTGTGGAAACCCATAAGTTATTATCAAGTCAAACCCTAATTAGGATAAATATCATTAAGAGGTATTAGTTTTATGTGAATTGGTCATATACCAGTTACACTAAGCTTAGTAAAAGGAAGTTGGCCTTCTCTGCAGGTTCACCTCAATTCATCAAGGTTCCATATCTTAGAGGTGATCCCATTATGTCATTAGATTTTCCATGTTTTATAACTCATACCACTCAAAATACTACAAATACAAAATGAGTGATAAATCTAATTGATAACAATTTCCTTGTAAGTCTTTCTATTGGAATGTGTTATAACCCAATATTTATATAATTTGATACAACCCAATCCATAGGGGCATGAATTTGTCATGCTACCATTTTTATTCCCATAGTAAGACCAAGTCTAAGATTTGAAACATTTTGATTTTATCCTTTTTGTCAAACTACCTTTTGACTACATCTTGGTGTATGCTAAAATTATTGAGGGCTTCATCTTTAACATCTTCCATCTAGAGGATATTCAATATTATTGAGTAAATTCTTTCATCATCATTCATATATTTAGCCATGAAATCATAAGTGGGAAGATGCAATGTGATGGGAAATATTGATTGCTACACATACACCAGTAAAAATAGAGATGAATTCAAAGCTTGCTTATATCTGGTTCAAACTACCCAAAGAGCATATTTTAATAGTGACTTCCATTCTCTTGCCTTTCTATCTACCAATTTATTTATTGAATTCATCAAGTTCTTATTTGTTGATTTGTAACATTATTCCCTTATTCATAATGATTCAAGGAAAACTTGACAACAATATTATTATCATAAGCCCACTCTTTAAATTTTATAGATTGGAAAGCTAGGTTGTTATGATCTACCAAAGACAAAGGGTTCCCAAATATAGTTTTAATATTTTCCTCCAAGAATATAATGACATCAATTGCCTTATAGTTCTTAGTGGAAATTAATTTAGTCCACTTGGTGTAATAGTCAGTGGTTGTTAGCATGAATTTTTGTCCTATTGAAGAGATGGGATTCATGACTTTAATGAATTCCAATCCCCATTGGGAAAATGGCCTTGTTTCAATCAATAGTTTTAAAGGCATGGATTCCTTTACTTCTCTATTATCAAATACTTGACATTGATGGCATGCTCAGACATGAGTATGCACACCCTTGAATATTATAGGCTAGTAATAGCATATTTTGAGTATTTTATGGGTAGTCGTTCTACCCAAAGGATTTTCACTTCCCAATGTCTCATGAAAGTTGTTGAATATGTCTGTATCTTCCTTCTTGAGATGCTGATGATGCATCTCAAGTAGATCCATTCATATTTTTTCTATAAATCACTCCTCTTTTAATCATGAAATGCAAACTTTTGAGCCTGAGTGATCTCTTATGTTCTCTTTTCAAATTTGGGGGGTAATTTCCATTCAATAGGTAATAGATAATGTCATTGTACCAATCCTCACTTGAGACCTAGTTTAATTCTACCTATAAAACATCAATCTAAGGATTAGTCTTAGCGATTAACTAAATTAAACCCTAGCCCCATACCATCTTATCTAACTTAGTTTCTATGTCATATTCCTCGAGCTTGGTCATCCACTTCTCTCATCTTTCCCCTAACTCATTATGGCTAAGCATAAGCTTAATGATAGGGTCAGGTACAATAGCATGAGTATTATTTCAGAGGATGTAATGTTTGAACTTATTTATGGCCTTTAACAAAGGTGTATGCTTGTTTGTTTAAGAGTGGTTATCTCAATTTAGCATCCTTCAATTTTGTACTCATAAAGGTGATTGAGTATTCTTTGTCATCTAGTTTATGCATTAAAAAACATCAATCATGTGATCAGAATCAAAGGAATAAAGGTATAAATGTTTACTAAAATCTAGGATAATTAACATGGGTTCCTATACTATGGCTTCCTTGATGTATAGGAAATATTTATTAGTCCCAAATGTCCAATCAGTCTTCATGTCCTTTTTCAACATGGTATTTAGGGGTCTAATAATTTTGACAAAACCTGAAATGAATTTGTGTATGAAGTTATTTTTTCCAAAAAATGATTTCAAACTTTTTTTATATATTATGATAATGTCAAAGGATGAGACACTCTACCATATCTCTTTTATGTCTGTATCTACTCTAACTTGAATATAGATATTTACTATAGATCAAAAACCAATCCAATTTATTAGTTTTTGTATAGTCATTATATCAATGAAGATTCATAGATTAAATAGCCTTGTTCTTAGAATATATTAGGTTAAAATAAACCTCATCATGCCTCTAAAATTTAATGGAAATAGAACTTCACTATTAATAACCTTGACTGTATGGCTACATCTTTTTGTGGCATTCAATCGAGCTCTAATGGTGACATAGCTATTTAAAGTATTTACTCTTGGTTTGCCCTGATCCATTGCTTAAATTCTCCTATCTTCAAAATTTATTATAAGCTATTTATATTGATATGGGATTCCAAAATTGTGCCATCTATCAACTCCTCATTTGTTCTATGAGCCCTAAAGTTAGTCTTGGCTATTTCCTACACTTTTGCCATGTAGTGGCCTCACATTCATCCTCAGGAATATTGACGCTTTGACTTACATGCAACATCAATATGATTTTACATGGCTTGCATTCACTTCATTGATTTATCTAGGATTTTTCATGGTCTTTCCACTTAATATATTCTCATTTGTTTTTGGGATCTACTGACTTGTTGACCTTTCACTCACTATTGATCTACTTTGGTATGATGGATCACGTACCATTGATCATTTTGGATCCACTATATTTTTTAGTCATCACACACCATTAGATCTTCCTCCAAGCACCTAAGATCTTGATACTTTTCATCCCTACACTTATCCTTCGGAACACTTCAATTCAAATGGATATTTATTACAACTTAAACTTGACATTCACATGCATGTCTCACTCTATTTTTTCAACTTTGAACTCTTATACCTTGAGATAAGTAACTCATCAAGACATAAAATTTGTAAAATATGTTAAAGTCATGGAAAAAATCATGTCCACATACTCCTTTAACTCTAGTTGACCTTTTAAGTATATTTATGAAATGTGCAATCAAACTGATTTGTTTGCTTCTACATGATGCATTATGATGGTATGGTTCTTCCAGGATTATTTTTGAACTATTATTTGGATTTATAAGGCTTGGATGAACTTCTAAAGCTTTTATAAACCTATTATGATCACCCTAGAAACCTACTTTTTAAAAATTTAACAAACCACACTTTAAGTTCACTTAATGTGTTTTAAAACCTTTATGAGCTACATGTGGTTAGCTCATTGATTTAGTTTGAAGCTTTATATTTAGGCAAAAATTGGCCAACATTTATGGTGATGTCTTGGGGTCACATTCCTACTATGTAATAGACTAGTTGTCTTTACTAATCCATTAGGTATATGGAGTCTCAAGTTTTTTCTCTTCATTGATGTGAAATTGACTCAAGGCTAACCCTTTCTAAAAATTAATATTGAATCATAAGGAACAAAAGATAAAAACAAACAACTATGCCCTAGGCACTTATTGAAAATAAAACATGGGATTAAAGAAAATGTTCACAAAACACAAAGAAGAAATCATAAAAATATACTCTAATATGTACAATATTATAAAATACCTACAAATTTTTTAATAACAAGGATTTAAATGAATGCCATTGAATGGGATGGGTAATACCTCTCCATCTAGTTGGGCATGCTAAAAAGTATTATGTTATTTGTATCCACGGATCAAATAAGGACCACTCCACAAGCTGTCAAACTTGGTATGAATACCTAGTTTGGATTTATTTGATTCCCATTTGAGGACAAGGTCCCCTTCTTTGAAGTCCCTTACTATGGATCTCTTGTTAAAGGATTTCTTACCCTGATCTTGATATGACTCCAATGTCTTCATTTCAAGGTCTTTTTTTTCTTCAATCTCTATGAGTTCTGCCATGCTCACATTCATAGGCTCACTCCCTATTAGCTCAAGTTAATGGGATAACTCTAAGGTAGGTAGTTTAATAGAAATGGGAAACTTGGCTTCTCTTCCATATACTAGAACATATGGATAATTTCCAATGGCAACTTTGGGAGTCACTCTGTCAGCCCATAAGTTTGTCCTTAGCTTTGTATGCCATGCTCTTTGATTTTCTTCCATGGCTCTCCTGATAATCCTTATCAAATTTATATTTATGGACTCTAACATTTCATTAATTTGGGGGTAGTAGTTAGAGTATGCATTGAGGTATATGCCCAAGTTAAGTGCCTATTCACTTGTATTAATGCCCATAAATGCTAAGGCATTGTCTAAAATTATAGTATCTGGGACACCAAACCTGCTTACTAAATTGTCGTAAAAGTTCAACACTATTATTTCATTGGTTTCTTTTAAATAAATTTCCTCCATCCACCTGGTAAAATATTCTATAGTAGTAATTACCCATTTATGTCCTCCATTATAAGGTGGATTGATTATCCCTATGAAGTCTAAACCCCATTGCATGAAGGGTTGTTCCACCTGAATTAGTTTGAAAGGGAGGGTTGCTAGTCTTTATTTACCTATAAATAGAGCACACTTTTGGCATTTTCTAACCCATGTATAGGCATCCTTGAAAATGATAGGCTAATAATAACTATTTCTCATTAACTTTGTTTTTGTAGTTCTTAGAGCAAAATAGCCTCCTATAAGTCCATCATGAAACTACTCCAAAAGCTTTGTTACTTGATTATCATCTATGCACCTAAGTAATACTCCATTGAGATATTTTATAAATAAAACCCCATTAACTAATGCATAAGGTATGGATTAGAGTCTAAAATACCTTACTTTTACTTTATCCAAACCTTGGGGACATTCACCTATTATCAATAAATATGTCATATCTTGTAGCCAACTATTATGAGGTGGAGGTGCATCTACTTGTGGGTTATCTTGTGTCACTAAAACAACTTCTTTGTCTCCTTTAATATTATTTACCATATGCTCACACAAGCCTTTACCTCTTACCAACTTAGTGACTTTAATATCCACATCATACTCTATGACTTTGGTAAATCCTTGTTGAGGAGAAATTCCCTCACTCCAAGATGAGACACCATAAGATGAACCTTACTATTGGAAAGCATTGGTATAAAAAAATTTAGGTTTCTTAAAACTAAAAGAACCTAATTTTATATGAATGTATACCTCACCTCATATCCCTATAGCCCTTCACTAAAAAATGTAATTGGTTTCTCAAGTCCTTCACCATTTTTCTGCATCAACATAGTTGATATATTGTCAACCTTGGCAAAGGTGTACAATATAAAATCCTTTGAGAAATCAAGATTTATAATCAAGGGTTCTTGGACAATGGCATCTTTGATGGCCTAAAAATTTGATCTACCTTCATTTTACCAAGTAAACATTTGGCTCTTCTTTAACATGATAGTGGTGGGTTTGACCAGGTTTAGAAAACTAGGTATAAACCTTCTCACAAAGTTTATTTTACCAAGGAAGCTCTAGATTCCTTTCTTGTGCTTGGGTAAAGATAGTGTTAAGATAGAACTTATTCTATTAGGGTCAATGGATAATCCCTCCTTTGAGATAATGTGACCTAATATCTCACCTTCATGAATATAAAACACACTTGGGATTTAAAGGGATCCTATACTCTCTGCATCTTTGGAAGATCAACCTTAGGTGATCTAAATGTTCATTAACTTTCTTAAAGAAAACTATGATGTCATCTACGTAGATTAGTACTATTTCATTCAAAAACCCTTTAAACTCCATGTCCATGGCTCTTTGGAAAGTTTCCATAGCATTTGATTACCTAAAAGGAATTTTTTGGTGAGCATATATGCCCCACTTGGTGGTGAAGGCAGTCTTATATTGATCTTCATCTCTCACCAGTACCTAGTTGTAACCTAAATACCGATCCAAAAGGGAGAAGCATTCTGAACTAGCAATTATTTGAAGGATTTATTCCATGGATGATAAAGGATAGTGATCCTTCAAAGACACCCTATTCAGATCTCTAAATTCAACACACAACCTAATCTCTCCATTCTTCTTCCTGATAGATACCAAGTTCGCTATCCATGAGGAGTGTTTAAAGGGAAAGATGATCTTAGATTCAATTGGTTTAATTATTTCCTTCCTCATAATCTCTTATATTTTTTGGTTTATAGGAATCTGCTTCTACTTGATAGGTTTAGCATTAGACTCTAATTTTATAGTGTGTTAGGCTAATTTAGAATCAAAACCTTTCAAGTCATTGTATTCCCAAGTAAATATGTCTACATATTTTCTACAAAGTTTAATGAAACCATGTCTTTCAACCTTGGTGCTTACCTATCCAAGATTGAGGAGTTTGTCTTTAAGGATAATAACTCTTTCATAATTCTCCTCATTGGTTGACAAAATTGCTTTATCCCTCCTCATATGGTCTCCTTCATGGAAAATACCTTCAAAGGTGATTAGACTTTTAGGAAGCTTATTGGATCTCAATTGAACTATTTTCTCTTCATATTGATGTTAAATTTTTATTGGTTCAATGAAGATAATTTTACTTCTTGTTGCAAGAAATAAGTAATTTGTTTGTCATTTTCAAAGACTTGCTAATGAGTTTCATTGTCTAGGATTGATGGTCTTACTACCACTTTGACATGTGGTTGCAATTTGGTCTTTTTTAACTCTTTTGGGATATCAAATTAAGATCCTACAGTTACTAATCTATCTACATGTTGATTCTAGTTCCTTGGTACTACTTGGATGTTAAAGACCTCAAAATCCTCAATTAGGTCCCACACCCTATGTTTGTAGGACTTCATTAAGGGATTCTTGGTGATATTTTGGCCTCTAACTTAGTGTACTATCAATTCACTATCTCCATAAACTTGTAATTATTTGATCCCTCTTTTATTATCCCATTGAAGGCTATAGATAAGACCCTCATATTATGCTACATTTTAAGAGCAACTAAATTAAAACTTGTAAGAAGAGAAATACTTGTCATTGGAGGGGGATACTAGTATTTCACCTTCACCCATTCCATGTTTAATCATTGAACCATCAAAGAACAATTTCCATAGGCAAATAGAGTATTCTTGATGCCTTATGAGGGATGGCATGTGAGTAGTACACAACTTGGTCTTTTTCCTCAACACTTTCTAAGGGATCAACTGATTGATTAACATTCCATAGTTCATCTAAGAACATATCTAGTATCTCCTAAGGATGAGTGTTTAGTTCTTGACCAAATATGAATTCATCCTTATCAAGAATGGTGCAATTGATGTTTATGCTATCTATCCCATAGGGTTCAATGTGGAATTGTGCAATAGGCTCAGCCTTGATGGACACTTTGGTCCCATACCTTATTCTGAATGCCATGTATGACTAGTCTACTACTAGATAACCTCTAATATTTATCATAAATTCTCTAGATAAGCATAGTGAAAAATGAGGAGGCACATCAAGGATAAATACATCTTAAACCACTTAGACACTAAGACAAGCATGCAGGGTCAAGTTGAGATCTCTGATTATGCTATATGGCTTGGTATAAGAACCATCAAGTTATGGAACTCCTTTATACTAGGGCTTATAATTTAGACCGAGCTAATCAACTACAAACTTTGGCATTATTGAGGTGTTATCCCCACTATCTACCAAATAATTATGCACTAATAAGTCACTAATGATCATTTAAATATAGAAGGAGCAAGGTTTGACCATCTTACTTGATTTCCCTTCATTAAATCCCTTAGATTCATTGGTAAAAACCACATTTTCTTTGTTTGGTTCCTTCTCAAGAATATTGATCTTTGATAATCCTTCTTAAAAGATATCTATTTATCTATGCATGGAGAGCATGTCCCACATCGACACACTCACATTGGATTTTTTCATATGTTCCATAATGTTGACGGGTATACCACTAACTTTTGGTTATACTTTGGGAGCCATAATTGTAATTGAATTTGTGAGTTTTGGGAAATAAAGACACTCCCTTGATTTTGATTCCTTTATTTTGTTGGAACCTTTGGAGTAGCAACAGGTTCATTTGGCTTTGATATTAAAGGAGTAATGGTAGGAATCTCTTTGACTACTTCCTGATTACCATCCATGTTCCTTTTTTTAACCTTGTATTTGCTACTACTGGGATGTATGCCTAGCTAAAACTAGCCTATTGACTAAATGCATCACATTTTTCTTTCTCATATTTAACCATTGATTCACCCAACTAGCTTGGTACTTCATTAGAGTTTTGACTTTGTTGAGGCTCTTTTAGTTTTGTCATCATGGGTACCTATGTGTTTTGAGCTATAAAAGCTTGATTGTATCCATAATTAGTAACTTGCTATGATTGATCATTAAAATCTTGGTTAAAGTCAATGTTTGGGATAATGTATTTCCTAAAATATGTATTCCAAGGTAGTTCCCCTTATCTTCTTGAGTGATATTGTTTTGACTAGAGACAAAAGTGTTGGAAGTGCTTGCAGCATTTAGATTATAGTCACTTTTCCTAACATAGTTAGGTTTCCCTAGTCCTTAGCCTTGTCCTTAGAAATTTCCTTTGTATGATGGCTTATTTACTTGATAATATTATTTTTGAGGTTGATATGAGGCTTGGTAAGGCCTATTGAATTGGGCTTGTTGTCTTTCCACATTCACTAGCTCATTTCCCAAGAACTGAAACATGCTCTTAAGCTCTTGAATGTTCTTATGTTCTTGGGAATCACTAGATTGATTAGTGGAAGTGTTTTCATATTTTTTGAGGGTATAGTATCAATTATTGGCATAGGAGGAATGATATTAAGGGGAGGAATAGAGACTGGGGGTGGTTGAATATCAAGGAACAAAGGCATTAGTAGTCTAGGTGTTAGCTTGTCAGCTTGGCCCAGATAATTTTTTGCCTTAATTACCAGCTCATATGCATTTATCAATGTATTTCTTCCCATGGATTAGATAATTACTACAATGTCACTATTTAAGGCCTTTAAATAACATCGGAAGGCAAAATTAGGAGTAAACCTAACAGAGATTGGGATCCTTTCCCAAGTCTTTTGGAACCTTATATTAAATTCTTGCATGACTTCATGAGGGGCCATTTTTATTGTGGTTAACTGATATACAAGTGATATATGGTCAATTTTATCTTAAAATCTCTTACATAATGCATCTCCTATCTAATCCCATGATGTAATAGAGTTATCAACAAGGCTTCTATACCAATCTAGGCTTTTACCTTTGAAAGAGATGGATAATAACCTAATTACTACATTTTCCTCATTGACATTATGAATATAATAAAAATTTGATACATCCATGAGGTGCTCAGAAGGGGTTGTAGATTAGTCTCCAATAAAATAAGGGACACTTTTAAGAGATACTACTAGAATAAGATCATATTGATGGAGGTCTAGAGGACTTTGGCCATTAAAATCCATAAAGAGAAAGGCTCTAGGGGATACCATGGAAATGAAAGGGTTTAATGAAGACCTTTTTGTAGGGGTAAGCCTTGAAATTTACTTATGAAAAAATTTGCCTTTATATGGGTATGTGTAGTCATATAAAATATGAAAATTGGTAACTTGAGTGTGGCTAATGACACCCAACCTTTAGGTCCCTCTTGCTTGCTCTCATGACCCTCATAAGAATATTTTTATTGATTCCCTATCATTTATATCCTTCCAAACTTGATCCCAACTGAGCCAAACCCCTCTTTCCATGACAAATCCATCCCCCTAGGTCCTATCTACTTAGTATAATAGTGCCACACTATGACTATAGCATTAGTGCCACTCTTATCTACTTTTGATGCTCTTGTCTAAGTCCATTTGTAGACCCAATAGTCCATTTCTTTCAGTTCCCCATCCTTCTCCTTATCGACCTAATATGAGTACATTCAACCCATGACCAATAGATCAATATAAAATCCTATTCAAAGATCATATGGAAAGGGTTGGTAAATTATCACTAAGAAAGCAAGAACAAAAGCAAGACTACTCAGGCAATCTTCCCTATTCTCTACATACAACTAGCTAATATACTTGCAAGCTTATTCAAATCCTTTCATCAATCCCTAGCTACCTCAAGTACATCTAGTTTAGCATTTTTTGCATGTCATACACTCAATTTCACAAAGCACATCAGTGGGAGAACTACATATGGCTTAATCCCTCTTCAGAGTATTGGTATATAGGAAACATGCCCACACAAGGGGTGTGGATCCATATCCACTGAATCTTAAACACACTAAACCCCCCTCTTTTTTCTCAAATTCATCAAAGCATAATTAAATATAGGGTTTTAATAGAAAATATTCTCTATATAGAGCTCTATAGACTTCCATCTATCAAAACTTCATGGATAGGGTCACATAGACCTAGCAAACAAAACCTAGAAAGCTCAGATCCTCTAGACAATAGTAGTAGAGGTAGACTATAGTGCTAGTGTCATCCTATCTACTTTTAGTTCTCCTATCCAATCATAAAACAAAGGTTAGATCTCAATTTGTGATAGTGTCTCAATCCTACACAATGACTATCAAGCCCTATCTCAGTTGTATCAGTCAATTTCTAGCTAAGTCTCATTTTTCATCTCTTATTACTATTTTTAGAAAGGTCAAAATTGGAATCTAATTTACAAAAATCATTAGCTTAATTATTGCATATTTATTTACTAATTTTACTACTCAGACCCTTTGACTAAATTAGGAATAGTACACCAATATTTCCAAAATAGGTTAAATCATTTGATGAACTTGACTTACTTTGTTTGTGCATAAAAACCCTAAGGTAAATTTCCTACTGATGTTTCCTATATTTATTTTTTTTAACCTACATAATAAAACCATAAATTAGTATTAAATTTTAAAATTTCATAGTAATTTTAAAATAATTTTCTTTCAAACCCTATTTGCCCATACTAGGTCTCGATAATTTCCCAATAGTTTTTAAATAATTTTCTAATATTTTACTAGCATATTAAAATCATAAAATCACCTTAAATTTCAAAATTCAATAGTAATTTTTTAAAAAAAATCAAAACCCTAGTTGCATACACTAGGTCTTGTTAAATCACAAATTTTCTAATAAATTTTTGGTTTCTTAATTGCATATCTAACTCATAAATTCACTTCAAATTTCAAATTTTCATAGTAAATTGTTCAAATAATTATCTTTTAAACCCTATTTTCATGTATTTGTTCATATTTGTTTCTTGTGGTATCACCTTAAATGTTTGTGAGTTTCATATCTTTTTTATGTAATTTCCATTTCATTGTATTTAGGACTTTATATTTCCTATATTCAGTACTTTCCTTCTCTATCACTTTGCCTATTATAACTTATTGCAAAAAATTCAATCAAATTTCAAACTATTTTCTTACCTTAACAATGGCCCAATATATTGATTTTGATGAAATTGATAAAAGGGAACTTCAAAAACTCTTAAATAAACATCTTGACATACAAGATGACATACTTAAAATACTACAATAATAACAAAGAGTGAGCAATGGTCAATCTTCTCAAACCATATAACAACTAATTACAAATGACACTACAGGGGCAACTATGTCTCAACAACCCCCTATAGTATCCCAACCTACCTCTATACCACTAGCTATAGCTAGTACATCTTTGTCTCCTAATGTGGCAACCCTTGTGCAAGAGATAAAATCTATTCAATCCAAGGTACTACATCTTGATCAAGGTGCCTTTAGACCTATGTAGGATTTGGATTCTTCTGCTCTATTGCATACACAATTGGCATGTCATATTACTTCTACACCCTTACCACAAGTTTTTCTTCAACCCAATCTTACTCTTTATGATGGAAAGGGTGATCTAGAGACACATTTGAGATCTCTTCACGTAGCATGCTTGGACTATATACCAAATGATTGGCTACTTACCAAACTATGTATATGGAGCCTAAAGGATTATGCTTTACAATGGTTCTATAGTTTACCAAATCAATCAGTTAATGCATTCAATCTTTTAGCCAACATGTTCCTAGCTCATTTTAGTATTAACATTCGTGATAAGGTTTCATATGCCCAAGTTGCACAACAAAAATAAAGGTTAAATGAGCATCTCATAAATTATATTCTTTGATATAAGACTAGTTTGGCTAAGTTGACTAGCCACATGGTCAATCAAGAGTTACAAGATCTCTTCAAATAGAGTTTCTACTAGCTTTACTTGAATCAATCATGTTCAAAATATTCTCTTCCTTTACTAAATTGTGTCACACACTAAAGGAATAAGAAGTCAAACTAATTTCAATGAGCAAACTCAAGTACACAAGTATATTAGACACAATAAACAAGAGTAATAATAAATTCCCATACAAAGTCAAGGTCAATGATAACAAGAGTCAAAATCAACTGATTATTAATGCATCTTTTGATCCCCCTCAGTGAGTGGTGTTATTAGTACTTCTTTGGTGATCCTTCACCAATCTACCAATTTATCTAGTTAGAGTTTTATAGTAGCTATTGGAATGTAACATCATATCTTTCCCTTCTATTTAGTAAATTTACCCAACAAATCCTCTTCCATGGGGATATGATCAACATGAATTTTTTGAGTTTCATAGGGCACCAAGCCATACAACAAATAGATTCATAAGTTTGAGATACAAGATATAGGATTTGATAGATAGTAATTATATTGATCTTGGCACTTTAGTTGAGCCTCCTCAAGCACAACAAACACAAGATATAGCTTTAAAAATATTCTCACATCCCTTTTCACAACATTATAAACAAGAGATAGGAGACACATCGAGGGTTCACCATGCATATCATGCACATATTCCACTAGATATATATAGGGCACTTTCAGTTGAGACACATCCTTTAAGCAACATGACTGGTGTATATAGTTCCAAAATTCTAGATAGACCTTCCATCTCCTTCTCAGATCAGGAGATCATTGAGGATGATTCAAATTATCATGCACTATTTATTAGAGCTTACATCCATAATCATCTTATTCGTAGTGTTCTCATAGATAATGGATCTAGTGTGAACATGTACACTATGACATTATTATACTATTTGGGATATTTAAAGTAGGATATTACCTTCATAGACATAGTTATCAATGGATTTAGTGGGCACATAAAAATTTCATTGGGTGAGATTACACTTCCTCTATAGGTTGGTCTAACACATGTGGCCATATTATTTACTTTAATTCTCAATGTAGGAGTTTGTGATATGTTACTTGGTCGACCATGGATCTAAAAACTTCAATCAGTACCTTATATAGTTCACAAATCCATGAAATTCATTCATGATAATTAGGTTGTTGTAGTTGGTGGAGTTCCATTTGAGTTACCACTCCCCACTTTAGAGCCATATACTACTTTATAGTTACCAGTTTTAGTTCAGCCTCTAGTTTCAGTTCCTCCAGTAGTTATAGTTCTTCCTCCAGTTCCTATTCAGACATAGATAAGGCATCCATAACTAGCATAGATATTTCATACACCTCCATAGCTTCAATATTCTAGATAGCTTCTAGCTACAATGTTCACACCCAGGGTAGTATCATTGATATCTCATGAATCTACTCATAGAGCACATGCTCAGAGAGATTTTCCTAATACCAAATAGATCCTTAAGAGACTATAGTTTCATCCACTTCTCAGAGTTATAGGTGGACCCCATAGTCAATTTCTACTTTAGATATTTTTGAGCATTTATAGCATAAACAACTTTTTGAGCCATAATATTAACATTTCCATCATGCTTCACGAACACGCATGATTCTTTTCCTTGATATATGACACTAAGATAGGGAGTCTCCTATGAGACTCATTAGTTAGTATTATTTCTCCTCAATTTTACCTTTACATAGTTTTTTATGCTTGATTGTACATAGTTTAATTATATCAAAAATCCAAAAACAATACAGCATTTCAAAATACAAAAACATGCAAATAACTCAAAAACACCAAAAATATTTTGATTATATGCATTATCCATGCTTTACATTTTTTACTATTATGCTAGACTTATATTTTCTATTCTATGTTATTTTTTGTCAATTTATCTACATTACCATGCTTCACTTGATCTTCTTTTAGTGTGTTTAGCGACACCCAGATCCTTGATTGCTTCACTCTACCTATTGAGGGGGCATCCTACTTCTACATTAGACACATATATTGATATATCTAATTATTGAGGGCATCTTCTACATGACTAAACCACCCAATTTATGTCATTCCTACACCACACACTCTAGTTATCATGTTGATGTACATTATTTACTAGCTTACACATATTACTATATCAACATCTCACTAGTATATCGTACTTGTGTATTTCTTATCATATACCTAGTCTTATATTAACATGTCTTGCATAATTTCTCTCTTTATTTGATTAGTTAGATGTGATTATATTTCTAGTTACTACATGCTTTCCTTTCTTGCTTTACATAGCTAGATATGATTTCATTTCTCAATTCCTGATTATCTCTTGTATGTGCCTTAGGACATTTGCCAATTTCTTTTGCTTCTATGTCTTGTGTGTGCCATAGGACATTTGCCAATGTCATATGTCTATACTCTTCTATGTGATTATGGCTTCCATGCCAACCTTTCTTATTTCAATTATATGTGTATGTGGCATTTAAACATACCTTGTATGCTTGCCTTCTAGTATTAGTGCCATGTGTCCACGTCCCTTGTTTGTGTGGCCCCTTGGCCACCCTTGTATGCTTCTTGATTATTGCCTTGTGTGATTTTTTCTTGTTTGATTTTCATTGTTTACAATGCCATGATCAACATCATGCATTTGTCTTATTTTCTTAGATGTCTTGATGGACATCATGTTCCATCCCTCCAACTAACAACTAACAACAAATAACTAATTAGATTTTCATTTCTAGTTTAGTATATTTCACATATTATTACATTGTTATATCTATCTAGGTATACCCCTGTTAATCTAACAATCTTTCAATATAAATCATGTTATATCTTGAGATATCTTATTTATTATCATTGTTATATCATGTATCTTTATAGAATAACATACTTATAGGGCTCTTTCTTCTAAGGGTAGTCATTAAAGGGTCTTCATTCCTACCCTTAAATGAGGGGGAAATAAACAAGGGTTTTATCATAGAGATCAGAGCTCCTAATAGTCAAAAAAGCATTTAGCACACCTATAACAGCAATGAGACATCAAAATAGTCAGACCAAACTAGGCAGACAATAAGAATATCAAAATAGTTATTAGATTTGGCCTAGGATAATAATTCCCAACTTGGACTATAGCACAATGCCATTAGTGTCCACTTTTGGTTCTCCTATCCAAATAGGAAAAAAACTAGACTTTCTAGAAATAGGTAGAAAAGTAGGTTTAGATATAGTTTTGTATAGTCAGACTAGTTCAAAATTAGTAGTTTTCAATACGTTTTTAATTAAAGAATCCAAATATAGGGGCATCGCATGCAACATGATGGCTCTCACTTCTAGTTTTAGACATGACAATTGATATAACTTTTAGATCAGAATCCATGTTCTAGATACCAGTGATTAAGGGCAATGTGTGTGACACATTTGTATTATTTTCCTTTCCATGTTCAGTATTACCTAGGAATTCTTAGTAGTTACATGCCTTATTCCATCTGTAGGTGGTTAGCATCATTTTAGAATGGCTTTCATACAATCCTAACTTCCACATTCCTAAGTTCTCAAGTTCTTATTTGGCTTTCATACAAACCTACTGTACCAGTTCAGAGTGGCTTTCATACAAGCCTAATCTCCATCTTTTAGAGTGGCCAAGAGTGGCCTAGTTTCTAGCATACATTCGGCTAACCATGCCAACATTGTTAGATCATAGTAAATTCATGGGCTTTAAGATCCATCTCATGTGACATACATTCGATACTGGTATTAATTTATATCTTCACTTCATAGGGCAATGATGGATCCAAAGGACTAGCTATCCTTTGTATTCTTGAGCCTCCTATTCAAAGGGATTGGACATACCATCCAAACATTAATCAACACATGCATGATCACCTATCTTCACTTAGTAGTTGATGATGGAGCCAAAGGGTTAGCATTTGCATTCTTGAGCCACTCTTGAGGAATTAAGCACTCAACTTCATTCATGATATTACTCTTGTTATAGCATCATCCCACATTATTCAGCATCACAATAGGTTTTGTATTTATCTGTGTACCTAGAAAGGTGTATTCATTCCTTTCTCTTACTCCCTCTCTTACCCAACCTTATATATTCTTATTTTAGATATAACATATTTATTAAGAACTGATTTATTGTTTGTTTTTCTTGTATATTTGCACTTTATAGTGTGTTCTCTCTATGCACACCCAACATCACATAGCTTTATGAGCTTCACCCTTATAGGTAAGTTTAGGTATGCTTTATATTTTTCCTTTATCCTATTATTTTGCTTTACTACATCACTATAATAAAGGGAAGGCAAATGTAGTCATATAAAATGCAAAAAATGGTAACTTAAGCATGGCTAATGACACCCAACCCTAAGGTCCCTCTTGCTTACTCTCATTACCCTCATAGGTATCTTTTCACTAATTCCTAATCATCCATAGCTTTCCAAACTTGATCCTAACAAATTCAAACCCCTCTTTCCATGACAGATCCATCCCCCTAGGTCCCTTCTATGTAGGACAATAGCATTATAATATGAATATAGCACTAGTGCCACTCCTATCCACTTTCAGTGCTCTTGTCCAAGTCCATTTTTAGCCATAATGGTCAATTTCTTCTAGTTCCCAATCCTTCTCCTTATCGATATAACATGATTACATTCAACCCATGACCAATAGATCCCTATAAAATCCCATTCAAAGATAATCTAGAAAGGGTACGAAGATTATCACTAAGCAAGCAAGAATACAAGCAAGACTACTCAAGTAATATTCCCTATTAGTTTCATATATTTAGCCAATATACTTAAAAGCTTATTCAAATCCTTACACCAATCCCTATCCACCTCAATTAAATCTAGTTTAGAATTTTTTGCATCTTCATACACTCAATTGCATAAATCATATCAAGTGGGAGAACTACATATGGCTTGATCCCTCTTTAGAGTATTGGTATTTAGGCAACATGGCCACACAAGGGGTGTGAATCCATGTCTAATGAATCTTACACACACTAATCCCCCAAATTATTTCTCAAAATTGGTCAAAACATAATGGAATATAGGGTTTGAAGAGAAAATCTACTCTATAGGGAACTCTATAGACTTTCAACTACCAAAACTTCATGGACAGGGTCACATAGACCTAGCAAATAAAACCCAAAAATCTCAGGTCCTTAGGAAAATAGTGGCAAAGGTGGACTATAGTGTTTGTTCCACTCATATCCACTTTTATTGCTCTTATCCAATCATAAAATAAAGGCTATATCTTATTTTGTGATGGTTTCTTAGTCCTACACAGTGAATTTTAGGCCATATCTCAGTTGTATCAGTCAGTTTCTAGCTAAGTCTTCTTTTTCATCTCTTATTACTATTTTTAGAAAGGTCAAAATTGGAATTTAATTTACACAAATTAGTAGCTTAATTATTTCATATTTATTTATTGATTTTACTACTTAGACCCTTTAACTAAATTAGGAATAATACACTAATATTCTCAAAATAGGTTAAATCAGTATGCACTAACAAATCATAATCTTTTTACTGAGTTCAAAGTCAATTCAAAAAAATTCAAAGGGAATAACTATATAAGATGATCTTGTAGTCACCTTTAGCATTATATGTAATCACTGATCTAATACCATAATGTTGAATGTTACTTGGAGTCACCAGATGTTGTTTGTATGAAAGCTACACCTAATACAAATTTGTTAAACCAGCACTAACTTTGATCAATTTATTTTGAAATTAGGTCACATCAAGCATGCCAAAAAGTTTTATGACATGATTTTACACCCTTTTATAATATTTATTTAGGCTCTTCTACTCCTAGTCACAATATGGGAATAACCCCAGGCTAGGTGTATCCTATAATAGGGTTAAACCCCGAAGAAGTTCGGCTTCCTTTTGATGGATCACCTAAACTAATGATTCTACTTGTAAAAGGGTTATAAATGGGGAAATAAGGATCCTAATAAAACTAAAAAGGTGATTCACCAAATTTCAATAAGGCTTTCATACACTTGAACCCATACTAGATCAACATAAGATAATACTAGCTCACACAATCTCATAATCTAGATAACTACATAAGTATTTCGTAAACTAGGTTCAAGAAGCAATGAATGAAAATAAAGAGGACTTATATGACTCACATTGAGCTTACATCAATGGTAAAAAGAACACTAATTCAGACTTGTAAACTAACTTGAAAACACCTTAAAATAGGTAAGGAAGAAGGACAATGGATATGGAAGAATCTCCTTCATAAGGGCATCATGCACAAGTTTACTAAACACTAATCCAAGGCAAGATATAGGTTAAAAAAATCCTTTTATTTCATTAAAAGGAAGTTCTTACAAATTTTGACAAGGTCTAGCCTTATCAAATGGGAGTCTCTTTCTCTTCAAAATCAAAGAGTCCTTGTGAGAATATAAAATTAGAGAGAGAGTTACAATGAGAAAGAAAATGGAAGAAATAGAGAAGGGATAAAGAGAGAGGGAACACACCATCTGAGATCATTAAATGAGCTACCACCATTTTATGAATGTTCCTTCATCTATTTTTTAAATCAACACCAGTTATCAATTAATTTTTATTTTTCCCAATAGTCCTTGAATCTTTTCATTGGTCGAGTAACACACTAGAGGACAAGAGTTTGTTGAAGGTGATGAGTCATGATATTGATATGAAGAAAAATCCTTAGGCACCCTAAAAATCAATTACATATTCTAGCTACTTTTCCCAACTACTAGATCTCCACCTTAGGACTTGATGTCATCTTTCACTTTACTTGCTTGTGAAGACAAAATCTTCATATCTACGGATCTGATAGAGCCATGACTATGTCTGCTTTGGACAGCGATAGGTACCTATTTCTTGAACCTATTATCATGTCAAAGGATGAGACACTATACCATATCTCATTTATGTTTGTATCTACTCCAACCTAAATAGATATCTTTACTATAGATCAAAATCCAATCCAATTTATTGGTTTTTATATAGTCATTATACTGATGAAGATCCATATATTTCATAGCCTCATTCCTAGAATATATTAGGTTCAAAAAGACCTCATCATGCCTCTAAAATTTAATGATAATAGAACTTCACTATTAACAACCTTGACTATATGGTTGTATCTTCTTGTGACATTTGACTGAGCTCTAATGGTGATATATCTCTTTGAAGCATTTACTCTTGGTTCGACCTAAACCATATTTGACTTCTAATTGAAGTCTCCTATCTTCAAATTTTATTATCAACCATTGATCTTGATATAGGCTTCAAAAATTATGCCATCTATTAGCTCTTCATTCATTTCATAGTCCTTGCAGTTCGTCTTGGCTAGTTCCTATGCTTTCACCATGTGGTGATCTCACATTCATCTATGGGAATATTGACTCTTTGACCTTATGTGCATCATTGATATTATTTTGCATGGATTTAATTTACTCCAAGGATTTATCTAGAATTTTCCATAGTCTTTACACTTGGTATCTTCTCATTTGATTTTGGGATCTACTTACTTGTTGACCTTTTGCTTGCCATCGATCTACTTTGGTATGATAGATCATGCACTATCGATTAGCCTAGACCCACTATCTTTATCAGTTACCATGTGTCATTATATATTCCTATGGACACTTGAGATCTTGACACTTTTCATCCCCACACTTATCCTTAGGAACATTTGAATTCAAAAATCTACTTATTGTAACTTAAACTTCACATTCACATGCATTTCCCACTCTGCCTGTTTAACTTTGAATGCTTATATCTTGAGATAAATAACTCATCAAGACATGATATTTGTAGAAGATGTTAAAGGCATGTAAAAAATCATGTCCATTCACTCCTTTGACTTTGGTTGACCTTTCAATAATATTTATGAAATATGTAATCATATTGCTCTATTTGCTTCTATATGATGTGTTGTGATGGTTTGGTTCTTTTAAGCTTATTTTTGAACTGTTGTTCAGATTTCCAAAGCTCAAATGAACTCTGAGGCTTGTGTAAACTTGTTATGACCACCCTAGAAACCTGATTTCTCAAAATTTGACAAACCAAACTTTAATTTTACTTAACATGTTTCAAAATCTTTATGAGTTGCATGTGATCTTTGGACCACTCATTCCATCTAAAACTCTATTTAGCTCATCCATTCAGCTAGAAGCTTTGTATGTAGGCCAAAATTGGCCAACAATACCATGATTTAGAAACCTTAATTAAGTAACTTCAATTGATTTATATGGATCATACCTTAGATATTTGAATGTAACCCCTCGTAATAACACTTTTTAAACAAATTAAACCATTAGAAAACTCAATGGATTAAACATTAATTAAATATTTAACAAGTAACTTTTTAATATTTATCATGGACTAATGTGACTTTAAATCTTTCAAGTCTTACATAAGGGACTTTAATCATGTCATACCAAGAGTAAGGTATATCCTTAGGATGAATGACCCATATTTTTCATAGGGTCCCTATTTTTATAAAATGGATTGTGTTGATCTCAACAAATTTAATTAAACATTATTTCTTTAACATTTACTAGGGAGAAATATATTTTTTTAAATTATAATAATTGCTTATAATTTGTTATAACAAACATTTCTAGCTATTGGTAAAAATCAATAAATCTATATTTCGTAATTATAATAAATGTACATTTTACATTTATAATATTTAATTTAACATGTGAAGGTTTTTAGATATTTTATTTTATTTTCATATTTTATATAACTTATAATTTTAAAAAATAGTTTAAAATATATACACTATAAATACTTATAATCTCTCAAAAATACGTATTGATCAAATAATGAATCATTATTTATAAAATATATGTCAATAAAAAAAATAAAAATATAATGAAAATTTGTAGTCTGTTTAAAAAAAAAATGTAATTATTACCAAAAATTAAGAAAATATTTTATTCTAGTTTTTAGATATTTTTAGATGGTTTAAATTAATTAATAAATGGATATGGTTTTTATTCAAAATTTGAGATGCTTTATGCAAAGGGTTTTATTGTAATTCTCATATACTTTTTTATGTTTTACGTCATATACAAAACACTTCTTTTTATAACTAAAACTCATTGAATATAAATTTTTATCTATGTAAATGAATTATATCAATATTAAATTTAATCAAGATAATAATAACTATAAAAATATATAAATTATTTATGTTTTAACTCTCTCATATATAATATGACAAAACTTTTCTCTACTCATAATTTATGAAAGAACTCACATTCACCAAATCACACCCTATAACAAATAAAAATACAAAATAGTTTTCGCTAGTTTAATTACCACAAATATATAAGTATTTAATTAAATATCTTTTTTTAGGAGAATTGATGGCTGTCATTTCATAATACTTATGGGAAAAGATAAAAAGATAAATTGCTTTCATTAGTTAATATATTACAAGTATTATCTATTACATAAAAATATAATAGAAATAAGTTTATTATTATTAAGATAAGTAGCATCCTTTATTAAAAATAAAAATTGTTGAAATAAATATAATCATAAATATATTTACTTTATTCAAATATTTGAAATAATTATATATATAATATATATATATATATATATATATATATATATATATATATATATATATTTTTAAATATAAGTAGTGGCCACTATTTATATGAAGTTTATTGTACTGATAAAATATAAGTAATGGTTAATAATAAGTATATTATAGAACTATATGTTATCATACAAAATACTAATGAAATAAAAAAAATCATCCAAATATTAGCTCATTTAAGATAACCATAATTTTTTTTAGAAAATATGGCATATCTTGTGGCCACTAGTTAAATTGAGTTAGTTATACTATTTAGAAAATATGTCATATATTTTCATTCACTAATGATAATAATATTATATGAGTGTAATCTGAGTACATAACTAGTTATTGATGGTTCAATAAAGTATTCAATATAAAATAAATACATCCAATTTAATATTTTAACTAAACCATTTTAATTAAAAAATAGTCTTTTAATACTTGTTTATTTTTAAAAAACATACATCTCACTAATATAAATCTTTGGATATTGGTATTACCTTTTTTTTTTTCTTTTTTTTATTTATTCAACTTATATACAAAATAATTTGTAGGCACTAGTTCATTAAAGACATTTATATTGGTTACAATAATTTTCTTGTGTTTAGGTTTTTGAGGAAAATAAATTGAACTTTAAAAAAAATTAAGAAAAATACATTTCTCTATTTTATATCAATATCATTGAAATATTTATATATAATATAAATTAATATTTTTATTAATTTATTTATTAGTAGTCTCTATACATTATAAGTAGTGACCCCTAGTTCAATAAGATCTTACAATATTTATAAAAATATATTGTTTGTTTGATCTTTTAAATAGAACATTTTTAAAAAATAATACGAAGTTGTTAGTTCATTAAAAAAATCATAGAAATTACAAAAATTTTCCTTATATTATTATATAAATAAAAACAAGTTTACATAAAAATGATAATAAACAATTCATTCACTATTTACTATTTCATATTTTAACCACTTCGGAGTTGTCTTTTTCAACTTTGTTCTACATGTGAATAAACTAGCAACTATGAGTTCATTTAGGATAATAGAATTACATTGTTTCCAAAATAAATTACGGTTGCTAGTTTATTAAATATTCTTAGCACTTATATACTTATTATGAATTATAAAATTAAAACTTATTAAAATGTAGTTCTATAAATACATTTTTTTAACTAATTCAATAAAAACATGTAATATTTATTAAAAAGTATGGTGTGCTTAATATTTTAAATAAAACATTTTTTGAAAATAATAATTAATCACTAATTCATTAAAATAACCATTGAATTTATAAAATATTTATTTCTATTAGTATGTAAAATAAAATGAATTAACAATTAAATCATAAATGTCATCATTGAAAAAAATTCAACTATCAAAAATAATGAGGGCAAAATCATGGACTCTAAATGTAGAATTGTTGAAAATTGGAAACTCTCAAATGAGGAAAACTTAGATACTATTCAAGGAAATATTGATAGAAAATTATTCAAATGGTCCTATCTCCTCTAAAGTGGTATAATTTGAATTTTAATGGACCCTCAAAAGTAATCCCAAAAAGGTAGAAAGCAAAGGACTGAATAGAGATAATAAAGGAAGCATATTAGTTATTTGTGTAGGTAATCCAAGAACCCAAACCAATCACTTAGAATAATCTAAAACTAAATTATGGGGAATACAAGCTGAAATCGAGATTAAGTAAACTCATTTCATAATTTAAAGAGACTCCTTTAATATTAATAACTGCTTAACCAATAAAATTCCACCAAGTTAGACCATAAAAATATTATATCATATCCAATAAGTATCCCCCAATCCTTCAAATAAACCTTGATAACATGTGTATAGAGAAAGAAATAAAATTATTGATTGGCTCACTAATTAAGGGGTTCTTAATGATAGATTTAAGAAGTGGAAATTTTCCCAAGGCTTACTTAACAAGGAAATACAACTATTGCATGAAAACCAATTTAAGTATGCATCTCTAAGACATGATAATACTTGAAATAAATGATCATATTGAAATGGCTCCCATAAGGAATAATATAGAATAGAAATACTAGCATTAATCTAAGAACCATGTTGGAATTTATCTCCATTATCCAATCTTTTAAAACTTTGAATATGAAAATTAGGGATTTTCATTATGAGTTAGGCTACTTTAATATGATTTTAATAAGGAAGGATTTTGCCATTATACCCAAACATGTCAATCATTAAATCGTACTGAGTAATCATTTCAAAGTGAGTCATGTCACATGGGAGTCATTTATTCCTATCTATGTAAACTTTTATAGTTTATATGAAGTCATAAGAATCAATGCATAATTTTTAATTAGTCTTTCCAATATTGGGGTTTGCCTTGATAAGAATAATATAAATAGGAATGTTATTTTGTGAATCATTCTAGCCATAGGTGGTGATAAGTGCAAAGTGTAACCCATGTCATTTGAAAAAATAAAAAATCATACTATGATCTAGAGGATCCTCAAATAGGGTGGGATAACTACTTTCATAGACCGAATCATAGGTTATGACCCATTGTTTTAACCTTTTAAGCCTTAACTAGTGTAAATCTTATGTTATTAAAGGGTTGAGTATGATGCTAAGCTAATATGAAAACTGGAAATGATTGATTTAATTGACCTTTACCAAAATAATAAGTGAGAAGAGAAATAATATTTATCTAAAAGTAATTAGGATTTTCTATAGATCAAGGAACTGAAATAGGCTAGAGAGATAGGAAGATACATTTCATTTTTTTATTATTGTTAAAATCTAATCTTAGATAATAGCACCAATATTAGGACAATAGTGTCATGTGGTTCTAATGTCTAATTATGGTATTAGTGTCCCTCTTTTAGTAACTATCTAAAACATTTAGTGAAGCTATGGGAGGTTCTATAGGTCTTATAGGTGGTTTTATGTCATTTGAGGTCTCACCTGTGTCACTATTTTAGTTAAATCTCTTCTAAAACCCTAATGAGTACCTACACACATGAAACAACAACCAAATCAAATATAAAAAGGAAGGGAAAATTGAGTTGTAGGATTTATGATCGTGTCGATTACAACCCTTATTGTCCTAGCCACTACCTACATTAACCCTAATGATATGGGTCTTAGATCTATGTAATTCTCCCTTAGGGAACATGCATAATCAACTTGCATGGTATGCTAGAATGACTTTCACTTAGGCCCTTATTTTATAAATAATGTAATGTCTAGATGTGATGGCTGAGTAGTATGCAGATCATTGAGTTTTACTATTGATTTATTTTATGTAACTATGTGCCAAAATAGTAAGTGTTAGATGTAAAATACCTTGTGAGGCTCTTTATATAGAAAGAACTTTGATTTGAAATAAGACCTTTTAAGTTGGCCAAAAAGTCATAAAATAGGGATAAAAAACATAATATAAGGCTCAAGAAAGGGTTAGGACTCAAAAATGGGAGCAAATGTGATGTAGAGGAGTTAGTACAAACAAGTAAAACACAATCTTTCTTCTTGAGTCAATCTCTACTAGCCCTTTTGAGGCATTATTTTGGATGTTAAGGCAATTATAGAAGGTTATAGATCAAATAATTTTATATTTATATACCTAGTATCATCCCCTAACAAATAACCAAATTTTATATTCCAAATCAAAAGGGAATGTTCTCTGTTTTCAAGATTTTGTTATTTTTAGGCCTCTTCTTTTAGTCCTTTAGAGGTAGTTTTATTAAGTTATTATAGACAAAAAAAGGATGAAAATCAATAAAAATGACTTTTTAGACACCCACTAAGATTTTACAACCAATTTTTAGAATCCAACTCACTATGCAAGTACAAAATCTCAAGCTTTTTGACAATTAGGTCTCCTAGGCCTATAATTGTGTTTTGGCTCTAACAAGATCCACATGTGAAAAAGTGGAAAAATAATATTTTATTTACATTTAATATATAAAACCCATCACACATGTCAAATTTTTAGGTTTGGTTAAATCTCCACATACCAAAACCATGAAATGGTCATTCCTCTTCACTAGCTTCTTTACACAGGCCGAGTAAGAGAAAAAATTAGTTTTAAGGAACAAAATGAGGTTTGGTGTGTTTATTAAAATTTTAAAAGGTTTTTTAATGGTTTAAATACATTCATGAATATTAAATACCTTCCTTTATTTTATAAAATATTCAAGAAACCACCAAACTTACCTGTACAAAGTACCTAAAAAGGCAAGGTACAGGCCTAAACAAGTAAATTTGTAATATCTAATTGTGTTTGAATATTTATTGAAGTGTAAAAACTCTAATATTTATTCCTTAATTAATTTTATCTATTCACCACTTTTATAACTAAAAGAAACATATAAATTCCACAAGAATCTTCAACACTCCTTAAGAAAAATGAAGAACTCTTACACTTGACTGTACACAGTCTGATGCAACCTTATTTATTATTATTATAAATAAAAATATATAAATGTGTCATTATAATAAATTACAAAATATATTTAATTTATATCAACTACAATTACAAACCAAGATATTCCAAAACAAAAATTATTTTCATTGACATTCTAGTTTTCCAGATACTTGCACAAAATTTATGACAATCTTATTTCTTGGGCCTATGTTCCTTATTTTCCCATTATTGGATCCTTAAAAACTATTATATCCTATATTATTAATTATTTAAATATTTTACAAGGTGTTATATATTCCTATAAAACCTCTAACTTCTCAAGAACCTCCCAATGTAGGTCTTGAATAGACTTGAGGTGTATTTGTTAAACTAGAATAATGACAAAAGAAGTGATCTTTGGTATAAAAAAAAGAAATTAATAATCACTTTAAGACACTCAATAAACTTAAAAAAACTATTAAAACTCCTAATAACCATTATAAATTAGTGAAAAGTCTCTTAAACCAAATATTCCCATTAAAAATTTTGAATTTAAATTTTGGCGGGAAAGTGATAAATTCAAATTCTAGAAAACACAACCTAACATAAAAACTTTTAAATGATTCCCAAATGTGTGATATGACATATCATACCCTTGAAACAATATAATAAATATAAAAAAACCTTGAAACAACCTAATCAATCTAAAAATGAACAACAACAAACAAAAATTTCAAAATTACAGTGATGCTCCTGCATCATACTCCTAAGAGGTAGAAATTGAACTCATGAACTATTGTTCATGAGGTATGAAATAGTATTTACTTGTTTATTTATCTCTTCTTTAGTAATCCAAGTAGAATATTCATTATTATGATGTTTTCACTTGATTAGGTACTGGAAATACTCCTTGTTTCTTGTCTTCTTGATAATCTACTTATCCAAGATCATCTCTAACTCTTCCTTCTTGGTCGATGGCAATCACCTTGCCCATTATTGGAATATTGTACATTATCCTCATATTTTTTTCTCTTTTTCATCACCTTCCCTGAATGTATATAGATCTAAAACATTCAAAATAGGATAGATGCCCACTCCACTAGGAAATTATATCTCATAGGCATTGTTAGAGAACTTCTTAATAACTTTTAAAGGACCTGTCTTATTCATCTTGAGTTTGTTATACTTACCTTTAATAAACCTATTATTTATTAATTGAGATAAAAAAATTTCAATAATGTCAAAACTAACCTCTTTTCTCTTCAAATTTGTTTGTTTCTTGTACTTATCCACATTTACTTATAGCTTCCTTTTCACATGTTCATGTACCTCTTGCATAGCCACAACAAAATCTTCCCCTTCAACACTAATTTTATACATTTTTCTCAAGTATATAAGTTCAAATACCTTGGATACATACCATACATTACCTAAAATGAATTCATACCAATGTTCCAATTTGAAGAGTCATTGTATGCAATTTTTTCCTATGGCAGTATCAAATCCCATTATTTGGGATTGTCACTTGATAATCACCTTAGCAATTTGCCTAAGATATTTTTAACCACATTATTTTTTCCATCAGTCTGAGGGTGGTATGATGACCTAAATTTCAAATTTATTCCAATCTTCTTCCACAAGGTCCTCCAAAAGTGACATACAAATTTGGTGCCCCTATCAGATATAATACTAAGTGGTAAACCATGTAGTCTAACAACCTCCTTGAAGAACAAATTTTATATGTGTGTAGTATCATTGGTATAAAGTGTGAAATTTTTTAAAACATTTCTACTACCACAAAGATAGAGTCATAGCCTCTTTGATTTTTAGGTAGCCTCATGACAAAATCCATACTATTAGAGTCATGTGATCTATTTGGAACTGGTAAAGGCTAATATAAATATGCATTTATAATTTTACCTTTATCCATTTAAAAAAATTTGCATCTTTATACATACCTTATTACTTTTTTTTACATTCTAGGTCAAAATTAATGCTTGGTAAAATGTTCCAACATCTTACCAAGTCTAAAATGTCTTACCATACCACCATAATGTTTCTCTTTCATCAAGTTCTCCCTCATTGAACTCTTTGGCACACATAATTGTATTCCTTTGATTAATAAACCATCTTTTATCATGTAATCCAACCATGGTTATTATTTTGAGGTGGTTGGATGTTGACAAGCCTTATAGGCCTCTTGAAAATATTCATCACTCTCATACAACTCTTTTAGAGAATCAATGCCTACACTCTCAAGTTGAACTTCATTGACTAGAAATGCCCTCCTACTCAAAGAATAAATCACCTTATTTCTTTATCCTTTCTTATGTTTTATATTAAAGGTAAAATTCTAAAAATATTCTATCCAATTCATATGCCTCTGATTGAGTTTGGGCTGACTAGTGATAAATTATAGAGCATGATTATTTGTGAAGATCACAAACTCCTTAGGCATTAGATAATGCCTCCACTTCCTCAAAGCCTACACCATTTCATAGAAATCCAAATCATAATATGAATACTTATTTTTATAATTATTTATTTTTTCACTAAAGTATGTTATAAGCCTACCCTCTTGTCTTAAGATAGCCCCTATGGCTACTCTACTTACATCACACTCCACTTAGAAGACTTTATTAAAATTAGGAAGTGCTAGGATGGGCTTCTCAGTGATTTTTCTCTTCAAAAATTGAAATTTTATTTTATCCATATCAATCCACATAAATTTTTTTGTTTCCCCTAATAGTGTATATGATTGGAGCACAAATTCTGCTAAAATTTCTAATGAATTTTTTATAAAAGCTTTCAAGGCCGTAAAAACTTCTTACCTCTCCAGTTGTCTACTCCATTATGGATTTCACTTTATCTTTATCCATATTCAATACTCCTTGAGATATCACAAAACCAAGAAACAATATTTTTTTCTTCATGAATACACACTTCTTAACATTTATTAGTAACTTCTCTTGTAACCTTATCATGACCAATGCAAATGATGGATATGTTCTTATTTTTTATGATTATATATCAATATGTCATCCAAATAAACAATAATAAAATTACATATGAATGGATTAAGAACCTCATTCATGAGCCTCATTAATGTACTAGATGCATTAATGAGGCCAAATGTCATGACAGCCCTTCATTAGCCTTGAAGGTTATCTTTTATTCATCTCCATGCCTAATTCTAACTTGGTAGTATCTACTCTTGAGTTTAATCTTGGAGAAGTAGTTTGACCCACTCAAACAATCCATCAAATCTTCAATTTTCGGGAGAGGAAACATGTACCTCATTGTGATCTTATTTATTAACCTTGAATCTATGTAGATATTCCAATCTCCTTCTTTCTTAGGCACTAACACCATTGTACTGCACATGGGCTAAGATTCTCCTTGACCAACTCTTTGTCCAATATTTATTGAACTTAATTTTTAATCTCTACATTTTCTTATGGTGTCATATTATAGGCAGCCTTATTACGCAAGCTTACTCCTAGAATGAATTTAAAGTGATGACTAATTTTTATTATTGGTGGCATCTCACTAGGTAGTTCATATATTATGATATCATCATAATCCTTGAGTGCATATTGCACCTATTGTGTAAATTAATTCACTTTGGTGGCTATTATTATTATTCTAAGCTTGAGCACCACTGAAAATCCTAGCTCTTACTCTCTCATTCCATTAACAAACTAATGTTCACTTACCATCATTACACTTGAATCAATATTTTGTTCACCATCTTCTTATTTCATAGGTAGAAAGGTATGGCTTATACCATCCTTCTTCAAAGTGTCAACATTTATCCTTCCATCATGTGATGTCTTCCTATCATATTTCTAAGGCCTTCTAAGTAGTACATGGCACACATTCATTGGCATGATGTCACAAAGAACTTTATCTTTATAACTCCTAATTTGAAACTCCACCCAACATTGTTCATTAACCAATACTTACTACCTTTTTTGCATCCATGAAACTTTGTAGAGAGTGGGATGAGGTAGCCTTTTCAACTTTAGTTTATCCACCATCTCAATTAAAACTAAGTTATCTATGATACCTGAATCAATAACTACTCTACAACATTTACCTTAGCACTTGTAAGAGGTATTAAAATGACTATTTCTTTATGCAAGTTCATTCTCTTTAGGTGTCCTAATCATCACCCTTCTCATAATAAATGATTCACCTACCTCTAGTTCTTCCACATGAGATGGAGAGCCAACACTCTCCATTTCTATTTCTTGAACAACCTAATTTATATTTTTAGCTCTATAACTTCCTAATTTTTGACCCTTTAGACACTCCCAAAACCTATGTATTGTAAATTTATTACACTTGAAGCACTTACCTATGAATCCATTGGATCTTCTTCCTCTTAATGCATATCCACCTCTAAAATATGGTCTTCTACTTCTAATTCCACCTCTAAGATTAAATGATTATTCTTATGAAGTGATATATTCTCCTTGGTAGGTATGTTTACCTCCTTGTTGATCCCTTCATCTATAACTTCTACCTTTACCTTTATTCTATTATGCTTGTCTTTTATTAAGCATGGCTTCAACTTTAAATGCAAGTTGATAACATTCTTCAAGATTCCTAGGACTAACTAGACTTAGCTCACCTTGTAAATTATATCTCAATCCTATAAGATATATAGAAACTTTTTTTTTTATCCTCCTCTATATGTCCTAGTCTACAGACCAGCTTATAAAACTCATTTGTATATTCACTGCCACTCATTTCTTTTTATTTCAAAGTTTGCAATCTTTTGAAAAAATTTATTTCATAGTCACTTGGCAAGAATTTATCCTTCAACTTGGAGAAAATCCTATCCCAAGACTTGATGTTTATCTTATCCTTCTTTATTATTTCTTATTGGATTAAATCCCACAAAACTAATGCATGCCTTTTCATCTTTATGCAAGCAAACTTCATCTATCTCTCCTCTACAACACTTTAATATTCAAACTATATGTCTAGTTTTATAATTTAGTCAATAAGTTCTTCTCCATCTAAGCTTCTTGAATATGTAATAAGTTTCACTTTTGTCTTAGACCTAGTTTAATTACTTCCTTTAGTATTCTTTCTAGACCTTGTTCATCATGGTCTCTAACTTCTTCACCTTCCTCTTCTGGATCTTGGAGTTCTTCCTCTTTATCACTTTAATTTATTATTATGACTCCCATTATTTTAGTATCCTCTATTTCTATAAGTATATAATCAAAATAAATTATTAGGTTATATAATTATTCTAATACAGTTTGAATATTGTTAATATTCCTTCTAGGTGGCGTATTGTCTTTGCACCTTTCAATATATCTGACCAAAACTCACTCTAAAATTTAGCTAACCAAAACATTATTAATTAATTCTTAGTATCTAAGAGTGTCAAACTAATTTCAATATCCTTAAGGTATAAAACCTAATATGCTACCAAACTGATGTAGATGAGTTAGTAAAAACAAGTAAAACATAATCTTTCTTCTTGAGTCAATCTCTACTAGCCCTCTTGAGGCATTATTTTGGATGCTAAGACAATTATAAAAGGTTCCAAATCAAATAATTTGATATTTAAATACCCAGTATCATCCCCTAACAACTCACAAAATCTAAGATTTTAACACAAAATTTTAGATTCTTTGTTTTCAAGATTTTGTTATATTTAGGTCTCTTCTTATAGACCTCTAGAAGTAATTTTTTTAATTTATTTTAGACCACACAAGGATTAAAATAAATCAAAAAGATTTTTTAGATACCCATTAATTTTTAACATCATACCAATTTTTAGAATCCAAATCACTATGAAAGTACAAAATCTCAAGCCTTTTCTTTAACAATTTAGGTCTCTTAGGTCTAGAACTATATTTTGGCTCTAACATGCTCCACACATGCAAAAGTGGAAAAATAATGTTTTATTCAAATTTATTATTAAAACCCCATAACATATATTAAATTTTAAGGTCTAGTTCAATCTCCACATACCAAAACCATGAAAAGGTCATTCCTCTTCACTAACTTCTTTACATAGGTCGAGTAAGAGCAAAATTTAGTTTTAAGGGAAAAAATGAGGTTTTAAGTTTCTATTAAATCTATAAAAGGTTTTTATAGGGTTTAAATACATTTAATAATATTAAACACCTTAATTTTTTTGATAAAAGATTCAACAAACCACCAAATTTACTTATACAAAGCACTTAAAAAGGTAGGGTATAGACCTGAACAAGTAGAGTTGTTGTTGAAACTTGGATTTACACCCTTGAGGAGATGCTCATCTATCCTCATCCAAGTGGAAAAATGGAATCATCTCTCTTTCTGTGGGTGACAATTTCATTGAGATGAATCTCTAGATTAGGGGTTAGCTCCCCTTGATGCACCTGTAAAGCTCTCTCCAATTTGTAAATTATGTATGAAAAGGGCTAATGAAAACAACTAAGAAACAAAATGGTGATGTACCAATATGCATTATCCTCCTATTTAACTAAAAATCTACTAATTAAAGGTAAATAGGGATGTTTCACATAAAAGCACAATAAAAAGACAATGTTGCATCAGCATTTTGTAAGTTAGATTCAGGAAGGTACCTGACACTTAGGAGGGTGATGAATGATTCCAAGAAGAGAATAAACATATACCACTTCTAATACTCTTATACACTTAGTAAATAATACTAACAGAGACATGCAACATCTCTTTTACACATTGGTAAGTGACCATAGATTGACATGCTAGAAAAGTAACTCTTTCACTAGTCATTATCAACAAAATTCAAACCTATACTCGATAGTACAATGTTTGAATGGAAAAATCATTTTTATATTTCTTCATGAGTTTTTCAAGTAAAAATTTAGATATAATTTTCCCAATAACCATCATAGGCTATGAAATGGGCCAAGAGAATGCATATATATAGCCTTGAGAGGGAGAGTAATCAAAGGAAGTTCAAGGGTCACTTGGACATGTGTCATCTTGAAATAATCATTTACATTTTCATGTGAGAGAGGTGGGTGAATTATGCCATGTCACCAAATGGATCAGTTATAATGAGTTACAACTAAACCAAAAACATTAGTTACATTTGTTACAACTAAACCAAAGCCTCAGTTACAATTGAATGAGTTA
The DNA here is from genome assembly GCA_037957365.1 of Torreya grandis. Lineage (NCBI taxonomy): Eukaryota > Viridiplantae > Streptophyta > Pinopsida > Cupressales > Taxaceae > Torreya > Torreya grandis. Next base: position 1,574,676 of record JARHVA010002068.1, read on the forward strand.
TATTTGAATAATTTATAAGTAAAACAAAATGCCTCAATTAAAATTGAATCAACTATAGTTAAATAAGTTATAACTAAAACAAAATTCCTCAGTTACAATTTCCACTTGTTACTTTTATCCTCACCTTCAGGTTCCCACCAAGCCTTTCTTTTTAATTCCAATAGCTAGTTTTCACAGTCTAAAATTGGCATTTTATGGGTTGTCACTCCTTGGGCATTTCTTTTAGACAAGTTTTCTAAAAGAATTCTTAAAACAATCTTTCTAAAAGAATTCATTCCTTTAGACTTTTTTTTTGGCCCTTTTGGTTCTTTAAAATGACCCTTCAGCAAAGTGAAAAAGGTCTTTCCTAAAATGAACATACCCTTTAACATCTTGCAAGTGACCCTTCAGAAGAGTTAAAAGTGTCCTTCAGCTTTTGGAAATGATCTTCTAAAAGAAAAAAATACCCTTTAGATTTTTTGAAATAGTCCACCTTCCCACAGAAATAATCTTTTGAAATTTTTGAAAATGTCCCTTCAGAGAAGTTGAAATGCCCTTCCAACTTTCTGAAAGGTACCCTTTGGCTTCTTCCAAATGACCTTTCAAAAAAACTAGAATGCCCTTCAAGAAAGTTTAAAGTGTCCTTTAGCTTGAAAAATTCCTTCAAAAAATTTGTCACATACCCTTCAAAAAAGTTGAAGTGCCTTTTATAAAAGTTGTCTCAAACAAAATGTCTGAAACAATTCCTCCAAAAAAGTTGAAACATACCCTTCAAAAAAGTTGCAACCTACCCTTAGGAAAAATTGCAAGTGTCCTTTATCTTGAAAAAGTCCTTCAAAAAAGTTGAAACATACCCTTAAAAAAATTACATGGACAATTTGTCTAAAATAATTTAGCACTTGCCTTCAAGAGATTTGTCTCAGACAAATTGTTTGAAAGAATTTGTTACCTAGCCAAATGAAAAGTCTGAAGGAAATACACTTAAAGAAAAATCTTTGGACAAAAATTTTCAAAGAATTTGACAAAGGATTAGAAAAAAAACCTGAAATAATTTATCAAAGGCTTAGTAAAGACCAAAAATGAACTTTTTGAAAGGAATAGACTTATATATCAACTAGGGGATTTGTCAAAGAACACTTATTCTAAAGAAAATCTAAGTGATGGACCTAGCTAGAGATATAGACTTAGATGATTTTTGTAAATAGGCGTACCCAATTTTGGCCTGAAGGGCCAAAATTTGGTTAACAAAATGGTGAATCATAGGGGTAGTATTCCTATTATACTAGACAAACCAGTATCCTTATCCAACTTAGGGCCAATGGATTCAATGGAATATTGAAGATGACTAACAAGGATTATGCCAAAATAAAACACAAGGAAACACACTGCACAACAACATCAAGACCAAGCAAAAATAAAACAAGACAAGGACAAACTCACACATGTACATAAGCATTTAGGGAACATAGGAAAAATAAGAAACTATGTATAAAGGAAAAGGAGGACATCAATAACAATGCTTAAAATATTTCCCATTGACTAGGATATGCAGCTCCTCTCCATCCAACTTTGAGAGTTGGAGAGCATGGTGTTATTTTCACTATGTGATCACATATGGGCCACTCCACAAAGTATCAAATTTTGTGTGCCTTCTAGGTTTGGCCCTATCTTCATCCCATTTTAGGACAATGTCTCCTTCTTTGAAACTCCATGGCATGGATTTCTTATCAACATAATTCTTTGTTTGTTATTAGTGAATAGTCATGGTGTGCATAGCTTAATCCTTTGTCTCCTCAAGCTCCATCAACTCACATAATCTAACTTCCATGATCTCATTCTCTATCAATTTTAGTTGATATGTGAGTTCTAAAGCTGGTAACTCAAGTGAGATAGGAATTTTGGCTTCCCTTCCATACACAAGTGTGTATGGTGAGTTCCTAATTGCTCTTTTTGGGATGATCCTATCAGCCCAAAGGGCTATCTTTAGCTTTATATACCAAGTCCTTTGATTATCCTCCATATTCCCCTTTATTATCCTAATTAATTTCTTATTTTTGGACTCAATTAGTACATTCCCTTGGGGATAGTAGTTATATGAGGTGCTAAGATAGATGTCATGCTTCAAAGCCCATTCACTTGTCCTTGTTCCTAAGAAGGCTAATGCATTATCTAAAATGATTATTGAAGGAGCTCCAAACATGGCTATTATACTTCACAGAAGTCTAGGAATGAGTTTTCATTTGCATTTTTAAGATCTATATCCTCCACCCATCTTGTAAGATAATCATTGGTTGTCAACACCCACTTATGACCAGCACCAAAAGGAGGATTGATCAGACCTATGAAATCCAAACCCCATTGCATAAAGGGTTGTTTAAACTAGATTGGATGAAGAGGAAAGGTAGCTAGATTTTTTTTGCATCAAAAATAGCACACTTTTGTCATTTATTTACTTAAGCATTAGTTTCATTAAATAAGCTAGGCCAGAAGTAACCAGCCCTCATAATCTTAGCAACTATGGTTCTTGGATCAAAGTGGCCACCAGGTAGTCCATCATGAAACTCATGCAACACTTTATCAATCTGATTCAAATCAATACACCTCAAAATCACACCTAAAAATTCATTTCGAAATATCACTCCATTAATAAGTACATAAGGAATGGATTGCAGCCTAAAGTACCTTCTCTTGGCCCTACCAAAACCTAGTAAACACTCACCAGTTTGAAGGAAATGGATCATGTCCTATGTCCAAAATCTCATAGATGAAGGTATAGATGTTATATGGTCATCATGGAGTGATAAAACAACCTCCCTTTTCTCTTTTAATTCTAAATTGAGATGCTTACATAGTCCTTCTCCCTTCACTAGCTTAGTTTTTGAATCTCCACATCATACTCCATCACTTTGGTGATCTAACCTACCCTTTTCTCATTAAAATTATGCTCAACATAAATTATTTCACACTAATATGAGGAAAAAAAATTTGGATCTTATTATTAGACAACATATGCCTAAATTTATTTAAACTCCTTATGACTGAAAGCACTTGTTTCTCAACATATGTGTACCTTATCTCATAGCCTTCTAAACCTTGACTAAAGAAGGCAATAGGTTGTTCAAAATTTTCATCATTTGTTTGGGTAATCATGGAAAAAATTACCTCTTCATTCCCAAAATTTTACAAATTTAAGTCCTTGGAGAAGTTTGGACTTGCAAGAGTAGGAGCTTGGGCAATGGCTTGCTTGATCTCCTTACAATGTTCTTTCCTCCTTCCTATCCAAGTGAATATCTCATCCTTCCTTAGCATGGAGGTCAAGGGCTTGACCAGGTTAGTAAAATTAGGAATAAACCTCATAATTAAATTTATCTTACCAAAGAATCTTTGTATACCCTTCTTATGTTTAGGCAAAGACAATGCCAAGATGGCACTTACCCTTTCAAGATCAATAGATAGACCTTTCTTAGAAACAATGTGGCCTAATAGTTTGCCTTCATAAACATCAAACACACATTTATTTGGGTTTATAGAGATCCCAAACTCTCTACACCTCTCAAAAATATATCTTAGGTGATTCAAATAATCTTTTGCTTCCTTGGAGAAAACTATCACATCATCAAGATATACCAATACAATTTCATTGATTAATCCTTGAAAATCCATATCTATTACACATTGAAAAATACCTCCATTATTTTAAAATCCAAGTTGAATCTTAATATATGAATATGTGCCCCATTTGTTGGTGAATTTTGTCTTGTATTGGTCACTTTCTTTCACCAAAATTTGATTGTACCCAGAATAACCATCTAGGAGGGAAAACCTCTCATTACCTGCCACCACTTGCAAAATTTGCTCCATGGAAGGGATGGGATAATGATCTCTAAAAGAAACTATATTAAAGTCCCTAAATTCCACAAAAAACCTGATCTCTCCATTCTTATTTATAATAGGGACTAAGTTGGCCAACTAAGAAGAATGCTTGATGGGAAAGATGATTTTGGACTCAATCAGTTTGGTGAGTTCTTTCTTCGTGAGAGGCTCAATTTTTGGATTGATTGGCCTTTATATTTACTTGATAGGTTTATAATTTTCATCTATCTCTATGGTGTGTTGATCCAATCTTGGGTCAAAACCGTTCAAATCACTATACTCCTATGTAAAAATATCACTAAACTCCTTGCATAGTTCAATGAAATCATGCCTCTCTTGACTAGTGCATACCTTCCCAAGTGCAAGTAATTTATCTTTAAATATTTATACCCTTTCATAGTTATCTTTCTTATTAGACATACTTACCTTTTCCTTCTTGATCTGGTCATTCTCATTGAAAATAATATCAAGAGTCACTAAGCCTTTAGGAAGCTTGTTGGACTTCAATTGGATAATCTACCCTCCATATTGTTGTTACAATTTAGACTGATTCTTGGAAAAAAAAAACTTAGCCTATCTTATATAAAAAATTATATTTTTTTGTCACTATCAAATACCTACCAATTTGTGACATTATCTGGTATGGATGATCTCACAATCACCTTTAGATGGGGCTAGTTTTTATCTTCCTTTATGCCCTTTGGAACATCAAATTGAGCTCCAATAGATGCCAACCTATCAACATGATTATTATCTTCCCTTGGAATATATTTTATTTTAAAATCCATGAAATATTCTAAAAGGTCCTAGACTCTATACTTATAGGACTTGAGCAAGGAGTTCTTGGTCAAATCTGCCCTCTAACTTGGTTCACAAGAAGCTTGCTATCACCAAACACTTGTAATTCCTTGACATCTCTTTTCCTTACACATTAAAGGCCTTGGATAAGTGCCTCATACTATACCACATTACAAGTGCATGATAATTGAAATTTTAAGGCTAAAAAATGTCTTTCCTTTGAAGGTGAAACTAGCATAGCTACCCCACCTACCCCTATTTTGCTTCTAGACATATCAAAGAAGAGCTGCCACAAGCCATTCACATCCTCACTTGGTTTCATCAAATTAGGCATTAAATATCCCTTATCATGCATATAATATAATTGAAGGCCAAATTCTTCAATAAACTTATAAGGATCATGCTCATAGTTATCATCTCCCCACTCATCTAGGAACAAATCAAAAACTCCCTCGAGGGAAGATGATGGAGATTGGTCAATGTAAAGCTCCTCTTCATCAATGATGGCATATTTATTATTTTCCACCTTAGGTGAATATGTTTTCAAGTGATTTATATGGATATGTTCTGACTCAATCTTCACCTTATTGTCATATTTTGTCCTACACACTATGTAGGACCAATTAGCTGCCAAATATCCACCTATTTTGGATGTAAAATTCATTGACAAGAAAAGACCAAAATAGGGAGGTAAATATGATAAAACCACATCATGAGTAATTTAAAATTTAGGAAAATAATGAAGGGTCAAATTAAAATCTTTCACTACCCCCAAAGTCTTAGTTGGTGATCCATCCAATTGCAAAACTCCTTTAGTCATTAGCTCATACTTGAGGCCTATCTTATTTACTATACATTTTGGCATTACTAATATGATTGCTCCACTATAAATGATGAAATTATGAACCAATAAATCAAAAATAATTGAATATAGGTAAAAATTAGGAATATTCTCATCTTTCTTCACTTCACCATCGATAGATTGAGTTCAATCTACCAGAGTGACATTGTCATTTCTAGATGAGCCAACCTGTTTACCCAATCCATGCAATTCGTTTTGAAGTATATCTTTCTACCATGGTAATGTTATATAATCCAAAAATTAAATATTCATATGAATCTTCTTCATATATTCCTCCACATTGATGGAAGGATTACTCACCTTGGGGCTATCTTTATGAATATTAGCATTTTGTGATGTAGCATGTGTAGGTAGTGTTGTAGTAGTTGGCTTGAAATTTGGAATCCTCTAATTTTATTTTAATCTAGGAGTTTTTTGGACCCAATTATCATATTATATTATGTAGGAGTCACAAAAGGTCCTTTATTAGCTCCTTGAGCTTTATCAGTAGCCCTCTTTTTGGACCTAGTATTTGAGGCAACACTAGGATTCTGATTGCTTATATTTACCAAGAAATTAATGGCACAAAATTCACCTTCAAAATGATTTATGAGGGTAGCATCAGTCTTATGTTCTTAATTTTCCACCCCACCTTGCATGGATCCTTCAAAATTTGAAGCTTGGAAAGATTGACTGTCTTACATTACCATACCTTGATTATGCATTTCATTTGCATAAGCAACTTGTTCTTGACCATGTTCAAAAGATGGATAATTGGGTTATTCTTGGACCAAATTGTTTTGAGTGGGGATAATGTATTTATATTATGAGTGGGCACTATGATTATATCTTTGATAAGGCTTGACATGGGTAATTTGGCCTTGTCCTTGATTATTGCCTTGAAAAAAAGGTCTATTTGTTTGTCCAAATTGATAGTAAGATTGATATGGCCTATAACCTTGGGCTTGTTGATTTTTGAGAGCAACCAGTTCATTAATAACACTTTGGAGCAAAATTTTTACTTCATATATTTCATTGGTATGGGCAATGGCATACTTTTCTTGACTAGGCAAAGGAGCTAAAGTGGGTAATGCACTTTGACTAGGAGAATGCAAATCAGGGAATAGTGGCATTGGAGGTCTAGGAGCTATCTTTCCCACATGGAAAAGACAATTCTTAGCATTTATGTCTATTTCATAGGTAAAATTCAATGTGTTTCCACACATTTATTGAATCATCATGGCAATGTCACTTTTTAATGCTTTTCAAGTAGTACAAAAATGCATAGTTTGTGGTTGGGCTCACAAGAATTGAGATTTTATCCTAAGTTTTTAGAAACTTAGTATTAAAATATTACATGAATTCATGTGGTTCCCTCTTTATTGTGTTCAATTTCTTAGCTAAAGGTAGGTGATCACTCTTTTCCTTGAATCTATCAATTAATAGAGTCCCCAACTCATCCCATGAGCCAATAGAATTTATAAATAGGGTCCCATACTAGTCCACAACTTTTCCTTTGAAAGATAAGGCCAATAACCTAATAGCTAAATTGTATCGGGTGATGTTTTGGATATTACAAAAGTTTTATATATTCTTGATGTGCTCAATGGTAGTAATTAGACCATCTCCACTAAAAGATGGGACACTTTCGAGGGTTGCTTCTGGATTTTAATCATATTGGGCAAGATGCAAGGGAGATGCCCCTGTGAAAGGCACAAAATGTTGTCTTATAGCCATTTTTGAATGATCACTATGGGTGTTAGGGATGGAATGTAACACAAACTTGGAAGTTTTAAACTCAAAATCTCTTTTTTAATGATGAGTATTGACAAACCTAAAACTTTTGGTGAAATATAGAGGTAATTCCATAAACTCAAAGGGTACACCTTTAGAAACAAACCTAGTGGTCACCTTTGGCATGGAAAATAAGATTTATCATTGACCAAAGACTTGAATTATTCAATGGATTCACCAAGTACTAAATGTAGATATTTCTTTCTCTTCAATTATGCCAATATCAGTACCAATCTTGAACAATCTTCTAGGACTTATAGGTCCCACCAGGCATACCAAAAACTATTGACACTTGTATTTTCACCCTTGAGGAGATGATTAGCTTTCCCCATCCAAGTGATAAAATGGAATCATCTCTCTTGATGTGGGTGACAATTTCTTTGAGATGAATCTCTAGATTAGGGGATAGCTCCCCTTGATGCACCTATAAATCTCTCTCTAATCTATCAATTATGTATGAAAAGGGGTAAGGAAAACAACTAAGAAACAAAATTATGATGAACCAATATGTATTATCCTCTTATTTGACTAAAAATCCACTACTTAAAGGTAAACAAGGATGTTTCACACAAACTCACAACAAAAAGACATTGTTGCATTAGTATTTTGTAAGTTAGATTCAGGAAGGTACTTGACACTTAAGAAGGTGATGAATGATTCCATAGAGATAATAAACATATACCACTTCTAAAACTCTTATACACTTAGTCAATAATACTAACAGAGACCTACAATAATATCTCTTTTGCACATTGGTAAGTGACCATAGATTGGCATGCTAGAAAAGTAACTCTTTCACTAGTCATTATCAACAAGATTCAAACCTATACTCAATAGTACAATGTGTTAATGGATAAATCACTTATATATTTATTAAATATTTCTATAAGTACAAATCTATCTAGAATTTTCCCAATAACCAATAGATGCTATCAAATGGGCCAAGAGAATGCATATATATATCCTTGAGAGGGAGATCAATCAAAAGAAGTTCAAGTGTCACTTGTACATGTGCCATATTGAAAGAATCAGCTACATTTACATGGGAGAGAGGTGGGAGAGCCATGCCATGTCACCGAATGGATTAGTTACAATGAGTTACAACTAAACCAAAAACATTAGTTACATTTGTTACAACTAAACCAAAGCCTCAATTACAATTGAATTAGCTATAGTTGAATAAGTTAAAACTAAAAAAAATGCCTCAATTACAATTTCCACTTGTTACTTTTATCCTCACCTTCAGGTTCCCACTAAACCTTTCTTTTAAACTCTAATAGCTAGTTTCCATAGTCTAAAATTGATGTTTTATGGGCTATCACTCATCGAGCATTTCTTTCAGACAAGTTTTCCAAAAGAATTCCTTGGATAATATTTCTAAAAGAATTCATTCCTTTGTAATTTTTGTTTGGCCCTTTTGGTTATTTAAAATGACCCTTCGACAAAGTGAAAAAGGCCTTTCTTGAAATGAACATACCCTTCAGAATCTCACAAGTGACCCTTCAAAAGAGTTAAAAGTGTCCTTCAGCTTTTGTAAATTATCTTATAAAAGGAAAAAATACCCTTTAAATTTTTTGAAATGGTCCACCTTCCCATGGAAATAATCTTTCAGACTTTTTGAAAACGTCCCTTCAGAGATGTAAAAATGCCCTTCGGACTTTCTAAAAGGTGCCTTTTGGCCTTCTTGTAAATGACCTTTCAAAAAAATTGGAATGCCCTTCAAGAAAGTTGAAAGTTTCCGTTAGCTTTGAAAAGTCCTTTAGAAAAGTTGTCACGTACCTTTCATAAAAGTTGTCACATACCCTTCAAAAAAGTTGAAGTGCCTTTCGAAAAAGTTGTCTTAGATAAAATGTTTGAAACAATTCCTTTAAAAAATTTGAAGCATACCCTTCAAAAAAGTTACAACCTACCCTTCATAAAAATTGCAAGTGTCCTTTAGCCTAAAAAAGTCCTTCAAAAAAGTTGAAACATACCCTTCAAAATAATTATGCAGATAATTTGTCTAAAATAATTTGGCACTTGTCTTCAGGAGATTTTTCTCAGAAAAATTATCTGAAAGAATTTGTTACTTGGCCAAATGAAAAGTTTGAATTAAATACACTTAAGGAAAAAGCCTTGGATAAAAATTCTAAAATAATTTGTCAAAGGCTTAGAAAAAAAACCCAAAATAATTTGGCAAAGGCTTAGCAAGGACAAAAAATTAACTTTTTAAAAGGAATATAATTATACATCTATTGGGGGCTTTGTCAAAGAACACTTCTTTCAAAGAAAATCTAACTAATGGACCAACGATTAATATTTATTAAAGTATCAAACCTAAAATATATATTCCTAAATTAAATTTATATTTTGACCACTTCTCTAACAAAATGAAACATATAAATTCCACAAGAATCTTCAATACTCCTTAAGAAAAATGAAGAACTCTTACACTTGACTATACACAGTTTAATGCAACCTTGTTTCTTCTTATTAGAAAGAAACTCTCTAAATGTGTTAATGTAATCAATTCCATAATATGTTTCATTTATATATACTATAATTAAAAACCAAAACATTCGAAAACAAAAAGTATTTTCATTGACATTCTAGTTTTCCATATACTTGCACAGAATTTACTACAATCTTGTTTCTTGGGCATGTGTTCCTTCTTTTCCCATTATTGGAGCCTTCAAAAATATTAAATCATGTATTATTAATTACTTCCATCTTTTACATGGTGTTTTATATTCCTATAAAACCTCTAACTTCTTAAGAACCTCCCAATGTAGGTCTTGAATAGACTTGAGGTGTATTTGTTAAACTAGAACAATGACCAAAATGACAAAATAATTTATCTTTGGTAAATAAGACATTAAGAATCACTTGAAGACACTTAATACAATTAAAATAACTAGAAAAACTCCTAAAAACAACTAGAAATTAGTGAAAAGTATCTTAAACCAAATATTCCCATTCAAAAATTTGAATTTGAATTTTGGTAGGAAAGTGCCAAATTCAAATAATAGCAAACACAACCTAACCTAAACACTTTAAAATGATTATAAAGTGTTTGTTATGACCTATAAGACTCATAAAAAAATCTAATCAATCTAAAATACCCCTGAAAAAACCTAATAAATCCAAAAATAAACAAAAAACTATAATTTTAAATTGGAGTGATGCTCTTACATCAAAATGCATGTCAAACACTAGAGCCATAATTGGATACTAGCTCCATGTGGCACTATTGTCTTGAAAATGGAGTTAGTGTATTAATTATTAAATTAGATATAAAAATAATAAATATAGGCTAGGGTCCCCTGTGACTGGGAGAAGATGACTTAGGACCATTAGGGGTGCTATAAATAGGGGAAATAAGACATAATAAAGATCAAAAGAATCAAAATGACCATGTGAACATGGATTGTATTCATCACTAAAACCTTCATGTGAAAGAGAAAAAAAATACATAATAATTTTCATTTCTTGACCAAATTAGGGTGTTTATATTTCCCCCCCTACTTTTATTCTAGTAATGAAATGAAATGAGATCACTAGAGTAAAATTAAAAAAGGAATGTGTATCTATACTTACCTATGTGGATGTGTTATGGACCTAGCCCACTGTCTAGCTAGAGAAGTGGATTGGAGTTGGATTGAAATATGTGAAGAGGATATCCATGATGTGGATGTCATTTATACTAAATCTAAATGGTACACTAAATGAGTGGAGAAATAAATATCATTTTCCTCCACTCTGATATCCGAACTGGATCTTGGTATGTAAACTAAATATGTGGATAAATAAGGTTTGCTTGCCCCCACTTTGATATATGAACTTAATCTAGGTATGTAAATTAAATGTGTGGAGAAACAAGGGTCACTTTCCCCTACTTTGATATATGAACTAAATCTAGGTATGTAAACTAGGTATGGTGGAATGTTATGGATCAACCACTATAGACAATCATGTGACCCAAACTAGTGACATTCTAGTGATGATATTGAGTGTAACCTAATAATATGAAAATGGAGATCCAAGACGTGTGTTTTTTATCTTCCCCCCTAATCTTGATATTTGAGTAATGTATTTGTGTATCTAAGCATCTATATATCTAAGTGAACTAGTATATCTAAGTCAAAATTATATATTTACATAGTTGTATTTGGGTAGACTTTATATCTGAATAGTTGTATCTAACTACCTATATATTTTTGTAGACCTATGTGTCTAAATATATATCTAAGTAGATTATATATATGTGTGTGAACTTTTGAATCTGAATATTTATGTAGACCTATGTGTTTGAATATTTGAATATCAGTGTAGACTTGTGTGTCTAAATTTGTATCTGAGTATATTATATATCTGTGTGAACCTATGAATCTAAATATCTATGTAGACCTATGTGTATAAATATTTGAATATCTATGTATACCTATGTGTCTAAATCTATATCTAAGTAGATTGTATATCTATATGAACATATGAATCCAAATATTTGTGTAGACATGTGTATTAACCTTGGAATATCTAAAGCAATTTATGTGTATTTTCCCCCTTTTGGTGAGAGAGTCGAGACTAGGGTGACATTGTCTAACAAAAAGTGCTAATGATCCATTTTACTAGTGTTAAGTAGTAAGTGTGGTGTTGTTTACGTTTGAATAGTTTATTTATTGTGACAGAGCTGATTTTTGAAATTGGTAAGGTGATAAATATTTTGTCTATATTGAGTTAATTATAGTAATATTATTTCTATCATTTTGTAGAGTTAACAGTGATTAGGAGATTGGTTTAACCAATATATGGTGTGGCACATTGATGTCAAGTCCTATGTGCAATAAATGGTTCATGAATTGGATTTGTAGTTCTCAATATATCACGTTGGCAAGAAATTAGTATTAGTTGGTGATATTGTCACACAAGGTCAACCTTAATAAGGTGGCATTTGACAAATGTGACTTAATAAGTTATTTGATTAGTTTTTTAATTCATTTGAAGCATTTGAGTTGAGATCAATTATTTGTCTAAGTTAGAAAAATTTGCCAAGGAGATGAGGAGCCAGTTTGATCCATTATAAAGAGGTGTAGGCACGAATCCAAGCCAGGGATGAGGTTACCCTAGTAAAGAGCGCATATTATTCTTGTTGTTCACATTTTTTATGCATTTTTTGTTATTTCTACTACAAATATACTAGTTTATGGCATGTTTTGGAAAAGTGGGTCTATTATCCTTATTTGACCACTATTATCTAGGACCTAGCACTAGTGTCCAAGATGTGGCACTATTATCTAGTATTAGTATCCTGTACATAGTGATAATGTCTAATAGGCCTAGTTATAATGTTAATCATTATTAACTAGTTATTGATATTTTTTGTTATCTATTGGTTTTGATTTTACATTATCAATTCTTAATTTGGTTATACTTTTATAAGTTGACACTTGTATGAGAGATTTTTGAACTAGACAGATGATGGAGACCCTATGGGGTCTACCCATATCATATGTTGAGCTAGTCATGCTTGAGAGAGTGGGTTTGAGACATGTCACTACTAGAGCCTATTCCCTAGAATAAACACATGATGAGCACATTATGTGAGAGATGGGATGTAGATACTTACACTTTTTGGTTACTAACTGGGGAGTTAACCATTACTCTAGAGGATGTGTACATGATTTTATGATTACCTCTTTCTAGGTAGAGATCCATACTATAGGAGGAGATAAGTGCTTGGGTTATACAGTTAATTTTTAGGTATTTCTCTACTATGGCTATAGGGAATCACTTAAGTATCTATAGTGGTATATTATTGGCACTAATTGTTACCACTGAGGTTCATGACTATAGAATTTCTTGTCCATTTTATTAACTTCATTTATGGATATAAACAAGACTAGGGTATCGATCTAGTATAAGATGCATGAGATAATATAAGATATAGAAGAGCATGATACCATGTATTCATGGGGTTAGGTGATGTTTTCTCGCCTGTATAGGGATTTATACTATTTCATGTAGGAGATGTGTGGTGGATGGATTATATCATCTACATTGTTACATTGTTGGGCATATGAGCACATATTAGTGAGCAAGCTAGTGTTACCTCTACGAGATGGTTAGGTTCATCCTTAGTAATTTATAAAGAGGTAGATTGGATGGGTCACATGCCTAAGAAGAACATGATGTAGTGTTAGCATGTGTTGGATAGTTTGATAGTTATGGATGTTATTTGGAGACCCTATTAGGGATATAAGGGATGACCTAAGGATGGTACTCAGCTTAGATATATTCAAGTGAGTTGTTGATTACAAGAGCATTGGTTTCATTTGTTTAAGTAGTTTTAGTATGAGCAGGTTATGCAATAGTTTATTGTAGTTCAAGACGTGTCCCCAACACCAATGGTATGGCTAAAGAGTTATCAAGATCCTATAAGGCTAGGTAGTAGACTGAGGCTATATACTATTGATCTAGATCCCATTCCTTTGATAGAGTGGGATCTTGAGATTGATATACCAAATGTAGATGATGTAGGTTTCACTGAAGCCTATACATCTTGGTGGAGAGATCATAAATAGTCACCTTTATTTCTAAGAGGTGGGATTATCATATAAAGGATGTACTAGAGGTGGATCCCATTAGTGATGTTGATGGTAAGTTATTATAATGTGCTTGTATATTCTATGTATTTGGTTACTCTTTTATTTGATTAAGAAGCTAATGTATTTTTTGGGTATGTGTAGGTTCAAGTGATGATGATTACTAAGAGACTACCATTGATTTAGCACTTCATGTACTAACATGGCATATTCTTGATGATGTCATTGAAGATAGATTGGTAGAGAGGGCCATCAATGTTATTGATGTTTATTCCCATTTCTTTACTAAGTGGTGATAGCTACTATAGTGTATAGATGAGTGACTATAGATAGAGATGAGGCATGCATGGAGTTACATAGGTAGACCATGCCTGTACCCTATGCTCTAGGTGGGGCTAGTAGTTGGATTGTGTATAACTTCATAAGTCTTTAGTGAGAGTATGCATAGTGTATAGATAAGCTAGGTATGTATCATGAGAGATATTAGCCACAGTCATCTATCTAGGTCACAAAGGGAGAGTGGAAACTCCAATTCTAGCATGGAAATGTATAAGAGTGAGAGTGAGGGGGTTAATCTTAGTGGCCATGTCCACATTATTTAGTGATGGACTAGATTTGTATTGAAACTATATTTTGAGCTATATATATGGATGTTTATTGTTTATACTAGCATTGTACATATTGGTATCTAGATCTAGTTATATTATATATGTTGATATGTGTTAAATTAGTTTCATTTTTTAAATGATGATATTTATATATTAAATTTGTCAAATTAGAGTTAATGATTTTTTATCTATTTATGAATCTTTATGTATATGTGTAGTGTATTAGGATTTGTTATTTATTGGCATAGGTTTTAGGTATTCTATAAGATTTATACATGTATATCATGTGACTATAGTATACCCTATCTAAACTTGGATGGCATGGAGAACCAATAACCATATTGCTCATTTTGTGTTAGTGTAGGAGGATTTGAAACTAAAACTACATGTGATACACTACCGATGGCTAGATGTCCAGACTCTGTAATAAAGATCTTGATTGGTTGGTGTGCTAAAACTATACTCTGAGCTCTATGATCTCTATCAAATATCTTGATCGATGTTTAAACTGAGGCTATATTTTGATCCTTGTCCAAATATCTTTATTAGTGTTTAAACTAATGTTGTTCTCTGATCTCTATAGTTGATTCCATATATCTTGATTGGTGTATGAACTGATGTTGTGCTCTGATCTTTGAAGTTATTTCCATATATATTTATTGGTGTAAAAATTGATGATGTGCTCTAATATTTGTATTTGTTTCCATATATCTTTGATGGTGTTCAAATTGATGTTGTGCTCTGATCTCTATGAATTGGATACCATATTTATTGAAGTTGTGTTACACAAGATCACTCATAACTAGGTGTCCTAGAAACCATATGGCTCATATGATGAGTAACTAATGGTTCCTCAAAAGGAATGTCCTAAGATAACTCTATTGGAGAGGAGTGTGATCTAGGAGATTATGGAGATTGAGACCTCAGTTCCCCTATGTAAATTCTTTAATGCCTTGATTGACATATTGGTTAATACAAGCTTAGAGTGCATAACAATGATTGTGTGAATGTCTATTTATCTTGTGAAAATTTTAATATGGTCTATTTGGTACCCTTTTAAAATGGTGTGTTAGATGATGATTAGGAGGAAGTGTGATCATCTCCCTATTTAATAATTTAATAAATATGTCATGAGGCCTATCCCTATTAGAAAATTGTATAACCCCTCTATGTGTATCTTGTGTTCTACTCACTATAGGAGATGCTCTATGAAGTGGCTCTTTTCTCTTGTTTTTTAATCATTTCCAAATATCTTTATTGGTGTTAAAATTGATGTTATTATTTGATCTCTATATTTGTTTCCATATATCTTGATTGGTGTACAAACTGATGATGTGCTCTAATCTCTGAAGTTATATATATATATATATATATATATATATATATATATATATATATATATATATATATTTGGTGTATGAACTAATGATGTGCTATGATATTTCTAGTTGTTTCCATATATATTTATTGTTGTTCAAACTAATGTTGTGCTCTGATCTCTATGAATTAGATACCATACTTGTTTAATTTCTGTTACATATGATCACTCATAACTAGGTGTCATAGAAACCACATGGCTCATATGATGAGTAACCAATGGTTCCTCAAAAGGAATGCCCTAAGATAACTATATCATAGAGGAGTGTGATCTAGGAAATTATAGAGACTGAGACCTTGATTCCCCTTGTGTAAATGATTTAATGCCTTAATTGGCATACTGGTTAATATAGGCTTAGAGTGCATAATAATGATTATGTGAACGTCCATTTATCTTGTGAAAATTTTAATATGGTATATTTGGTACCCTTTGAAAATGGTGTGTCAGATAATGATTAGTAGGAGGAAGTGTGATCATCTCCCTATCTAATAATGTAATAAATATGTCATGAGGCCTATCCTTATTGGAAAATTGTATAACACCTCAATGTGTATCTTGTATTCTACTGACTATAGGAGGTGCTCTGTGAAGTGGATCTTTACCCTTGTTGAGTATATTTATTAGTTATTTTTCATTCCACTAGTTTCTTAATTAGAAATTGAGTAGGCTCATGGACCATGTTAGGGGCTCTAAGCAACCTACATCTAAATCTACCTCTGAATGTATAACCACTAGTCCCAATTATACCTCTAATGCTATAGTTTCATTAAATAGATTTTGGAATTATTTTTATTTTTGATATAGTAATTTATCATTAAGAGGAACAATTAATCCTCTAGCAAAGATGTATTATACCTATAAATCTATCAACTGGTAAATCAACTGATGTAAACATTATTTGAATCTTAAAATGTATTTAGATGTTTGCTCTACCTCACCTTGGTTTAATGAAGGTAACCTCTCATGTGTGAATTGAGGTCCCTTATTATGTATGTAGTGCTTAAGAAAGACTATTTCTAATTCCTCATATATATGTAGTACCCACTAGGGATTGTATTTTGGAACCAATTTAGTGCTTCCCCATCTAGGGACTTTGTAAATAATTTTAGTAGAGTCAACTTATTGGTAACATGTGCCATGGCTTTCTCATAAGCCTGAAGGTGAAAGTATGGATCTACATGCCCATCAAATATAAGTAACATTGCTATCTAAAAGTTATGTGGCAACGTTGTAGTTGATATTTTACATAGAATAGGGTTATCAGGGATAACATTGGCATCAACCTAAGATTGGTATGTTTTATTCTCCAATGAGAGATGGTGTACTTATTATTTCAAAGCATCCATAAGATGTATTAAGGAAATTAACACTTATGAAGGTATATTATCATCATCAAGAGGTTTATTTAATACTTGAATCTTATTATTTATCTTAGCCATTAGTATATTGCATTGAAAATATTTTTTAGGGAGGGTTTATTTTCTCTTTATAACCTTTGGAGGTGTGATAGATGGGACCTTGTTAGATGGAAATGAGCTATCACCCTCATTTAGGTTAGTTTGAGAAATAGGTTATATCATAGTAAGGGGGGTTAAGGGAGATTTATTGGTATCTCTTTTACTATTAAGTTTTAAATAAGTATCACATGATAATTGAATATAAGGTACTTTATTCTCAAGTAAATGTAAATTATGAACATAAGAATAAGTGTGTGTATTTTTTTTACATGTGACCTAGTATTTGTTTGAATAAGAGAAATCGATGAGGTAGGATGAGAACTAGAAGGTGTAGATTCTTTGTCTTCTTCATCATTATCATAATAATCATTATTATCCCAAGATTCATCAAAATAAGATTTTAATTCACTTTTGGAATTAAGAGTAGAGTAAGTATCATCTACATGCTCATTAAGAAAGAGAGTAGGAGAAGATTTTAAATTTTTATTGCTATGCAATGTTTCATCATATGTAGGTTTAATGAAATTTATTTGTTAACTATCTATATGTGGAATGAAATAATTATTATCGCTTGCAATTTTGGATTCAAGGGTAGAAGAAGTAGCAATCATTTTTTCTTTTTGCATATTATGACATGTAGGAGAAGAGTTAGAGACATTTGTATTATCATTTTTTTAAGAGAATCATTTCATTAAGCTTGGAAAATTAAAGAAGGTGATAAAATAATTTAATTTACCTTAGATTGTGCATTGCTAAAAGGTTTAAAATCATTGGTATATTGTTTTTCAAAATTAACTAAGAAGGGTAAAGAAGATGCATTGTTCTTATCTAATTTAATTGAATCATGGAAAATTAGATTTTGAGTATTACATTTATATTGATTTAATTTGAATAATGAGGTATAAAAAGTAGTTGAAAAACTAGGATCACATAGGAATAAAGCACTACCAAAAAGAGGCTCTTTTGGCATTATATTATTAGTTTGATTTTGAGGTGTAAGAGAAGAGGGAGAGGAAAGAGAAGATGATGTATCTAATATATCCACATTTACATTTTCATTGTCATGCTCATATTTATCCTCACATCCATCATTATAATAATATTCATCATCATCATTATAAATAAAGTCATTATTTTTCTCTAATGTATAATCTTGAAAATTTGTCCATTCAGTGTTATAATTATGGGATAAATTCAAAAATTCATCTTTTGGGTGAGGGGTAAAAGACTTATTAAATGCCATTTTAAACTTGATAAAGTAGATAATGTAAATAATTAATAATAAACACCTAAGTGGTAGAATTTAATCTAACATAAGTATATGTGTAATTAAAAATTTTTGAACCAAGTGTGTAATAGAAACTAAGATTGTAAGTGAAACCCTAAATGCTAGTATTTGGATGTATAAGGACCTAGTATGTTGATCTAGGGTTTTGAATTAGGGTTGTTTAAATGAGCTAGGTTATGCCAAAAAAATAAAGCAATAGAATTTTATAACCTTAATTTATTGCACAAAAATTTGGAGAAGGTAAACCCTAGGAAAAACTAGGGTTTTAAGCAATATTCAAAGTAAGTCAGATTATCCAAATGTTTGAACCTTTTAAGACTTAACTAGTTAAATGTTATGTTGTTAAATGGTTGAGTATGATGCTAATCTAGAATGAAAACTAGAAATGACTGATTTAATTGACCTTTCACAAAATAACAAGTGAGAAGAGAAAGGGTACATATTTAGAAGTAAATACACTTTTTTGTGGATTAGGGAGCTGAAATAGGCTAGACAAATAGGTAGACAACTTTCATTTTCTAACTATTATTGAATTTTTGTCTTGGATAATAGTGTCAATATTAGGACAATAGTGCCATGTGGCACTAGTGTTTAATTATGATGCTAGTATACCTCCTGTAATAACTATATAAAACTTTTAGTGAAGTTGTGAGAGGTTTTCAAGGTCTTATGGATGGTTCTATGTCATTCAGGGAATCCGCTATGTCACTATTTTAGTTAAATCTCTTCTAAAACCCTAATGAGTACCTACACACATAAAAAAACAATTGAATCAAATTCAAAAAAGAAGGGAGAAATTAGGTTGTGGGATGTTACGATCATGTGGAGTAGAATCCCTATTGTCATGCCCATTACCTAAATTAACCCCAATGTTAGGGGTCTCAAATTTCATGTGATTCTCCCTTAGGGAATGTACATAATAAACATACATTGTATGCTATAATTACTTTCACGTAAGCCCTTATTTGATCAAACATATAATGTCTAGATGTGATGGTTGAGTAGTATGTTGAGTATTAATCTATAGTATTGATTGATTTTATGTAATTTTGTACCAAAATAGTAAGTGTTAGATGTAAAATGCCTTTTGAGGCTATTTATATATAAGGAAATTTTATTTGAATATAACACCTTGTTCATTGGCTGATAAGTCATAAAATAAGGATTAAAAAATAAGAAAAGGCTCAAGAAAGGGTTAGGACTCAAATATGGGAGAAAATTCCTATCAGACAATAGATCAATAATTAGACCCTAGTTCCATGTGGTGATACTATCCTAAAAATGGCACTAGTATCCTAAGGCTTAAAGTAGAGATAAAATAAAGAAAGATAAGATAGGGGCCCTATGACTAGGATAAGGTGACTTAGGACCATTGAGGGTGCTACAAATAATAAAGATCAAAAGACTCAAAATGACCATGTGAATAAGGACTCTATTCATCACTAAGACCTTCATATGAAATAATAAAAGACATAGTACTTGTGGTTGCTTGACCAAATTAGGGTGTTTACACCCATGTATATCCTTGGAATTTGTTAAGGCTTGGAATGATAAGAAGGTCTCAATCATATTTTTATGATTCTAAGTGTCTAATGATAGTATTTCATAAATCATCAATTTAATCATGGAAGGAATAAAAATCTACAAGCTAAAAAGGAAAGGTAAGAGGAGATCTTGAATTTTTTGGTCAGTAGTGAGAAATTTATAGAGTACTAGGGAGGACACCACATTGATTCCACACCCAAACCTTGGAATTATTTATTACACCAAGTCAAAAGGTATGTTAATTTAGAAGGAATATTTAAGGTTACCCTGTCTCACCATTTTTTCTTCTTAAATCACTTTAGGCAAAAAAATTTGTTGAACTTTCCTTTTTATATCCTATTGTCTATGGAGAATTTTTTTTTGAAGGTGCAATGCAACAAGAGTCTATTTCCCCTCCATTAATAATTAATTTACATATTTTAACACCATTGCTTCTACTCTTTATCACCAACCCCAACTTAATCTCATCAAGCAAAGCACCCTAAAAAGAAACATATCGATGATGTTTTTAACCCTTTGACAAAATTCAAAAAATTATTTATATTATTATTCCTCTTACAGATCCATGCCCTATTATTAACCCCTTGAAACAAATAATCTCTAAAATAATTACCCATGCCCCATCTATTATTCATGAGTTTGCTCTTTTAGATGTCTATTTAGAAGAACTTGTTAGTCTAGATCCTAAAACTCCTTCATCTAGCACCATCTTACCTATTTTAGATTTAATTCTTATAAAAATAATGGGAATTATTAATATTTATGAGGAGCTTATTTTTTCTCCTAACCCTATTAATAAATTATGGAAAATGAAATCATTTGATATCATTGCAATCTTAGATGAATCTATCCCTTTGAAGAAAATAATTAATCTACACAAGGAAGCCCTTAAATTTGTTCTAGAGGAAAATAAATAATTTAAGAACAAAATTAATCATCTTGTGCTTTAATTATTTACACAAATTAATATTAATAACTTGAATCTGAATAATGGATAGGGTTTTTAATTGAAATTGTGGAGAATTTAAAACTTAAGGTGTCCCAGATGGAAGAAAGAACTATTCAAAGTGAGACTAAAAAGAAGAAACTTCAAACTATCATTAACAAGTTGATGCAAATAAATAGGGTGACTATTATAAATTATGTGTCAATCATCACCATTATGAGGGATAGACTCAAGTATAAAACTAAAAAAATATATATGGGAACTGGAGCTAGAAAAAGTTTTAAAATGAAAGAAAAATGGAAGAATATGGATACTAAGGAGGTAGATTTTGATTTTTTGGATGACCACCTCAACTTTATGAATGAATAATGGGATGTTTAAAATATTCTTAGAGACATTATATCTTCTTAGTTGATTCATGGATTCATCTTTTTTAGTTAGTTTGTTTTGTTTAGCTATTTATAGATGATGTTTTTGTTGTTTATGGGCTTTGGTTTTGCCTTGTTTATTTTTTATGTACTTGGTTGATACTTCTATTTTTCCTTCCTTATTAACTCTATAAGGTTTTAAGACCTTTCAAAAACTCATTTTTACCTCTTATAAAAAATAAAACAAATTAACATCAAAAAATGATAATAGATAATTTGTTGTCAAATCACTATTTCCTATTTTTACCACTTTGGTATTCTTTTATTTTAATTTTTGTTACATGTAATCAAAATAGAAACCATTAGTTCATTTAATATAACACAATTATATTTTAACCAAAATAAATTATAGTCGCTAGTTCATTTAAAAACTTACAATACATATATGTTTATTAGATATTATATATATAATAAGTTAAAACTTTTAAAATCTAGTTCTAGAAACACATTTATGTTCTCTACATATTTAAAATTTGAATATTTCATCTAGAATTTTAATTAATATATTTATTTCTTTAACTTTTTTAATATTTTTAGTACAATTTAACTAGCAACTTCTAGTTCATTTACTATTAATATATATAGATGTAGATGTAGATGTAGATGTAGACACACACACACACACACACAGATATATATATGTGTGTGTGTGTGTGTGTGTGTGTGTGTGTGTGTGTGTGTGTGTGTGTGTGTGTGTGTGTGTGTGTGTGTGTGTGTGTGTGTGTGTGTGTGTGTGTGTGTGTGTGTGTCATTCAAAAGCTTCCTACAAATTTTATCATTATAGTGGCCCAAATTCTCTTTCACAAAATTTCATTTTTTGAGTCTATATTGAGTGGTTCAAATAGGATGAGATTTGGTTTGTTGATATATATTATTATTACAATTACCAAAATGATTTGTGGTTGTTTCACATTAAAGATCAGAGAAATTATGAGATTGCCATGCTTTTGGGAACTAAATATTTAAATGATGATATGTTAACTCTGGAAGCTAAGCAGATAAATAACAACGCTCAAAATTATAGTGTTCTTCAAATGGAAATACAATTTTCTCAATATAAAAATAATTTTGTCCACCATTATAAAAAACTCATAATGATTCATGTCATTTTTTTGGTTGGGAGATTAATCCATATAGAGATGGTGATAATATTTAGGTTAACAATGGTGAAATCATTCATAACTATATTACTTCTATTTTTTGAATCCTTTATCAACAAGCATTAACAATCTCCATTACCCACTATATGAATATGCACAAAATGTTTGAAAAAAATATTTTCCATGGTATATTGTTCATAATGTATAGGAAAAAATACTTAAAAGAATTAGAAATAGATTTATCTAAGTCAAAATTTCAACAACTAAAGAAATATTCAAAGGAGAAAATAATGATGAAATAGGTTGAGAGTGCCTTTAAGAAGCTATAGATTTTTACACATCATCAAGCAACATTTTTTATTTGAAGAAAATTATTTCAATATTGATATTGACCTTTATCATCAAGTACCATAAAAATATTGGTATTATCCATTTGACAGTGCCAATTTCCATAGACTAGTTAGTTATATGCTAATGAATAGTGTGACCACTCAATAGTGGGAGATATTGTTTCTATATAGAGTATCACAATCAAATGTAATCTATGAATTGGTAGATGAAAATTAACTATTTGGTCTTCATGTTTAATTTTATATTATTTATGGTAATGACATCATCAAAGCACAAAAAAAGATTTGTAAAAAAAATTAACTTTTTAGTGCACATAAGAGAATGAAGAAAATATCTCTTATATAATTTCATCCAAATAATCTTTCAAGAAAGTAATCAACATCTATAGGAAGAAAAATGTTAGGGATTAGTTTATTATATTATGTGAATTTAGATATTTACTGAGAGGTAAATATAAAATGGGTGAGTTAGTTTACAATTTATATTTAGCTAGTCGTAATATTGTTACAACAATATTATGAACATAGTTTATTTGTATATTCATAGGGATACGATGAGAGTTTGATGGAGATATAATCTCCATAATTATAGGAATGATACTCCTACAAATTTGTATTGTTATAGATGAATAATATATAGTAGAATATTTTTGTTTGAAATATTATCTAGTGTTTGGTTTTATTATATATTGTATGAGGTGGATCTTGTGAAGACTCTTATAAACCCTATCATCTGGTATCAGAGTAGGCAAATGATTTTTTAATTCTATGAAGGGGTAGTTTTTCTACAAGCTATGGTTTCCCTTGCTCATGAAATAAATTTTGTTGATGAATACATCAATGTAAATTATACTTATTAAAAAAAATTATTTAGCATAGATAGTCATCAAGGGTAATTGGTGTATTGCACAGCTGGTCTTATATATCTTTCTTGAATTTTTATGATGTTAAAGACCCAAAATGGTAACATATAGGGTTCCACTTGTAGCTATTTTCATTTTTGTTTGAATCAATCTAAGATTTACACTATTGGTCGCTTCTCATATCCATTTTATATGCTACCTTCTATAGTATAGGTGTCTCATTATAGAAATTAATACCTGATTAGGTTCCTTCATTCATATATTCTTGTGGCTTCAATGATGCCTCTTTTTTTATCTATTCACCATTATATTCAAATGCCACATTTTCTAGAACCTTGTAGATATAATCCATAAGTCTATGTTTTTTATCATAAATTTGATCTCATTATATGATTTGCCTAGGGGCTGAAGAGACTTGCATATACTATATTTCTAAAATATCAGAAGCATTGAATTCACTTCTACCCACACTCACAACATTCTACAAAGGTAGGCATGAGTATCAAAGGAAAAGTGAAATAAAAAATGACTTGATTTCATTATCTTTATCACATGGTGCCTTTGACCATTATTTCAAGATGAATTTACCAAATCTAATTGATGTTGAAATATAGAAGGATTATTCCATTAAATATGAATTTAAGGCATAACTAGCTACCTTCTTTGAGATCCATCTCAACCATGACATCTACCCTTCACTCTCCACCTTCATTCCATGCCATGAATAGTCAAATCCATGGTATTCGATCAACCAAATCTATGCATGCAATAATAAAATGTGAGTATTTATTTTTATATTTTTTTATGTTTATTAATTATTTAATATTTTTTAGAGTATATGTCAAAGAATATTTTTATTTGTTAAAATTTGGTCATATATAGTCAAATCAGTATTCTTTATGTTAATTCATGGAAATCTTAGGTATTTAGGTTTTAAAAGTCCTTAAGTTTTTATTGCATGGTGTTTATAACATTGTTTAAATGTTATAGTGTGTAATTAATGGCTTGTTATCATGTTTTTAAAAGTCTTGGTTTGATATAATTAATTATATCAAATGAGTCATATTTTTTAGTTTATTAGTGAGTCTAAGTGTTTTTTAGAAGTCTAGTTTATTCAAAAAGATAGCAAGTCATGAGTGTCATATAATCTATTTTATGTCATTGAGATATCAAAAGATGTAAAACCAAAAATAAGTCAAATATCTAATTTTATGTATGGATGCATTATTATTTGTACATGATATCCTGAGTCAAATGTCAAAAGTGTCAGTCTTATGGGGGATCTCTCCTCAACAAAATCATGCACCTAATTGACATATTAGTTGAGTGAGCAGCTTCACCTACTGAGGGTTGAAGGCATAGAGGAATGAGGTTTCCATATCCTCTCATTAGTCACTAATGATGGGGCCTAGAATGTTTTTGTGACATTTTGTGTGGTGTGTTTTTATAGTTTCTACAATGTGTTTTCAAAATAAGAATAGAAGAATATTCGTGTTCAAGATATGTAATTTATGTATGTAATTCCAAACATAATTTTTTGATGTTAAAACATTGTGAAAAGATAGGAATCACCAATGTTAGTTCATGGATCTTGAAAGGGTTTGTGGTAGAGATCCAAAAAACCTCAAGAGGTGAATAGTAGATAGAAGGAGGTTCTTATTCATGTCAAGGTTTGTGGTAAACCTATAAAACCATGGGAGGAGTGAGACTCTCTTTATATCAAGGTCATGATCTAAATAAGGCATGCTACAACGGGTGAGCATACTGCAGGTGAGAGTGTGAATATTTTTGGACCATGTAAAAAATAAAGGAGGGAATGTTAGGGATTAGTTTATTATATTGTGTGAATTTATATATTTACCAAGATTTAAATATATAATGGGTGATTTAGTTTTTTATTTATATTTAGTTAGTCATAACATTGTTACATCAATATTACGAATATAGTTTATTTATATATTCATAGGGATATTGTGAGAATTTAATGGAGAGATAATCTCCATAATTATAGGAATGATATTCCAATAAATTTTTATTATCTCAAATGAATAATATACATCAAAATATTATTTTTTTAAATATTATCTAGTGTTTGGTTTTATTATGTAGTGTATAAGGTAGATCTTGTGAAGACTCTAATAAACCTTGTCACAAAATATAATAAATAAAACATAGATTGTGACAAAGTTCATGGACCAGTTGTATTAATCTAGGATTGTATATATGTATCAAAACATTCCTAACCATCCAATAAGTGGACATGAAAACTCAAATGAATTAAAGTTATTTACCATTTATATTTGAATTTTTCTATGACTATTACTTGATATTTCATAGCTTACTATATAATTTAATAATATGATCTTTATATTGCTATACAATCATTTCAATCTTATATTTTTAATATTTTTTATATAAAAAAAATGAGATCTTACAAGATAAATTATTATTTATTTTACTTCAGAATAAATATGTAAAAAATGGGCTCCTACATTTAAGTTGTATAGATTAAGCACAACTGAATATTTTCCTAAAAAGAATTTCAATCCTAATTTATAGAAAAAATTTCTAGATCAATTCACAACAAATTTTTGTAGGGGGACAAGAGGAATGACTATTATTAAGGCTTTTAGAATTGGTATATAGAATCTTAAAAATTGAGGTTTGTCTTTACACTACTGCCGCTTCAATATATATGGTGGATACATTGAACACCTATTAAAAATAATTAAAGAACACAAAGTTACAAGAAAAAAATGTTTAATTATTTGTGGGAAAGAAACATCAAAAACTATTAAATAATGGATTGAAATGAATCCAATGTGATTGAAAAGTATAAAATTTATGATACACACTTCGATCAGACTATGTGATACTTTAGGAGATAATAGATATAAGTAAAAAAGAACAATTATTTCTAAGAATACTAAGGGAAGTGGAAAAGGGAAGAGTGTAGAGGTGGAGACTATGCCAAAAATGGAAGCCAAAAAAGTTGGATATATATATCATGTCTTCATCAAAAAACTTTTCTACCAAGGATAAGGATACAATTGAATTCACTTGTCTTTCTTCATTTCCTTTTTAATTAAAAAGAACATTAAATGGACTCAAAAATCATGTGACACCACTAAATTTTGAGGTCTTATTTTTGGGATTATGCAATGTGGTATTCCAAATAAAGTAAAAAGATATAGTTGATTTGCTAACTTGTATTTTTGAAATTACATTGAATTGTGTTTATGTTTTTCTTGGTCATTTATTTAATACCCACATAATTAATAAGGCTATAAAATTCAACATGAAAGAGACAAAAAAATAAATGAGAGCATTATCATAGGATGCTATGAAATATATAATGAGAATAATAAATTTTATAATCTATCACTTTTCTACATTGTATTTGGTAAGCACAATTACTATAAAATGGTGGAGTAATTCCTAATGGATTGATCTCGTGATGAGCCACTATATCTTGTGTACCTAAGGGATATTGGTATCATGGGAAGAAAATGTTAATTTAAATATGAAATATATTTATATTTTTTGGATTATTTTATTTCCTAGTATAAAACATATTAAAGTCCTATTGTTATTATATATGGTAGAAGCAAAACCATCTAGGAAGTAATGAAAATGTAGAACAGTTTAGTTATATGTATTTTTTAAAATAGTGAACAAGAATTGTTATTGATATATTACTGTAAACATCTTATAATTAATCTAGGTATGTTTTCATCAAAATTTATTTTAATTTGTTAAACGAGCACTCGTTAATTCTTGAAAAAAACATTGTGAAATAATTTAAGAGTATGACTTGATTTTGAAGGAAGGCTTTTACTATAATCACCTATTTAAAATAAAATTATTGTAAACCAAGTGCATGCAACTCAAAAAGAATAAGAAAATGTGGGTGCTTCGTTCACGACACAAGGATTGTATACATGTATGTAACATTAAATTATTTTATTACTCCATTACACTTTTCGTTCACGACACAAGGATTGTATACATGTATGTAACATTAAATTATTTTATTACTCCATTACACTTTTCTTTCAAACATCATAATTATTGGGGTGGTCTCCTTTAATAAATAAAAGTAGAACCATGTGAGAAAGAAACTATAAAAAACATACCATGTATAATATTTAGACTTTCGTTATTGTAGTGGTGTTCTCTATTTTATTTTTATTTCTTTCTAATATTTATAAATAAAATCTACTAATTTATATATATCATTATTTTTCTATAAAATTAATTATATCAATTATATTTTTTTCATTCTAATATTTATAATTAGTGACCACTAATTATAATATATCATTGATTTTCTCATATTCTATGTATTTCATTCTAATACAGTTTATATGATTTAGTTATAGTTTATATAATGTGTACAGCTAATTCCAATAAAAAAATGGTTTTATTATTATATGTATTTCCTTCTTATATAGATTACATGTAAATGAAATAGAAAAATAATCTCAATGTATTCAATATTTAATTGGATATGGAGAAAGTATAATAAAAATAGTGACTACTTCAATTCCTTTTAAACAATGCACTTAAATTTTATAGTTAATTAATGATTTTGTATTAATATTTCATATTATTTTTTGCAGCTTCTTCAGAAAAAATTGATTATTCTATTTTTTTAAGGTTTACTAATAATGAAAGTCCCAAAAAAATTGATAAGCACACATTTCAAGTAAACCAAAAAAACATTCATATAAAAAGTATAACACTCAAGTTATTTAAAATTATCTTTGATAAATGCCGATGTGATTTTTAGTGTGCTTCTTATACAAGAGATAATGTCCAAAGAATTACTGAAATGTTACTTTCTAAATTAAAATATGATAAGATTCTATTTTTAATCAGGATAATGACCAATGTGTGTTAAAATATGAGAAATATATAAAAGACTTTTGTGGGGTTCAAAATGATAGCAGTTTTGAGTTTACTCCAAAAAATTTTGTAGTCAACCATGAACAAAAAGGGATAACAAAATAAAAGTTTGTTATATCAAATAAATCCTCTCAAGACTTTCATAAAGACAATTATTTATATTTAATATTGTTTACTCAATTAGAGTTAATTAATAGTGGCATTAATTTTAGAGATATCATAAATAAAATACTCCTTTATTTAATATTTATTATCAAATGTTTTAAACAGTTGATATAATATTATACATTATGTGATTTCATTGGTGATTTTTATAATTATTTTTAAATCTTTTGGCTACTTTATGTTGTTTTTATTGAATAATTATTTTTTAATAGAATTGTATAATTAAAAAATGTTGAATAAAATTATATGACAATTTTTTATATCTTGTTCATGTTGGAAATAATTTATTTAAATTGGGATTAAAAGGATTGTTGTTTGGAGTTTTGGATAATTCTAGACTTAAATCAATTAAAATAATGTTAGATTTTTCCTCGTCATGTTAAAAATAATTTCAATGCACATTTAACCTTGACGTATTGAGGATTTTTAAAAAAATGATATTAGATTGTGGTTTATGTCTCCTGATTCAAGTGTTATTTATTCTTTTATTAATCAATTTAAGTGGCTAAAAAAAAACTAAATTTATTTTTACTATGGTAAAATTAGATTGTAAAATAAATGATAGATTTTATAAAATTTAAGAGTGGGAATATTGTGTCAATCTACATAAAAAATATGAAAAAATTTATATACAAATACAAGAGCATTTATGGATCATAAAATATATCATTCATAGATGATAATAAATATTTTTATATGGATGTTGTTGAAGGATTTTGATTTAAAATCCCTTCTAGTTGGACTTATGATAGAACATTGAGTTATAATATAAAAATATACTCACACTTATATACATGGTTAGAAAATGTGGGGTTACATCCAAATATTGATTTCACATTAAAAATATTTAAACTCACCATCAATGATTATAGTTGTAAAGTAGACTCAATAGAGAAACATCAAGCATAGCACAAACATCATCACTAAGTGTAAATTATTTTATAAAGGAAAGTTTTAATTTTGTGTATTAGAGGTATTTAACAATTTTGTATAGAAAACATTAATTGATTATTTACTACTTGTAGATGTAAAGTGGAAAAGATCAACTTTGATAATATTCAATTTGAATGGTGTTTTAGTAAATTTTATGCATAAAAAATAAGTGACTATAAAAATACTAAATATAATAGATGGTATAGAGCTTAAAAATAAATATTCTTTATTGTGACCAAGAGTAAAAACATTATTACATAAGTGTTTATCAGTGTTCATAATTGGAAGAGTAGAATAAACAGATCCATAACAATAAAGAATACAAGATAAGTAGAATCAAGAGTAGAATAAACAGATCCATAACAATAAAGAATACAAGATAAGTAGAATCAAGAGTAGAATAAATAGATCCATAACAATAATTATTGAAAGAGTAAATACTTGGATATTATAAATGAGCCACTTTAAAGGGAAATCTCCATAATAATGCAATAAGAATATAATTTTCAATATGATGATAAAATACTAACCACTACCTCTTATATATATTCTACTTATCCAAGGTTATTTTATAGTCCGACCATACTAAGAACATAGAGAAATGCAACAAGATAATATGAAGGTGTGTAAGCCATAAGTCAGCCACACATACCCCCAGATGCATTATAGGTTAAGGTTTTAACATGCCCCTTACCTTCAAAATTATTTTATCCTCAATGTTGAATCAAACCAATATGATTTTACATCAATGCTTCACCCTCCCATGTTGTATCTTCAAAATGTAGGTTCTTCCATTTGATCAAATACTCCTTAATGGATCTAGTCTATAGTTATTTGGTGTGTGTGTGAAGGATATCTTAAACCTCTAAAATTAATCATCTTTCTTCATATAATTTATTTAAATTAGTCTAAGTTTGAACTCTATGTCCAATTACCTTCTTTAGGTAAGATACATGGAATATCATATGTATGCGAGTGGATAGAGGTAATTACAGCTTGTAAGTCACACTACCAATTTTTTATAAGAAATAATAAAGGCCGTAGTACTTCAGTGATAACTTATTATCCTTTTTATGTTTATTCAAAGTCATTTTATTATATATATTCAAATTCATAAATACCTAATATCTTATGATAAAATGTGTCTCATTACATTGTTGATTTACTTGTTGCTTCATTCTATTTTGTGTCATTGCTAAATTCTCTCACAAACTAACACCTCATGTTGATGGTGAATTAGTTCCTCAATAGCTCAAAAATTAGGATGCACTATCAATATGAAGTGATGGATGGAGGGTGATACCCATAGAATGCCAAAAAGAGATACATCTTGGAATAAGTGTTATACCACCATTCAATAAATGGCATCCAATGAACCCATTTGTCTTATTTGTCAAAAACACAATGAAGATACTCTTATAGACATTTGTTTACTACCTTTGTTTTTCCATCATATTGAGGATTATATGATGAGTTATGAGCCAAATGGATGCCCAAACATGAAAATAATTTAGTCTAAAACTTACTAGTAAAAATGGGATCTTGGTCACTTACAATGATATTTGGAGTACCATGCAATTTATGAACTATATTGAGAAAATAAAAAGCTACTATAATGATAACAAATGGCTATGATAATGAACAAAAATGAGAAAACTTGGTGAGTCGATCCACAACTACCATGATAATATTTTTACCCTCAGACCATGGTAACCTCGTAATGAAATCTATGGAAGCCTCCTCCCAATGTTAGTTAGGGATGGATAAATCCTTAAAAATACATGGGGTCTTAATGGTTTCACATTTATTTTTTTAACATACCATGCATTCAGCCACATATTTTTGGACATCCCCCTTGAGTCCTTCCCAAAATAAATCTTGCTTGATTCTATGATATGTTTTCAAAATTTTAAAATGACCTCCAAGTGGAGATGAGTGAAGTTCCTAAAGAATTTTATATTTGAGGAGAGAATGGTTATAGAGGTATATCTATTTTTATACCAAAATGTGTTCCCCTTCCATGTAATTTTTTTTAATTCATTAGAACCTTGCTACAGATTTGAATCAAATCCTTGGTATCAATTTCATTCTCTAATTCATATCATGCTTCCTCTATCCAATCTGCCTACCATATGGTCATGGCCCATAACAATGCCTCAACTAGTTCATCCCATTGGGAGAGGGAATTTACCACCACATTATTATTTCTTTCTTATACACTATTTCAAAATTATATCCTAACATTTTAGTCACCCATTTATGTTTTTATTTAGATGAAAATTGTTTCTCCAAAAAATATTTGAGGTTATCATGATCAGTCTTTACCTAAAAGTGATGACCCATCAAATAAGGTCTCCATTGTTTCACTACATGTAGAATATCCATCATCTTTTTCTCATAGATTGGTTTAAGCTTATTTTTTCCTTCAGTTAGAAAATTTCAAATTCTATTTGTCTTCCTTCTTGCATGATTACATCCCTCATGTCATATCGTAATTTATCACACTCCACAATAAAAAAAATTGAAAAATCAAGAGTAGCCAAAATTGGAGTTGTGTACATAACCATTTTTAACTATTTAAATGTCTTGGTAGCTGAATAGTCTACTAGAAGGAGTATTTATTCAAAAAAGAGGTGAGTGGGGTGATAAATCTACCATAATTTTTGATAAACCTAAGATAGTTATCCCTAGAAATCCTCAAAATTTTTTGAGGATCTTAAATAACATGCCATTCCATCATCTCTTGGATTTTTTAGGATCAACTTTCACTCCTTTGTGTGAAATAATATGACCCAAGTAATCCACCTCTTGGACACCAAAATCACATCTAGATGGTATGGCGTAAATTTAGTGTTGTTATAAAATTGAAATTACATATTTCACATGCTTCAAATGTTCTTCCCAATTATTATTTTTTAGATGAGGATATCATCAAAAAATATTAATACAAACTTTCTCAAAAATGGTGTAAAAATAGTATTCATCAAACTCTAAAATGTAGATGGTGCATTTGTGAGGACAAAAGGCATGACCATAAATTCATAATGTCCTTCATGATTTCTAAAAAAAAAATTAGGTCTATCCTCATAGTGGATATGACTCTAATGATACCCAAAGCAAATGTCTAACTTGGTAAAGTAAACATCACCTTGTAATTCATATATAAAATCATCAATTACTAGAATAGGAAACTCATATTTAATGGTGTACTTTTTGATTTATCTTAATCTAGATAAATCTTCTAACTATTATCCTTCTTTCACACCATGACCACCAAGGAGGAATATTCTCTTTGACTTTGTCAGATGATTCCTACATCTAACATATCATGTACCATTTTTTCAATTTCACTCTTCTAGGCTTAGCGATACCTATAGGTTCTGATGTTGGGTGGTGTACTTCCTAAAATAAGTCTAATGGTATGATCATGTGCACAACTAGGAGGAAGTTCTTTTGGCATGTCACAAAAAACAACAAAGTGGTCATCCAACACCATTTGTAAATTAGGATGTGTAGACTCCTTGGTTGGTTAAACCTTTATGAAAAATAAGTGTGCCACAAATCCTTCTACACATTTTCTAATAATATTCATCATTTTATTAAAACTAACTAGTTATGGATATTTAGCCCATAATCCATGCAATTTAAAGATATTGCCTTTTGAATGGAACCTCATGAATGGTTCCTAGAAAGTCATCTTAATAGTTCCCAAAGTCGTGAGCCACTACACTCCCAAAATAATGTTAGCTCAGCTCATGGGAATAGTAATTCTAGGGGAATCTATCAAGTAGTCTCCCATAGAAAACTTAATGCCATGCCATTTTTAATAACAGTCTATTATACCACAATGTGCAATCATGATCTAAAGTTCTAGAGTTGGGTAAATGAAATAGTTAAAATGAGTAGCCAACTTATAGCTGATGAATTTATGTATACTCCTAGAGTCAATTAACACAGTCACCTTGTTTTTTAAGAGACCCACCACCTTAAGAGTTTGAGGAGTATTAATGCCTACAATTGCATGATAGGAAATAGTAGGTTGAGAATCTTCAAATTCATCCTTAGGTTCTTCTAAACTTTCCCCTCAAGCCTCATCATATTCTTCCTCCTCATTAACCCCTTCAATGTAAAATAACTTCTTTTTAGAACATTGATATCCTTTGTTCCATTTTCTATCACATCAAAAACACAAACCTTTTGTATGATTTTATTCAACTTACTAAGGTGTAAATATGGTAAGCTATAGAAATGATGGTGTTAGTAAGGTTTATTTACTCACATTAGTGAAAGGTCTTCATTTTATCAACTCTTTTTCCCCATCCATATGTTCCCTTGGTATGGCTTCAAATACATTACTAGGATGAAACATGTGAACCTCTAATTAGATGCTATCTTTGAGGCCACCCAAAAATAGGTCAGTCAATGTTTCCTCAATGATTCTACCACACATAAAGAGAGATTAAAATTGATGAATGTAATCCTTTACTATCCTAGTTTTGTACAAATTAGCTAGTTGGCTAAAGTAGTTTTCTAAGAAATTATTATGATAATGGAGCTATAACTTTGCAAAAAATATAGGCCAAGAAACCAAGAGACCTTTTTTTTATATTGAGCACATAACTAGTGATACTGAATAAATTACGTAGGTTCTAGACATAGAGAAGCTATAACCACTTTTATGAACATGGAGTCTGATGTAGATCAAACAAATTTTTAATGAGTAATCTATGTGAGTGGATAATTACCATCAAACTTGAGTAGGTCCACTTTTTTAAATAATGGCTTTGTACCATGGTTGGTGTTGTGATTTTTTGGAGGAGAAGAACCAAACTAAAGTGGTGGAGGGTTATTTTATAATTATTGAGTTGAAAATTTGGCCAATTGCCTTGTGATTTATTTCAATGCATCCTAGAAACTATTCAGGTCCCCTCTCAGACCTATGAAGTCCATTTTAACCACATCAAGATCATCTTTCTACAACATGCCCTATAACTCTAACTTAAATTGTTAAACTACCTCTAAAATATTTAGATCAAAAGTTTATAACTCTATGTCATCATTGTGAGGAGTTTTAAGTATTTCTTTCCCTTTCTTATAACCATGAGTGTTAGGCCCTGTCATACACAAACCCTAGGAGATTTATGACCTAAAAAAATGTACTAGAAGATGATACTATTGTGATCATCTCACCAAGATGAATTTAATGATTTTTAATGTACATAAGGGTGAAAAGCACTGACCCAAAAAATTATAGTAGTATAATATACCATTATGATCATCTCACAAAGATCAATCCAACTACTGCTAATTTTCACAAGGTAAAAAAAATCCAAACTTTTTTATACCAAAAAATATTTTTTATTTTTTCAAAAAAAATGTCACAAATAAAATTGTGGTGACAAAAAAATTCAATTCCTTCGAGATCATAAGTTATTTTTTTCAACCTTCTATTGATTAGGATGACAGATCCAAAAAATATTTGTCATAAAATTTGCCCAAAACAAAGCTCTGATACCACTTGTAATGAAATTACTTAGATTATTTATAACAAAAGAATTATATATCTCATAATTAAGAGTAGAATAAATAAATCCATAATAAAAATTATTGAAAGAGTAGAATACTTAAATATTATGCATGAGTGACTTCGAGGGTGAAACCTCCATAATAATGTAATAAGAACAAAACTATCAATATGATGATAAAATACTAACCACTACCTCCTATATATATATATATATATATATATATATATATATATATATATATATATATATATATATATATATATATATATATATATTCTACTTAGTCATGGTTATTTCATAGGCTTCCCATACTAAGAATATAGAAAAATACAACAAGATTATATGAAGGTGTGTAAGCCACAAGTCAAATACATATATCCCTAGATGCACTATAGCTTAAGGGTATATCAACATTACAAACGCTTGCATTTTTGATTAAAAATAAAAGGGTCTTCTATTGGGGTGGCTTTGAATCTAGTGAAAGTAGTTGTAGTGCTTCATAGCTCCCATCTAGGCCTGATAGAGATATCTGATTCAAAATCTATAAATATTATATTAGTAATAAGTGGGTTTTCTTTGGAGCCCTAAGATTATTAATAGGTAAAAAGGTGAAATATTATCCCTCAAAGGAGGAAGAGATAGGGAGATCTTTTGTGGACACTCTATTAGGCACTAGTGCTTCAGTTGATAAGAAAAATTAACCACTCCAAGTGGTGGAATGATATACCTTAATTTATTTCAAGGATAATTAGTGGAGGAAGTTCTCAAAAATAAGTATTGGTTTTTGGCTAGGGGTCTAACTTACATATTTGACCATTTTTTGGCCTAGCTTACAGCACTATATGAGTGGATTTTAGAATGTTGGTAACCTTTAATTAAAGATAATATGGAAATATACCCATGTGAAAAAGTCTTCTTCATTGTTATCTTTTATAGCTTGAGGTATAGGTTTAAAATTCTTCAAGAAAAGACCTGGAGTTGGAACCACCATTATTTGTTCTTGAAACCCATTTTTTTAGACTTTAATCCTATGAAGTAATATCTCACTATTAGACTTGTTTAGGTTCGATTACCATACCTCCCATTATGATTTTGGTTGAAATAATGTCTTTATAGAATTATAAATATGCTGAGAGAACTACTTTCAATAGATGTATCAAACACAAGCTTCCATCATACCACTTTTGCCAAGATTTTGGTGGGGATGGACATTTCTAACAATCTACCTAAAAACATCAATCTAAAGATTAGGGATAGATGTTGGTTATAGACACTAGATTATTAATGCATCCCATTCAAATGTTGGAACTTCTTTGATGTTGGACATGTGGTAGCATCATGTCCCAAATCTAAGATAAGAAAAAAAAACCTAAAACTTAGTGGAAATATGCCCACCTTTCCTATTTCATAGTCTTTGCCACTAGTGATGGGACCTTAAATCCCAAGGAACCTATTTAGTATAAAAATAAATGGACGGTTTTATTGAAAATAAAGGTGATATGATTCTACAAAAGGATTTACAGGAGGTGGAGTCTATGAATAGAGCTAATAATAAAATAGAGGGTGTGAATATGGAGTCCCCTTCCTCTCAAGAATGGACTATGGTCAAAAATAAAAAGAAGGGGCAGAGAACCCTAGAGTCAACATCTTCAATTATTCAATCTCAAAGAAAGGGTGAGGAAATAGTAAAGTGGGGTGGGATGTATTCTTAGCAAGGATAATTTAGACTTGCTAAAAAACTAGGCTTTTGGGGTTTGGAAGGATTTGGAAAACTTAAGTTTTTTCTAAATCTTGTTGATGTTTTGGGTTTTTGGATCTTTTGTATGGTTATCTTTTTTGGTTAATAAAATGGGTGAGGTACTCTTAACCCTTAATTACCAAGAAAAAAAATATACAAACTATTTTAAAATAATTACATTAAGGTAGGAATAAATCCTTCATCTCTAATTTTATGGCAATACTTATCATTATTATATAAATTGTTAATACATGTTCTAAGTTTTTGTCAAAAAAATTATTTGTTTTTCCTTACAACCATTACTACTTTCATTTAATAAACAAATGTTTTCTAGTAGTTCTTTAAAAATAAGATACAATTTTAAAATTGTCATATAATTAACCAAATCACTCATTTATATTATTTATTTTTATTAGAAAAAGATATAATTAGATAAATATTGAATGCAAGTTATATGTTCTTGTTTAATATTTTTATCTTTTTTTTATTGCTTGCATTCATTATAAATGTAAAAAAATAAAAGTATAAAATGGCATTAGTTTTTATTTCAATATTTATTATGACTCGATAATAAAATATATTTACGTTGTAAAAATTTGTATACTAGGAGAACTAGTGGCCACTTGTTTCTACATACATAATAATTTTATAGTTCATCGTTAAGTGCTTAAAAGTGTGAAGTTATTGATGAATATTTTTATGTGTTTTTTTGGTGGGTTACATCCATTACTAAATTAAAAAATACAAGTTTAAAATTTACCTAAAATTATTAAAATGATTACTTTGACTTGTACTGAAAAAGGAAAAAAATCAAAATAACATAGTGGAAAAACTAGTGGGCACTTATTTCTACATACACAATTATTCCATAGTTTATTAGAGATTATTTAATAGCTATTTATTCTTATTAAATATTAATATTTGTTTTTAGTGACTTTATATCATCGCTAATTTTTAAAAATTATAAAATTTTCCTTAAATTATTATATTAATTATTCTTATTTGACCAATAAAAAATTATTTTGCAAAATAATGTTTACTATAAGAACCAGTGGCCACTTATTTTTGCATACATAATTATTTCATAATTCATCAACATTTAATTAATTGAAAAAATGCATCTCTATTATGTAGTTTGGAATTAGTGATAGTTATTTCTAATATTGATTGTATTGAAAAAAGTTTAATGATAGAGGAAATTATATCATTATAAAAGTGTTTTTTCTTACAGTGAACACAATAATAATTAAATATTAATTTATTTGTGGTAATATTTATTGTGTCTAGAATATGTTTAAAATGTGTATACTATTGTCAAAATGAATTATATAGAGATAGGAATAAATCATTAATACCCATTTTCGTACAAAAAGTACATGATCTATATTGTTCTCAATGTTGTTTATGTCTTTTTAGGGTTGTTATATTCTTTAAATATACAAGTGATTTTGACTAGTGCTTTCAAAAAAAATTAAGATTGTATTAAAATTAACCATCTCACTCCTAAAAATTATTTATATTTATTACGTTATTAAAAAAACTAATTATTGGTTTAATAAAAAATACACCTAAAAATTATAATTTTTCACAATGATATTTTTAAAAACTTATTATATAGGTAACGCAACAAAATTTGAAACTTTCAAATGTCTATGAGCTATGTTTAAGATATTTAATTGACTCTTAAAGTGCTCATAATATAAAATGGGGTCAAGGAATTTATCGAGGAGCCTTTTCTATTTTGTATTTTCTTTTTATTTTATAGATTGTGTATAAAGGATATACACTATATTTTCATTTCATGTATATTTATATTTTACATTTATAAAGTGGCATGGACATAAAATAGGTATATAAAGGCCATATTTAATTTATATCTATGTACCTCTAATATATTTAATATAACATAGATAGAAAGTTAAAAAAATTATGAAACTAAAAAATGGTAATATTGGAATCCAAATACAATGAAATTGGATTTTGATATTAATAAAATTGAAATCTGATACTAATAAAATTGGTTTTTAATATCAATAATATTTGAATCCAATTATAATGAACTCGATTCTAATATTAATGAAACTATATTTTATTATCAGTAATATAAACATTAAAATCAATGATTTCAAAATAATTTGTGGATTGGAATAAGTCCACATTTATTAAAATTAGGTATGATTAATCTCCTTTAAAAAATGTTACATCAAGCATTTCCCAATTCTAATAAATCATGGATTTTCCTATAAGTAGTCATTTAGATTAGGGTTTATGCATAAAAATTACACCTAAAGTGAATAGAATAAATACCCTCTTCTCGAACCAACTACAACATTTTTAATGGATAAAAATGAATGTGTTCCACATGATTTTTTTAAAATGTATTCTAAATTTGAATATGATTCAAAATAACCTCATGTACCATAGGAATTACATAAGAATGAGTAAGAATCATTATATTGCACAGAATTTATTTTTCAAGATTATTTGGGGGCTACTTTATTAAATCATCTTATTGTTTGTAAAATAATAATGGAAGTTTTAAATAATATAGAAATTCCAAGATTACAAGTTTTTTCAAGTTCTTTTGATGAATGCTCAAATATTTTAGACCTGGAGGATTAACTTGAACATGTGCAAGAAGAAGAGATGAAAGAGGAGTTATTTTAATAGTAGATCTAGATCATAAATAATTCGGTACTTATTGAACCTCTAGTTCCAAATCTCATCACCATGGAATAAAAGTTCAAAGATCATCATGAGTTTTTTTCCCAGATTTTGAGGTAAATATATCCAAGGCCAATGTTTTTTATGATTTCATGTTTGAAAAGATTCATCATGATGAACAAAAAAATTTGATTTTTTTTTAATTTGGAAAGAGAATATTGATTAAATTGTTGAGAGAATGGAAGTCCATACAATACTAATAATTTTAAATATGAAGAATTTTATTTTACCAGGAAAGGGGAAGTGTTTCATACATATCTTCTAAGTTCATCATCCCTTTTTTACCATGATTTGTTAGTTTAGAGTAGGTTAGGATAATATTAATTTTCTTTCAAATACGTTAGGATATTTTTCATAGCTTATTTTTTATTTTCACTACTTTCTTAGAGTAATTTGTTTGGATTGGGTGGGATTTAAATATGTCATGCCCAAAAACATTCATGACAAAAACTACACAAAAAAATATGACAATGTTTTTTTAAGAATGTATAATGTACATTATACACAACCACATCACCAACAGGATAGCCATCTTCATCACACAAGATGTGCAACACATTGAAAAAAACTCACTTTTATAAATGGCATAGATTTCAATGTGTAAATTACCACATGATCATTGTGGAACCATGTCAACTCCACTTACTCTAATTACCTTACAAGCCCTCTACTAGCCCACAACTATTTACAAGAACTTTGTGGGTCCCATGAACACAAAGCCCAAACTAAAAGATTGAATGAAACAAATTAGGTTCAAGTAACCACTGGATCAAATAATTCTTCCTAACTTTATATAGAGTTCAAATAGGGCCATTAGCGATTCTAACCAATCACAAGGCCCAATTTGCACCTTAAGTCATAATTTAATTACATTTTCAAATTGAGTTAATTTTATGGAAATAGATTTAAAATAAATATTACAATATTAATATGACCTTAAAAAAAGTATAAATATTTTATTTATCTCCTTGAGGATGGAAAATTCCATCTCAACCATCAGATCTTTTATATATCTATTGTCAATTTAAGGCAAGTAGAGGTAAACCTAAGAATCCTTATGGAAGTTAATAAAGGGTTCTATTTCAATTTTAAAATTTAATTTCATATCTAAATAATTGGAAGGAAGGTTTAGAGAATAATTTATCCATATCCATCCCTCTTCACAATTTTCACCCCTAGATGACACCATTAATGGGGTCTCCAAGATTTTTGACAAAAATCATTTTATTTTATTTTACATATTTATCTTAATAAAAAGTTGCTTGGGTATAATTTTTAGGTACCCATCTTCTTGAAATGTATCTAGGATGTCTTAGGCTCCTAAAATTTTTGAAACAATGCTAAGGAGTTTCAACCTCATCCATAACCATTAATGGTTGCCAACATTGAGACTAAGAAAAATTACTATTAAATTATAGTTTCAGATTCTCAAAATAATTTCATGTGGTAGAGGTAGAAATTAAGAGGGGTAAATTTTAGATTCATCCCATCTCGGGGCTTCTAGGAACCTAAAAAGTTTTAAAAGGTCAAAAATGACCTCTCTTATAAAAACATGTTATAATTTGAAATTACATAGTTTTAAACCCTAAAATTGCTTCCATATGGAAGAGGATAAAAAATTAAGGAGGGTTCCCTTTCTGGTCACCTCACCTCCAAGTCTTCCATATGCCTCTATCATCTGTACAACATTATTAAAAGTGCTAGAAGAAATTTATGGTTTAGAATAAACAAAACACATGGATCTTTATTAATCCATAATGCATAATTTTAAATTTTAAAATATATAAATAATTATCAAAGTGTAAATTTAGTTGATATATAAACTAGTAACAAACCCAAATGATTGAATAGTGAATTAAAGGTGAGTGAATCACTAGCCATAGACTGTAAAGGGTTTTTCATGTGTTTATTTAATAGACCACCCATGTCATGGCCAATTTTAAATGCCTCACATGTTACATGGGTTGCCTAAGTCTACCTTGATAGCTTGTACCCCAAACCATATCCATTCACCCCTTGGTCCATTGATATCTTACCATATAGGCATATGGGAGACCATTAGCTTAAACCCTAGACCTACTCTATAATTATGGTATTATCCTACACTTCTAGGTCCTGTATAATTTAAAAGTGTCTGATAGAGTACCAAATTTTTAATTTTCACTATGGCCTCTAGATAGATCCTAAAATTCTAAAACAAATTTATTTGTAATCATAAAATTATAAATTTAAAATTAAAACTATTCTAAGCATGATTACTCCTTGATAAGAATGTCCAAATATTGCTTGAAGTTAAGTTATTTATCTTAAGGATCTGGGGAAGAATAGTAGTTTTAACTTCAAAAAATTGTTAAAATTAAATCATAGCTCTTGAAATTATTTCACAAAAAATTGTATAATCTTAGTGGAGTATAGTTTATGAATAAATTATTTTAGGGAGATTTAGGCAATATTTAATATGCATTAAATTTATTACACCAAAATAGTGTCTTTAAGGCCTTAATCTCTACAAGGGGTTTTATGAACTTTTAACAAAATTACAAATTAGTTAATTTTATAATGGATAAAAATATGGATTTAGAAGGGCCCATATCCTTATAAAAAATGAGAAAATAATAAGCAAGACAACACCAAATACTAGGAACAAGCAAAATACAAGCCTAGAAAAATAATGGGCTTTACTACAATAGAACACAATAGCAAGACAACAATTCCCAATCAATATAGCATCAGCAAAGGTCCTAAAAAATACAATGGCATTAAAATAGAATCTACTAACTAGAAAAATCATTTAGGCCCACTACTACTTCCCATTCATCCTTCAGAGTTTGAAGCTAATTTTCAAAAGATACCTCCTCTAACTCCTTTGCTTCTTCCACCTGATTATTCTTCTACACCCTTTTTTTGTTAGAACCATCATGTGTGTCCAACTCCTTCCTCTTCCTGAATCCTTATTGCAACTTTTTGATACTAGATGCCCTAGTCTTTTAATATGCATAATAAAACATGTATTTTAAGGTATAAATATTATGACCACACTTTAATTTTCATAAATAAATTCATTCTTTAAATTTCAAAATACATTACAATTTATATTCAAGGGGTCACAAGATAGATAAACACTTGAACCACATACTTAATGCAAAATTCCTTTGATTTTTCACATAATATAATAATTAAAATGTTAAAAATAATATTACATGTCTACATGGATTTTAAATAGGTAAATATTAAATATAATATTACATGTGTCTACAAGGATTTTAAATATCCCAATATTAAATATCATAAATTTGTTTCAAGCTCATCCAATATCCAAGAAACTATAAGCTCCA
Source organism: Torreya grandis (assembly GCA_037957365.1). Classification (NCBI taxonomy): domain Eukaryota; kingdom Viridiplantae; phylum Streptophyta; class Pinopsida; order Cupressales; family Taxaceae; genus Torreya; species Torreya grandis. The sequence continues at coordinate 1,617,836 of JARHVA010002068.1, forward strand.
AAAATATAATCGTAAGTCCAAGGCAAGTAGGGGCTCACCTCCCTTCCTATTGACATCATAAATGGAATTCCATATACACCCTATATCTAAGGATTTCCAACTATAGTCATGTATATTATCATTCAATCTTTATAAATTATTAAGGGCTTGGTTTGTTTTGAAAAGAAATGTCTACTAGGCAATGCCTCTTGTTCCATGTCCCTTCCTACAATCTACAAAACACCTCATATGTTTATCTGAACAAGTACATCTCAATAAATAAAAATTACTCCATAAGGGACAAGCTCAAATAAATTTAAAAATAATACATATAACTTCTTGGGAATGTTTTCATAAACCAACTTTAAAGGAATGAAAGTAAGCTGGTTTAGGTAAAATCACTCACCCTTGCCCATCTTACAAAAACAAATCAATCATATACAGTAATATAAATTCACATATTAAAACTAAAAAGATGAAACTAAAAATATTAAGATATAATGGGATAAAAAACCTACCCAAACAACCCTTATAGGTTCAATAAAATACATGGCCTTAATCCCAAAACATACACAAAGCAAGAGAAGGATTTCAAGCCAAAAGTCCTTGACAATCTATAACTAGCTTTCAATGTTCCAATGAGGTAACATGGGATTATTTTAAAAGGAAAAAATTAGATAACAAGGTGTCAAAATACCTCCTAAATAAATTTATCCATTTTTTATCACATATCATTCCCTTAAGACATATCTCCCCACTAGTTTCCATCTCCCAAGGTATTCACTTAGTTTCTCCTTGCTTAGGCCCCAACTCCATTTTCAAAATGGAAAAACATTCTCTACAAAGGTGGATTCCCATTTAATTATATGTAAATTTATCAATCCTTGACCAATGGTAAGGTGACACGTGTCCCTTCCCATGCCTTTATCTCTCACAAAATTTTTTTATGGATTTTCCTTCTCTTACAAGACCCTTGCTCCTTCTTACATGACATGACAGCAAGTATGGTTCACCCATAATAAATGTTTTCCCTCTTCCAATGACATTAAATTATAAAATAATCTATACTAAAATTATTTTTTGGGTTCTTAGAAAGGCTTGCATACATCCCTTTTGGTTTATATGATCCTTAAAATTTGGTTTTTTAAATCTATTCAAGTTTTTAAAGAGGTGACATCATGTTGACTCCATTTTAATCCTTACTAAATTATATAGAGATTAATAAATATCTAAGTTGTGGGTAAATAGGGTATGAATAGTGTTATTTGACCTAGAATTTTCAAAATTAAAATAAGTGACAAGAACACATTTATAACAAAATTAAGCTATAGTTTCAAATAGAGACACAACACATATATTGAATGATAAAATCTATGAAAATTTTATTCTAAAATCCATCACTTGCACACATTTATTTTTTCACATAATTTCACTCATAAATTTACTTTATCTTAGGATAGCCAAAGTAACAGAACTCGAAACCATCTTAAATAACATGTACAACATGAATTATATACATATAAGCATTAAAAAAATTATATTATCTCAAAAAATCATTTGAATTAATTATAAATTTATAAGTATCCATTTTATTAAACAACATGGTGTAAATGTTAGAATAATCTATGCATAGTCACTATGCAATTGAACACACTCCTCATTTTTTATACTACATAGATCTTTCACCTCTCACACAATAATGTGCACTCCTTTTCCTAAAGTTTTTTTTAAACCTTACACATAAGTCCCACACCTGCTCACAAACATTAGTGCATTTATCTCTTTAAATCATAGTCAATTCACCTCACTACGCACCACTTCACTCATAGTCTTTTACACTACCTCACTCGTAGTACTCAATCATAGACTCACATTCCCACACTTACCTTCACTCTAGAACATATATGTGTCAGAATGCTTCAATCATGTGACTTTTTAGGTGGCACTTTCTATTCAGGTATCTTATCATTTGAATCATTAGTTTCTACCAACCTAAAATCTCAACCCTCATCCAACCTGAATGATGAAATGACTCAATTATATTATTGGTAACTCACAGTAGTTATAATTGATCTTGTATTCTTTATGCATAGATATGTAATATATGCATCTAGCCAAGGGTTTGATTCCATACACATCTTTGTGTATCTACTATGTAACACATGCACTATATCACATTGTATCATTTTCCCTATTCTTCCTATAGAAGGATTTTTGGGCACAATATAGATTTAACTATGTAAATTCAAGCCCAAATATCAAACTACTTAGTTACAGTTTAAAGCCATTATAACATAAATTCAATTATATGAATAAACTATTCAATCCTACACTTAAATCCTAAAGCTAAATTGTCTAAACCAAGACCAAATGGAATAAAAAGACAAGATGGTGAGATCGCTTATCTTGACTCAGAAATTTGACATAGTGATGTGGTTTGATAAATAATGTTGATGATTGATTCATGGACATAGATTCAATGCTTGGTTTCTAATTATCTCCAATGGAGTATGGAGCTTGTTTAAATATAATTTGGAGGGAGATATAAATGGATGAGATTTAAATTTGGATGAAGGGGATCAAGGGTTAAGGTTTATTTAAAGAATTTAAAATTCCTTGGAAGCCTCTAGATTTGGAGGCTTCTAGAAAAAAGGGGTTAGAATAGAGAGGATTATAGAATCCTCCAATTCTATAATCCTATTTTGGATTAATTAGGATTAGGGATGGATTAGATAGGTATTAGGTGAGTGATTAGGGACTAGGGGTGTAGGAAAACCTAGAATTGGGCTAGTAGGTGGGTAGGTGGTCTTTGGGACTTTAAAATTCCCAAATAATAAATAAGATAGATTAGGATGGGATAATTGGGATTTAGGATAAATTAACGATGAAGTGGGAATGAATAAGGTTAGTATATGAGGAATAATAGAAGAGTTAATTTTAGGATAGGATTAATTAGAATAATGAGATAAGCAAAATTAGTGTCGACTAATAGTATTATTAGTGACGTTAATGTAGGTGGGAAAATTTATATGTATACATTTTTCCCCTCTTTGAAAGGTCATTATGAGTGGAGTGAAGTGTAAGTATTAATTTTCTTTCAAATAAAACCATGTCATATATAAATGTTAGTAATTGATGTTAGTGGATATGATACCCCCTTAAAGGGACATGTCATGAATAATGAGACAGATGGCCACTCAAAATAAGAAATTAGGGGTGGGATACAATGAATAGACAATGGGATGGGATGTGAGACATGAGATAGAGGATAAGGAATATGGAATCAACTTGATAAATGAGTTATAGATTGATGATGCCCCTGGCAAAGACACATGCACATGGACTAAAGATGATTGTGTCATGGTTATTGACACATCCCAAGGGGGAATCAACCATAACATGATGATAAAATTAAGAGGACACAATATTTAGATGTATACCAATAAAGGATACATGAAAGGGAGATATTTTGTCTAAGGATAAGACAAGGATTTGATAATATTAATTATGGGTGTAGCTCAAGGCTAAATCAATCGATATGATCAAGTGACCAAAAGACATGGCTATATTGTATCAAATCAATGATCCATAATTTTATTAATAACAATCATGCCCTTAGCAATGACACATGGTATGTAATGATAATTGATTTACCAATTAGTAATTAATGAAATAAAATATGGATGTTATGTTTTATCAAGCCCAATCAACATGTGCGATTAATTGATAAAAATATTAGGGAGATGATGGCAAGGATGATGATTGATCAAGAATTAACATTATAGCTCAAAGATTTTAATGATGAAATATTGAGGGATGAGGATGAGAGAGATGTGATGATGGATGATGAGGAAAGAGGAGACGGTGGCTAAGCTATCCTTAGGCACTGAAAAGTGACCAATTACTACCTATATAGTTTGAAAAAACCTCGAGCTGATGTAGTTCTGACTAGAAGATAAGATAATTGATGAAAGATGCTGATTATGATTATTAGAGATTATATGATATGACTTAGATGAGGATGAGGATAAAATATTTTAGGTTAGTCTAAAGGATCATGAAGATTAGATTAGTGATGGGAATAAGGATGATTAGATAATGAGATAAGTGATGAGGATGTAAGTATTCAAGCCATCACATCTATCATAAAGCTCATCATAGTCTAATTAATTCATTAAATATGGTACTTGGAAGTATGCCCCATGATATAGACATGACCAAGAGGATGTTGTGTCAAAGTGTATGGGCAATTAACAAACTCTGCATCCTCAAGGGCACTTTTGGTGTCCTCATATCATCCCTATTCATTACCCAATAGATAAAAAGACACGATGTAAAAAAAACATAAGAAAAAAAAGATATATAAATGATAAAATACATGAAAAAAATATAAACAAGTAACACACACAAGCATCTACAAGTAGTGTCACAATTTCTTGTTTAATGATGGGATAAATGATTGGATGATGGGTTGGATTAAGATTTGATTATGGACTAAGAATAGACATGGATTTGGGATATACTAAAAATGATGATGAGGATTGACTAGTGATTTTGATAAAGGTATGGACTTGGATGAGATACTAGGATTAGGATAAGGATTTGGATGAGGATATGGATGTGAAGATGGCCAAGGATTACCAAAAGGTAAAACCTTGCAAGAGCCTAATCTAGAAAAATATTAGGAGATGATGGGACCAAATACCTTCCATAATAGAAAAATATCAAGTATATGGGTGTTAGGTATGGAGAGGAATTGATAGAGACGTGATAGGATCATATACCTTTCATACTATCAAATAGGGATTGGAGGGGTGCAAGATATGAAGAGGAAATGATAAAGAAGTGATAAGTTCCATACTAAATTCTTTGACAAGGTTGTGTATGTCAATAATACATTTTTTTAAAAGGATGAGGATGAAGATATGTATGGGTGACCATCAAGATTTTAAATATAGTATCCAAGGATAATGAATGGGAAAATAGGAGATGGATATTAGTCATTTATTTGAGAAGGTGATATGGACAATGAGATATATAGGATGGGTATTAGATGTGGTTTAGGATGGTAAGGTAAATGGATAAGACTAGGATTTTGGGCATAAGACAAGACACCATGGAGTATTTATGGATTTTTATGGTTTTTTGGGAATATTTCACTTTTTATGGATTTTTTGGGATAGGTATGGCCTCTATACAAATGGGGTTACTAGATAGGGAATACCAAGCCTAGAAACTTGGATAAGGATGTGTGGATTGATGAATGGGATGACAAAAAGGGTAAGGATGATGAAAAAAAGGGGATGAGGGCCAAGGAAAAAGGGACTAGGGATTGTCAATAACCACATAATGAAGGAAATAGATGTTCAATTGCCTGAGTGTCCATTGGAGGATATGCCAAGATGATTTTGAGAACATTTATTAGGAAAACTTCCACTCCCTTATGGATTCCAAGATGAGAAGGAAGTATATGATGGTAAATGGTGGATTAAAATAGATGTGTATGGGTGATTAACAAGAGATGGATGGATTTTACACTTAAGTTTTGAGGTAAAATGTGGACAATTGATTATTGTACCATGATGTTAGAAACTGGTTTTCATCATGTACTTGCCCAAGGCAATAGAAGACAAGTTTTCACCATTGGATGAATGAATTTTTTTTGACTTTTTTAACTTTTATTAAGCATCTCAATTTATTAGAAAAGGGAGAGATTCAAGATGTTGGAATCATTATGATCTTTAATTGATTCATGTTCTAGAGATATGTGATGCTAGGATCATGTCTTGTTAGCCTTTATTGATTCTTCATTTAGTGTCCTCTGAATGTTTTGATGAAGTTTCTTTGTAACCCCTAAGAGGGATAATGCTACCCAGGGATTGGAGATATGGTATGGATAGGAGGATGTCATGATTGTGATGATGGGATCTAGGATAGGAGGGATGTGATTATGAATGATATGATGGGATAAGGAGTAGAAATGGGGTTCAATAGTTTCATACACTATTGGATATGGTAGAGGGTATTATTTAGATTGGTGCCATGAGAGTAAGGGATTCAAGACCTTTTGATTTGCTAATTATTTGACCCAAAAATTAAGAGGATGATTGGCCCTAAACTTATTATTTTTGACTTTATTTTGAATTACTGGATGGATTTAACTTTGATTGCCCCTTAGTGCTTGATTTTGGGATTCACTAGAGGAGATTGATTTTTGACTTGATATATGATTATTTTGACTTTGATATGTCCTTAATACTAGACTTTGGGAATCACTAGGGGAAGAAAATTTTTGATTAGGTCAATGATTTAATTTTTTATTGATTATGATTGATAGGATCAAAGATGATTTAATCATGACTTATGATTTTTGGATGATGGTCTTATATCTTTGTATTTACAACACATAATATGGAATATAGAGGGGAATCTAATGATGCATGTTCTTATTCATTCTTATCATGCAGTGGGATGTAGGGATTATAGAGGTGAGGTATATTAGTAATGTTGGGTGATGGATTAAGGGAATAATGGGTAGCATAGTCCTCATAAAGGTCACTAGGATCCCTAACATTAATGCTGAAGAAAGTGTCTCTAAGAATCTCATATCCACATTAAAAATAAAATAAAGCATTCAAGAATTTGGTTATGACTTCATCATCCTTATTGGGATCCAAAGGTATGATTGATGTTGTATTAGAGGTATCTAGATTAGAGGTATCCTCAAAAATATAGGCATTATTATCATCTATTGTAATATCGATGAGGTATGACATTTCAGATGAGGAATCTGATTCGAACACTAGTGTTACACATGATCTTGAGGTAGATAAAACTTGTTATAATTTTAATGCTAACTTTGATGTGCATGATGCAATGTTGTGAGTAAAGGAGTGATTATTCATGATTTTTTTCTTAACATGGGTTTTTTGGTATGATGGGTGAGAGGAAGATGATTGAGGGATAATGGATTGAGCAAAGATAGGTCCATAAAAGGAATAATGGGATATGGGAGGATTAGGCTTATGGGGAATACACTTGTTTCAAATGGATGGGTGGTTGAAGATGGGGGGATCATGGAGGATAGATAGGATGTCTTGACTTTGGATTGGAAGGGGAAGGGCTTGACTGTGATTGTGAATAAAATCTTTGCATTCCTCTTCTTGTTCCTACAGGGAGAGAAATGCATTTGGTTCTTCCTCAATTATTATTTCACCATGCTCAATGAGGTCTTGGATATAATCTTAGAAATTTTGACATTGTTTAATGGAATGCCCCCAAGTTTGATGATAGAGACAGTATCAATTTGCTTTATACCAGGAGGGCTTAGGCTCGGTGGGATTAAGATATTATATGGGTGGGTAGACCATAATGTTAGCGGTGATAGGTTGTTGGAAAAGGGCTTCTAAAGACATAGGAAGGGGAGTGTAAGGACCCAATTTGCTATGTGAACTAGATGTGGAAGCATTGTACTTTAGATCAAATGGTTGGTAATGAAATTGGGTGGATGGTTTGGTAGTAGACAAGGTGGCTAGGATAGGATTCCCTTTGCTAGTAGAGGAAGGGGTGGATGATTGGCTATGATGAGTGGATGGAGGGTTTGATTGTGGATGGGGATGGTTTAAGGGTAAGGTGAATTTGTTGAGGTTGATGTCTTTAAGAAATTGGAAACCCATCTCTAGGATCCATAAGAAAATTGCTTGTGGGTTGTTATCAAGGTATTATAGAATGAGAAAATTTATGAATTGGAAAGGCCACATCTAGGATGAGGACTAGTGGATGGTAGAATGGAATAGGATGGGGATGAGGATTGATTAAAAGATTTTTAGGGGAGGGTTTTAGGTTTTTGAGCTTATCATAAATGGGAAGTTGAGAACCCATCTTCCATAACCACAAGAATAATTCATCTTTATTCTTTGTGATGTATTTATTGATTAGGGTGACCACATTAAGGAATGTTGTTATTGATTTTGATGGGCTAGAGTGTTCTTGATGGGGAAGGATATGAGATTTTGGTTTGGGATGAATGGGATATAGGTTATAATTTAGGTGATTACTCATTTATATAACTCACAAAGGACATCATCCTTTATGTATTAGTCTACATGAACCCTCTTGACCCCATTTTCACATGATGGCTACTTAAGAGCTCATACTGACTCCAATAGTGAGGCATCCCTTACAGCCAAAGGATCATATTCTAGGTTTACATAAGGATATATATATATATGCATAACCTATATATTTAAAGGTACAGTGGGTCTAAGTTGATCTGGGCAACAATTCAGACAATAATTTGGGTGACGGTTCTACCCCAATTGATGATAAAACTTTTAGTAGCCATAACTTTTGCACCATAGCTCTGATTGACTCCCTATTTAAACCATTAGAAAGATAATAATGAGGAGAACATGGTTATATGTCACTAATATATACTTGGTGGATTTTACCCATAAAAACCTAATGAAAGTGCCCCAAATTTCAATTTTAGTAGTATAGTCTAAAAATAGTAAGTTTCTAAAAATAGTAATTCCTCAAATTTTGTATTGTTTTAAATCATGGAAGTTAAACCACTTAATATTTATAAATATTGGTGACCTTCCACATCTTCCTCATAATTTCAAAAAAATTAGAAATGAATATGTAACCCAAAATGGAAATCAGACATCTCTTCCCAGAGATAAACATATGGTTGCATTGTAATCTTGAGTAATAAAACATCTCTTCTCAGAGAATTCATTTTTACTATGTTATTTTTGTGTTCTTGAAATATATATCAATAAAAAAATTCTAAGTTTTGGTTTATAATTCTATGTAATATGCTGTCTAACTACCTTGCATATTGGAGCCTAACCACCCCTCACTCCATAGAACCCTTTATGGGGATTCCACTTTGGTGCTGAACAACAACCCTCCTTATTTTTAGATTCCAATAGAACATAGAGTTTGGACTAGTGCATGCTGGTGAAATCCATGATCAATATCCCCCTATAAAATAAAAAAGTATGGAGGGTTTATAGGTAGTTTTTGATCCCCCAAGAATCACTACAAGGATGCAAGTGGGAGAGCATACACCAACCATAGCCCATGGGATCTAGATAAGTAGATCAAAATATAAATTAATTTATTATGATTAAGTGTGATATATTTATAAGATGGAAAAGATAGACAATAATATACAAGTCAAAGATGAAAAAGATATATATAAGTTAAAGTGATCAAAAATGATATATACAAGACAAGATAATTAAAATGATTTAAAAACAATTTACAAAGTGCCAAATGGAGTCTTTGACTAATGGCCTACAATCACACGGTTAGTAGTTTGATTGGCACTTTTAAATAGGTAACCGAAAAGACAATGATTAGTAGTTTTGATTTGACTTTAACACATTATTTATAGGATAGAAAACTTTGCCCTTTATTTGTATTTTTAAAAAGAAATCAAGTATAGAGGTTTTGTAAACTATTATTTTTTTATGATAAAAATAACTTTTTAAAAAATTGACACCACTAATGATTACCTCATTTTATTTTATTTTCATTTTTTTTTAAGATTATAATATTATTTTTTAACCTCAAAATGTTATTGAAAAGGGAATATATAAAAATTTGAATTAGTTATATGTACAAGTAATGACACATGATTATCAGTATAACTTGTCAATAATACATTAAAAGAATTAACTAAATGATTTATTAAATACTATTATTGATTTAGTATACTAATACACAAGAAAAAGAGCTATATCAAATTCATCGAATAGGATTTATTATAATATATATACTATTTTAAATTCCAAACTATATGTTTACAACACAAATCAAATCTAGAAATTTAGACATTGGAATAAAACACTAAATTTCAAACTCATAAACTTAAAATCTCAATGTCATTCAAAATCTTTGACCAAAATTTCTTCATAATCTTTAGCCTAACCTTGGCATTAATTCCCATAATAAATGGGTCAGCTCAGGATGGACAACTATGGCCGATGTGCATCCCAATATGGACACCTATGCCTATTGAAAATTAAATAGAGTGATTCAAGAGACTTATAGAGTGTCCAAAAAATGTTTCAAGGCACTATACATATGCAGGGTTCAAAATTGAGGAGCCTAAAAACTATTACATCACCAAACTCTAATCTCTTGATATTTGAAGATAAAACCTCAAGTGCTAAGATCTATGATCCTAAGTATCCATTAAAACTATAAAATTAAGTAGAAGGCATCTACAAGATATGCTTCTTCTTTTTTAACTAGGCAGTAGATGGATTACCTAACAAAATGTTGAGGAGGGGGTGTCAAACCCAAGAGTAAGGAAAACCTTATATGTTTAACCATTGTGGAATTTTACTTTCTTATAAACACAATTTATAGCATGATTGAGGAACAATCAAAATCTATAATTATGATAGATATGGGTAATATAAATACTGGGAAACACACTTATCTCAATTTAGACCAGGGTACCCCTTCCACCATGCTTTCAAATAATTCAAATTATCTATCTTTATCAAGAGGATTAAGAATAGTAGGATCCACACATAGCCATAGTATTGAAATCATAACTGATACTAGTAAGTGCTTGATTCAACTCAAAATTATAAAAAAAATGAATGTAAGAATTTTACAGTGTAGTAAATAACAACAGAATAAATTTTTAATGCATAGATTCCAATAAGGAAGAATTATCCCTTTAACATTTTCTATAAGAGTGGAAGGACAGGTAACTTGAGATTCTTCCTTGATTTTTGATAGAGATAAATAAAGTATTTAATCATAAATTTAATGAATTTATGCGGTCCCTATAGAACTAACACTGAGGGGGTGGCAGACTCAAGGGTACTGACTGTTTCATAGGTCACAAGGCAATACATGGGTTATTAAATATTTTACAATTATTGTAAAATGTTTGACTAAATGACTAAACCTAATAACAAAACTATGGTTTAAATTAGATAAACTCACCCTTTTTAGTCAATGATTGATCAATAAAAAATCTTCATATGGAAAAATAGTCATATTCTATTTAGAAACAACAGCCAAAATAGTTTTTTATTTAATAGATTATGACTACCAGTATAGTCCTATAAGTTGGTTAAATAGATAAAATTCTATGATTCAAATCCTAATCTTGTGCTATCTAATTAAAAATAGCAAGAAATATAATATGTATGTGTCAATCAGCCTTACAATTATTTGGAAACTCCAATGGAGAGATATTTCAAAAAAAATTGGGCCAAAATTTTTGACTTCTTTAATTTCACCTGTGAATACAAGAAAACACTCTCAAAGTAGAAAATGTCAATTTAAGAAGAGATTGTGAGTTGGTCTCACCATGGTCACCATTTTGTAGAAGGATTTTTGGGCACAATATGGATTTAACAATGTAAATTCAAACCTAAATATCAAACTTCTTAGTTATAGTCTATAGCCATTAGAACCTAAATGTAATTAGATGAATGAACTATTCAATCCTGCACTTAAATCCTAAATCTAAATGCTCTAAACCAAGATCAAATGGAATAAAAAGACAAGATGATGAGATTGCTTACCTTGAATCATAAATTTGACATAGTGATGTTGCTTGATCAATGATGTTGATGATTGATTCATGGATATGGATTCAATGCTTGGTTGCTAATTATCTCCAATGGAGGATGGAGGTTGTTTGAATAGATTTTAGAGGGAGAGATCATTGGATGAGATTTTAAGCTAGATGAAGGAGATCAAGGGTTGAGGTTTATTTAAGGAATTTAAAATTCCTTGGAAGTCTATATATTTGGAGGCTTATAGAGAGAAGGGGTTAGAATAGAGAGGATTATAGAATCCTCCAATTCTAGAATTTTTCTTAGGGATTAATTAGGCTTAGGGATGGATTAGATAGGGATTAGATGAGTGATTAGATACTAGGGGTGTAGGAAATCCTAGGAATAGGCTAGTAAGTGGTATGTGGGCTTTGGGAATTTAAAATTCCCAAATAATGAATAAGATAAATTAGGATAGGATAATGGGGATTTATGATAAATTAATGATGAAGTGAGAATGAATAAGGTTAGTATATGAGGAATAATAGAAGGGGGATTTAGACAAATAGCTAGAAGGGGTGATTTTAGGATGGGATTAATTAGAATAAATGAGATAAGTGGAATTAATGTTGACTAATAGTATTATTTGTGACGTTAATACAGGTAGGGAGATTTAGATGCATACACTTCCTATTGAATATAAGTTACAATTCTTGCAAGTAAGGACTTCCACTCCATTAATGTGTTTAGTTTTATTCCATATGAATTAACTATGTACATTCACTCTACATAACCAAAACTTTATTTCCCCCCACACACTTGGTCTTAGGCCCCATAATGAAGATTATTGGTATCAAAGCTATAATTTATATTCTTTTATATGCTTATAAATACATGAGTTCAACTTGATAAAGAAGGTCTATTAATCAGTTTTGTTTTAGAATATTTGGAAGAACATCATAGCAAAAGTAAGATGGTTGACTCCCAAGGTAACCTAAGGTATCCTTATAGCTTTGAAATCTCATTGTCGATGCACTAAAGGTATAACACACTAAATTTTTTGGCCAATTCTCTGAGTTGATGATACAACTCAACCCAATGACTTTTGCTACATATCCATAGTATGCTCAACAGAAATTTAAAAAATAATCTCCTTTAAAGTTTAATTTAATCCCCACATCCCTTTGTTTGAAGTCAAGATTGACACAAAAGTATTAGATGCCTAGATTTGACAACTAGAGGTTTACTTCTTAGTTAATCTCTTCACTAATGCTAATAAGATCACCTTGATAGTACTAAAGATGTCTCTCCTAGTTGTTCACTAGTGGGAAAAATTTAGTGCATAACATGTGTAAGATTGTGTTCCAATAGAATCATGGAATACTTTTATGGATGCATTGAAGGAGGAATACTACACTCTTTGACACTTTGAATATGTAATGTCCCCACTTTAGCGGTTGACTTACTTAGTTTCTAGCATACTTACTATTTTTAGTAAGTTAACAGGATGCAGTTGAGGCTAGTTTTGATGATTGGATTTGATACTCCTTGCCAAGAGCTTTCCGACGAGCTATCACTTGCACCATTCAGAGTTAGGTTGCTAGTATATTTTTAGGCCTGAAGTGTTGTAAAAAGTAACATTTTAACCCAATGGCAAGATATTAAGTTTTACTTTAAATATTTACTTTATGGGGATGATACCCAAGGGAGACATAAGCAATATTCTAATGAATAAATTATTGCACATCCTTTATCCCACATTGCTCAAGTGAGTTGAGTTTCCCCTTAGAGAAAGGATAAAGGGAAGTGTTTTTGGCTTCTTTGGGCATGTTGGATAAGAAGAAAAGAATTATTGCACTTGTAGCTTATTTGGGCATTTGAGAATGTCCTTCTCATCTATAGCACACTAGACATCAATCCTTGGGATTGGTCTTTGGAGTTTGTGCTCTCAGCCACTATAGTAGCCACACCATTGTAGCAGTTGTGCCACTGTAGCAAATGTTCCACTGTAGCAACCATGCCACTATAGCAATTGTACCACTGTAGCAGCTCCATCACTATAGCATCTTATAGTAGCTAGATGAGTTCGTAGATATAATCCTACATGAGTCTGTAGAAATTAGAGTTTCAGCCTGCAAAGTTTGTCAATTTTAGCCTATAGAGTTTGTAGATTTCAACCTACAGAGTCCATAGATTTCAGCCTACAGAGTCCATATATTTTAGCCTATAGAGTTCATAGATTTCAGCCTGTAGAGTCCATAGATTTTAGCCTATAGAGTCCATAGATTTTAGCCTATAGATTCCATAGATTTCAACCTATAGAGTTCATAGATTTCAGCCTATAGAGTCCATAGATTTCAGCCTGCGTAGTCCATAGATTTTAGCCTATAGAGTTCTTAGATTTCAGCCTACAAGAGTCTGTAGATTTTAGCCTACAAAGTCCATAGATTTTAGCCTGTAGAGTCTGTACTCTATAGATTTCAGCCTATAGAGTCCATAGATTTCAGCCTAAGAGTCCATAGATTCTAGCCTACATAGTCTGTAGTTTCACTAGATGGAGAACAAAATGAATGCACCTTTGGCACTCATTGGGATATTCACTTAAAATGATGTTCATATGATCATCAGAGTATTTATTGAGTTATCATGTGATGGAATTGTACTCATTTACTCATTTTTCAATTAATATCGATACAGTGTGTTGATTATTTTAGCTGTGTATATCTATGCTTGTAATTCTATATTTATGTTACATGCATTAGTCTTTGTAAAACACAAAAAAGCAATACCAGCAAACCTTTTAGAATCATAAGGAGTTCTTGTTGGGTTAGTTTTGGGTGTAATAGGGGTGCCCATTACAATGGTATCAAAGCCTATTTTCCTACCATCTTATGAGGTTTCATGCATCCAACACATCAATACTTCTTGAGGAGAAACTAGACAAACACAGAGTTACAAATTTTTTCAGAGATTGAAGAGGAGGATGACCCTTCTTCAGCACCAGCCATGGGTGATAGAGATGGGGAAATGGGAGAACCTAGCACTAGGATGATGCTTAGTGATCTTGCCAGGGGCAAAAGGAGCTACAAGCCACATTGCAGTAGATGGCTCTAACAATTACACAACACCTAACTAGAGCAGATCAAGGCAATAATGCCAACCAGGGTAATAATGCTAACCAAGTAGGTGGACAAGGTAATGGAGATGCATTGATTAATAGATGATCCTAGACATATGTTATAACATGTTCTTCTACTACAAGACCACTCATTCCATAGTTCCCTCTAAGACAAAATGACCAGAATGATGTTGGTCCTACACAACAGGAAATACAGGACCAAGTACTGGAGGATTGGAGAAATGTTAGACCAAATTTTTAGGGTGAAATGTCCTTTAGGGAATATATGGATGTTAGACTCAAGCATATTCCCATGAGAGGAAATAAGCAATAGAATTATGAGATGAGGAAGAAGTTGGGAAAGTTGTCTATTCCATGCTATGATGGTACAGGGAAGACTTCAACACGAACATGGGTCCAAAAATTAGACACTTATTTCCAGCTTAATCCCATGCCTGAGGAAGATGCGATTAAGTATGTTGCATTGCACTTGGACGGGAGTGCCCACAAGTGGTGGAACCATGGTATGGTCACACTTGGCCATAACTAGATAGATACCTATGTAGAGTTTACTGAGAGACTCATTGACAAATTTGACACTAAGGACCTAGAATTGCATTTTAAGGAGCTAGCATAGCTTAAGCAATGGGGTTTTGTGGAGGCTTATATCACTGAGTTCTAAAATCTGGTATTATTGGTGATAGATATATTTGAAAGGATACTCATTATTCTTTTCATAGATGCACTTTCTGATCCCTTACGAGGATGGGTAAAGGGACACAACCCCTCTTCACTACAAGAGGCCATTAAGAAAATGAGAGACCTAGCACCTTCTTCCTACAAGAGTAAACTTCACTCTAAGGACTCTCATTTTAAGAAGGATAAGGAAAGAAATACATTTAAGAAGGACCCTCAACAACCTAAGGGGGAAACTAAAGGGTTGGACGGTGATACCCTCAACAAGCTCAAGAGGAAAAAACTATGTTTTCATTGTAATGAGCCATGGAATCTCTCCCATGAATGTCTACATAAGGTGAAGGCTAAACCAATGGAGTATATTTTAGTAGATGAATCACCTTCTAAAGACAAGGAGCACCATTCAGATTTGAAATCTAGTCAGGGCAATAGCATTGTTGGGGAGATTTTGGATGATGAGAAGTCTCTTGCTCGGTTGACAAGGGTCCAAAAGGCCATTACCTTTAAGGTAAAAGGGATGATTCAGGGGCAATGCATGGTTTCATTGATCAACACAAGGGTAATACATAATTTCATCGATGCAAAATTGGTGGCTAAGAGAGGCCTTTAGACCGAAGAGAAAGCAGGGTTCATAGTCATGGTGGCCAATGGCCATAAGTTATCATGTACCTAGAAGATTTCAAAACTTTGCATTAGATTGGGAGGAGATTATGAGTTGGAGGACAATTTCTATGTAGTTGACATGGGTGATTATGATGTCATCTTGGGAATGACATGGATGGCTTCTCTGGTAGAGTTCACCTTCAACTTGGCTAAGCTAGATATGAGGTTTCAACATCAGGGTAGAAAGGTGGTGCTCTGAGGTTTACCTAATGGGGGGCTCAGCGTGGTATCATTAAAAAGGATGGAATGGTTGTTTAGACATGATGATGTAGAGTGGGTAGCTAAATGTTTGATCATGCCTATGCCTCCATAGTAGCAGTTAAAAATCTATCACCCAGATGTACAGGGGATCATTTCTCAGCATGATAAGGTGTTTGGTAGCATTCCACATGGGGTTCCTCTCGAGAGGGGTATAGAGCATGTTGTCAAGCTAGAGGAGGGGGCTAAACCAGTCATCATCACCCCCTATCACCATCCAAAAAAGCATAAGGATGAGATAGATAAGTTGATAAAGGAGCTATTGGAGATGGGGCATATTAAGCCCAAAAAAAGCCCCTTTGCTTCAGTGGTGGTTTTGGTGAAGAAGGATGGGACAATGCGTATGTGCATTGATTATAGAGATCTTAATAAGAGGACAAGTAAGAATAGGTACCCCATCCCTACGATTAACAATTTGATCAATTAGCTACATGGAGCATGATATTTCTCTAAGATAAACTTATGTTCAGGATACTATTAGATCAAAATGTGAGTGAAGGACATAAAAAAAACTACCTTCAAGTGTCACTATGGGCACTTTGAGTTTTTGGTTATGCCATTTGGGCTAACCAATGCTCTAGCTACCTTCCAGAGTTATATGAATCAGGTGTTTAGAGGGTAGCTCCAAAGGTTTGTATTGATATTCTTTGATGACATCTTGGTATTCAGTAGGACATGAGAGGAACACCTACAGTAATTAGAGGAGGTGCTGGTCATTTTGGAGAAGGAATCAATGTATGCCAAGGAATCAAAGTGTGAGTTTGACATGACAATGTTGCTCTACCTTGGCCATATTATTAGTGCTGAAGGAGTCTGGGTGGATCCAAAAAATATCAAGGTGGTTGTTGACTAGCCTACTCCAACAAGCCTTACACAACTCAAAGGGTTTTTTGGATTATGTGGATTTTATAGGAGATTTATGAAGGGTTTTTCATAGACTACATCACCATTAACAAACCTCACCAAGAAGGGTGCTTTTGTATGGATAGAGGCAACACAATAGTGTTTTGAAAATTTCAAGCGGGTGATGTCTTCATGTCCAGTTCTAGCTCTACCCAACTTCACAAAGCCTTTTGAGCTTCATTGTGATGCATCAGGTGATGGGATTGGAGCAGTGTTAATGTAGGAGAAGCACCCCATTGCTTTTGAGAGTAGGAAGCTCTAAGGGGTGGAGAGGAGGTATTTTATCTATGATCAAGAGATGGCTATCATGCATGCCTTGGCCAAATTCTGATCCTACTTAGTTGGAGGGAAGTTTGTGATCAAGACAGATCACAATGGCATAAATTATTTCATGGGCCAACGAGACTTGAATGACAAGTAGCAGAAGTGGGTCACTAAATTATAGGCTTATGACTTTGACATTGAGTTTGTCAAAGGGAAGAAGAATGTAGTAGCTGATGCTTTATCTAGAAGACCTCACATTTATGCTCTTGCAGAGATTTTAGGAGATTGGCAGGTTAAGATTATAGAAAAATATGTTGGAGATGCTTGGGCTTTGGGATTGATTTCAGGCACTATACAGGATGATCGCTATAAGGTGATAGATGGGTTGATCAGATTTCAAGACAAAATTTATTTGATTCTATCATCACACTTAAGAGAGATGATATTGAGGGCATTTCATGATGCACCTAAAGCTGGGCATCCAGGGGTTTTCAAGACTGACAGGCAGATTTGAGAGTGGTTCTCATGGAGAGGGCTCAAGGATGATGTTTAGAGGCATGTTAGGGAGTGTGTAGTTTGTCAATAAAATAAGGAAGAGCACACATTTCCTACTAGTTTACTACAGCTATTACCCATTCTGGACTGAAAATGGGAAAGTATATCTATGGACTTCATCATTGGCCTACCACGAGTGCAGGGAAGAGATTGCATTTATGTGGTGGTAGACAGATTGAAAAACTTTGCTCACTTCTTTTTTATCCCCTCTACTTACATAGCAACTCAAGTGGAAAATTTATTCTTCAGGGAGGTTTTCAGGTTGCATGGGTTGCTGAGATTTATTGTCAATGACAGGGATAGCAAGTTCATGAGCGCCTTTTGGTAGGATTTGTTTAAGCTATGTGGTACAGACCTTACACCTAGTACGAACTACCATCCTTAGACAGATGGGTAGACAGAGATAGTAAATAAATGGGTGGAAGGTTATTTGTAGAACTATGTGACTATGCAGCAGAGAGCCTATGTTAAGTGGTTACACATGGGGGAGTATTGTTACAATACCATGCATCACATGACCATCAAGATGACTCCATTTGTGTCATTGTATGGGTATGAAACCCCAAGCTTCATGGATATGGTTTTGGGGGATAGTAGAGTGCCCAAAGCTAAAGACCTGTTGAAGGATAGTCAAGATATCTTGAGAATGCTCAAGGAGAATATACAATAGGCTCAAAATTAGTAGAAGTTATATGTTGATCAGCATAGGGTAGAGCACAATTTCAAGGTAGGGGACATGGTGTATTTGAGGTTATAACCATATAGGCCGTCATCGCTCAAGAAGAGTGGAGTAAAAAAGCTAAAACCTAGATTTTATAGCCTTTACAGGGCAATTCAAAGAGTGGGTGAAGTCACCTATGAGCTTGAGCTTCCAAAGGGCAGTCAGGTGCACAATGTATTTCATGTGTCTAGGCTTAAGAAGGCCATTGGTCAGAGTGTAGTGCCTTATATAGATTTACCCCCTTTGGATGAGGAAGGGAGGCTCATATTAGAACCTGAGGCTATTCAGGACACTAGAGAGAGGAAACTCAAAAACAAGATAGTGAAGGAGTATTTGGTCAGATGGAAAGACCTACCAGAGTAGGATGATACATGGGAGAATGAGCAAGTTATTCAGTAAGCTAGGCTGAGATTGCTTGAGGAAAAGCAATTTCAAGGGGGGTAGACTGTAATGTCCCCACTTTAGTGGTTGACTTACTTAGTTTCCAGAATACTTACTATTTGTAGTAAGTTAATAGGATGCAACAGAGGCCAATTTTGATGATTAGATCTGATACTCCTTGCCGAGATCTTTTTGGTGAGCTATCACTTACACTATTCAAAGTCTGGTTTCTAGTATATTTTTAGGCCTAAAGTGATGTAAAAAGTAACATTTTAACCCAATGGTAAGATATTAAGTGTTACTTTAAATATTTACTTTATGGGGATGATACCTAAGGGAGACATAAGCAATATTCTAATGAATAAACTGTTGCACATCCTTTATCCCACATTACTCAAGTGAGTTGAGTCACCCCTTGGAGAAAGGATAAAGGGAAGTGTTTGTGCCTTCTTTGGGCATGTTGGATAAGAAGAAAAAGTTTGTTGCACTTGCAGCTTATTTGGGCATTTGAGAATGTCCTTCTCAGCTGTAGCACTCTAGACATCAATCCTTAAGATTGGTCTTTGGAGTTTGTGCTCTTAGCCACTATAGCAGCCACAGCACTATAGCAGTTACACCACTGTAGTAGCCATGTCACTATAGCAGCCATGCTACTATAGTTGTCATACCATTGTAGTAGCTCATCACTGTAGCAGCTCCATCACTATAGCATCTTGTAGTAGCCAGGTGAGTTTCTAGATACAAGCCTACATGAGTCCATAGAAATTAGAGTTTTAGCCTACAGAGTCCATCGATTTCAGCCTATAGAGTCTGTATATTTCAGCCTACAGAGTTCATAGATTTCAGCCTACAGAGTTCATAGATTTCAGCCTGTAGAGTCCATAGATTTCAGCCTGCAGAGTCCATAGATTTCAGTCTGTAGAGTCAGTAGATTTCAGCCTGCAGAGTTTGTAGATTTTAGCCTGTAGAGTTTGTAGGTTTCAGCCTGCAAGAGTCCATAGATTTCAGCCTGTAGAGTCTGTACTCTATATATTTTAGCCTACAGAGTCCGTATATTTTAGCCTACAGAGTCCATAGATTTTAGCCTACAAAGTCCGTAGTTTCGCTGGACGGAGAACAAAATGAATGCACCTTCGGCACTCACTGGGATATTCACTTAAAATGATGTTCATACAATCATCAGAGTATTTAGTGAGTTACCATGAGACAACATTGTACTCATTTACTCATTTTGCAATTAATATAAATATAGTGTGTCAGTTATTTCAGCTGTGTATATCTATGCTTGCAATTCTATATTTATGTTGCATGCATTAGTCTTTGTAAAACACAAAAAAGAAATACTAGCAAACCTTTAAGAGTCATAAGGAGTTCCTATTGGGTTAGTTTTGGGTGCAACAGGGGTGCCCCTTATAGAATATGAGTACATCAAGTTTAAGCAAGTATTCCAAATCAAGGATCAGTCAATAGAGGATCACACTAACATTTTCCATGACTCCTAAATATTTAACATATGCATTTAGCCAAGGGATTAATTCCATGTATAGTCATAACACAGATATCATGCTTTGTGTATCTACTCTATAACACATGCATTGTATCATATTGTACCATTTTCTATATTTTGCCTATTGAATAGAAGTTTTTATTCATTTAATTAAATAATTTCACTCCATTGAATGTGTTTAGTTTTATTCCATCTAAATTAACTTTGTGCATTCACTTTTCACAACCAAAACTTGATTGTCCCCCACACACTTGGTCCTGGGCCCTATGGTACAGATCATATAATATGGAAAACATAATTAAAATAAGAAAGATATAAATTAAACTTACATTCCCCTCCCCTTATTATAATTCCTCCTAGAAGTTGTTTAAATGTTTAAATTATAGTTTCAATGATATTAAAAAAAACATGAAGAATCCCCTCAAGAATCCTACTAACTCAACTCAGTGGTCTCTTTAAGCTGATGATCTCAAATTTCAACTAATAGATCATAAAGTGTAATAAGCAATATACAAGACCAAAGATAAATCAACTCCACTAAAGGTGAGTCATGCTTGAAGTCATAGTTTTAATTATAGTTTATTAATATTTGGTTTCTAAACTATATGAGAACATATGATTAATAATTATTTGGTTCTAGTCAATTATCATTTAATGGTAAGTGCATGTATAATTATACATCAAGTGTCAAGTACAAGTTAAATATTTATCAATTTATTTTATTTTATTTTTATCATAAAGGACCAAGAGCATTTTAATTTACTTCTTGTGTAAGTATTATGAGATTCATAAATCACTAGATCAAAAAAATTATGATTTCCAATTAATGGTATTATAGAAAGAGAACTTTATGAATTTACTTATCATCAATGCTGAAAACATTCACTCAATCTATTGGAGGACTTTGGACACTCATCTTGATGCCCAAACCCTAATCACTGAAACCATTGGGAGCATTTTGGACACTTTTCCTAATTCCCAAACCCAAATCACTTTAAAAATTAGGAAGTCTTTAGACACTTGTCCTAATTCCCAAACACAAATCACTCAAACCATTGGGAGGACATTGGACACTTGTCTTCATGCCCAAATCCCAACCATACAATCCATTAGTATGGCTTTGTACACTCATCCCAATGCCTAAACCCCAAGCACATAATCTATTAAGAGGAATATGGATGTATTATTGATGCCAAAACCCTAATCAAAGAGATTATTAGGACTTCAAACATTACTCTTGATGCTCAAACCCTAATCAAACAATCCACACCAAGGCGTATCTAATACCACAACATAACCTGATGCCTGAAAGTGTATCACAGGTGGTTTAGAGTGTTTAAGAAACACTACTCATTTATGGATTCAAAGAATCCAATGCATGAGTTTTAGGTTATGATATTCTTGGTATCTTTGGTGTAATAATGGTAGAACAAGTGAACTATTTCACAAAAGTTATAATGTTTGGTTGTTGAGAGCAACCATGGCCTCATAGCTAAATTGTGAAAATTAAAGTAATCTAGACTAAGTGAAGTGAATTATTCTCAAATAACTAAGTCTAAAGTCTAAGTTAAGATGAATATTTACAATGAAAACTAGTCAAAGGTGAATTGATCAAAAAAAATCAAAAGTAAGGGTAGGGTAGAGAAAAATTGTATTGTTGATCTTCATTTTAGACATTATGACAAAGTTCAAATTTCATCTAAACATGCACTTAAAACCATTGTATGACATCAAATAGCTTAATCTCAAATCCTATCACACATCAAGTAAACATCTAAGGAATGTATAAATAATGAAAATAATAACCAAATTCACTTTAAATATTTACTCCTACAAGAAAATAGCTTAAGCACATTTATAAATAAAGCAAAGGAAATGAAATGAATCAAATATCCTTCAATCAATCTAACATTAGCGTAAATTGAGAACTTTGCATTTAAAAGGTGCACATAAACAATTCATAAGAACCATTCAAATCTAAATATTAGATTAGACAAGTGAGAGAGAATCTATAATAATAATCACATAAAAAAATGAGACAAACTTTTTAGAATTCTCTATTTGCATTGATTGCTCTAAATTTTGCATAAAGTTTTCTTTCTCAAAACTCCCTCTTCCTTTACAATTGGCATTACCCCTTATATATAAAATCAAGGAGGTATGTCAGTGGGTCATGTCAAATTATAATTGTATAAGTGTCATATATAGGTGTCATTTCTATAATGTTCAAGAACTATGACATCTCCTAATGGACTAGCCTATAGGCAATGTCCTTTACAATTTACACATGCCTTTGCAAAAAGAATATTATTTTTTCAAAATTTTATACATGTTAATTTACAAAATAATATACTTAAGTCAACTAATTTGGCTTTGGGGTTATCCTATGGTTTTAGCCTTCTATTTCTCTTATAAGATCTTTATTTCCCTATCATGTTATCCATGAGTCAACTTGATGTTGATGATAGGTTCCATGAACAACTCATCTTCTTGATCTGCTAGGTCTCTAATGTCTTTATCATCTTTGTATAACGCTTCTCTAATGCTTCAATCTTCACCAATATTTTCCTCTATATTTAGTATCATGTCTAATATCCTACTATTTTCATCCCTTATCCTTCCTTGGATATAATTTTTTATCACATACATAACTTGAGTAACCCTAAGCTTGAATTCTTCATTATGGATTAGACCAATAGGGTTGAGTGTAGTTGGGTATATGATCATGCTCCCCAATATATTCCTCATTCTGATCTCTAATTATTTTCCATCATCACAGAGTCCTTCCAAGAACTTGGTCCATTTTCTTAAGTTCTTGATCTTTTTTGTCAATACAACCATAACCATGTTCAAGTGGGCTAGGTTGACTATCTCAAAGTTAGGGATTTGATCTTCTATCAAAATAGTGACCAATTCCTTCACCTTATTGTGTGAATCCTGTCACTGAGCTATTTGGTTCTTGGCCACAATATCTTGGTTTCTCACTAAATCTTATCTAGACCTCATTGATTTCAAGTATTTGAACATATCATACAAGGTATCTTCAAACATATTGATCATAACTTATAGAATAGACAAGATGGCTTACTCTTCCAAGTTCTTCTTTTATTGTTTCATGCCTTTAATAGCTACCTATAAGTACTCTATATATGTTTGGGCTAGCTCCAAGGGATCCTCTTCAAATATTGGATCTTCCCCATGTTTTTTTTCTTCCTACTTGAGTTAAATTGGTCAATATATCTACCCTTTGATAGGTGATCTCCTCACCACCTGCTTTGATCTTTTTCTGAATTACCCTTAATAAGCTAGTGATCTTTAGGTCAAATTTGACTCTAACTATGGATTGAGTCACCTATGGGGTTGGGATCTCCATTTGAGATTGAGCTTCTAAATCACTTGGTGTGGCTGATCTCTTTTCTTCCTCTTCTTATAGTGTTATGATCCAGGGATTCATTTATTAATACACATGAATGTTAATAGCTTTCATCAAAGCCCAAGGATGATGCATAGTAGATTTTTTATGTAATGTTTTCTCATATAGAAACCATTCTAGAATGGGTAAAACATACAAGTTTCCTACACTGGTTAAGTCGACTTCACTCAGAGGAGAAGTGAAAGTCACTTTGGGTATTTTTACTTTGGGAACAATGGCTAGTTTATCCTTCCTCTTAGGGGTGTCAACTATAATTAAGTACAATTTATATTCTTTCCCTTTCTCTTCTTTTGTTTCCTCAACTTGGGTTTCCTCATCATTTAAATCTGTGTATGTTATATACAACATTTTTAATACATCCTTAACAGATTCCTAAGGATCTATGGCTATCATATGAACTTCTTCTTGATGTAATTCATGTTTTGTTGCCTTAGAAATTTCATAATTTGATGATCTAGAAGTTATTTCATGTCAACTTTTTTCCTCAAGCCTATGTTTCAAATGTGTCCCTACTTGCATACTAGTTGATAGATGTCTAAAGGATTCACCATTAATTAAATGATATTATCTAAGTCCCAATTGCCTTATATCATCCATTTTTTGAGTTTATTAATTCTCTTGGTAATTTTAAAGTAGGAATATGGGTTGGTGTAAATGGGGTCAAAGACACCAGGCCCATGATCATAGGGTACATTTATAATTCCTTTATTTTTCAAATGTTCTTTAACTTTCCCATAAGGATCCCATTACTTGAGATCATCAATCTATAGGTTGAAGGATGACATGTGTTTTGATGTAGCTTAAGTATTATCCCACTTCTTGAACATGGTCTTCCCAATTTTTATAGGGAGGTTGTGAAGGAGTCCTTTTCTTTTGGTCTCACATAAACCATCAATGCCATGGAATAGCTAGTATGCAACCTCCTGCTTAGCTAACTTATCTAGAGCATGGATAGGTAGCCTAAGAGGATAACTTTATGTTCCCTCAACCCTTATAATAGTTCAATTTGGATATATCCATATATATCCTATCACTTTAACATATTTCTTGATTAGTCAGCTAATTATTGTCATCAAGATACCAATTATAGATTCACTCAGGGTAAGGTAGATGCAGTCACATATAATTTGAATGTGATCCCTATATTTTAAGATGTACAACTTAGAATAATATTGGGAAACTATTTATGTTCCATTTGGTGACCATTCCCCATGATTTGGAATATTTTTTATTGTACAAAGAACATATAAAAGATATGACATCATGAAAAATTAGGTTTTCTTTTTATGCCTAATTGCAAAGATTTTCCTACTTAATGAGATGATTATTATTTCACCTAGAGGGGGGACAATTACCTTTTCAACCATAAAATAGACTGTGGGTCCCCATATTGGGTCTACATATGCAGTGGTTACATTTACAGATAACTTTTTCAACATAGTCATTATCATTTTGATCCTAGGTCTAAATTAGCTGATAGGTATGTTTTTTTTAAAGTCTGAAAAGACTTGGTTTCCAAAATCTAGCCACTTGACAAGCATGTCTATCAAATTGTTCTCCTTGGCCTAGGAATTGATTGAAGATAGGTTGATTTGGGGTTTTGGAAACTTATAAGATGGCTCAAATGTAGTGGTATAAATATAATCTTTTTTTGTCAAATTATGTTCATTAACTATCATGCCCTTATCTATTTTAGTTTATTTGAAAATAGGAGCAAGAATGTCAATGTAGTGGAGTACCTCATGCTTCACTTTTGCATAGTGATACTAGTCATTTGGACTACCATTATATCATCATATAGCCTCTTGGTAGAGATATTCTTCTCCTCTTTTAAGGTGATGTCTAGTTGATTCTTGATCATCTAGAACAATTTTAACTAGTTATTGTCCCCTATATTCAAGGTAGTAGCAATGAACTCGATGTCTTTGAAAATGTAACCTTCAACATCCATTGTCAAGTATAGTTCCACATATTCCTTTGAAACATTCTTTCAAGCCACCATTGCTATGAATTTTATCAAATTGCACACTATTGGATTACAATTCAGTTCTTAGTTGAATTATCTTAGTGTAAATGATAATCCAATTCTCCTTAGCTTAATTTCAATGACAACTGGGAAAAACTATGGCTTCCATACACGTAAGAATTTATTAGGGGTTTATATAGAGATTCAATTAAGTCAATTTATTTTTATCAATGAGTTTATGTGCCTCATATTTCACTCAAATCATGCATTTATACCTTTCATGTCTGCAAGTCCACAAGATCTTGCGAACTAACTTATCTTGTGTATGTGGCTCTGCCATGTCAAATTTTCCATTAATTTCAAAATGTCACCATTTGTCCTTTTTGGGACACATGTAAACACCTCACATAATCCTATAAATTAATTAAATACACTCTATTGATCTTTAAATGAGTCCTCTAGCTTTGACTTATCATAGACCATCAATATTCATTTGATCTTCTCAAGAATGTGCTACATGGAAACTCTATGAGATTTCTATGCTTACTGTGAGCACACTCCATTATTTGATGAATTTATACCATGTGTTAGATTCTCTTTCCATCTAAGCACTTTGAAAATTCAACTTCATCTCATACCATTGGATCTTCTTTTATGTAGATCAACATGCACTGTTGATTATGATATGCTTCATGTTGTTAGGCTGAACATAGACCTTTAATTTTAGCCAAAGTCATCAAGATCATGTCATGACACTTTTGGATTCCTATGTATAACCTTGACTTATTGACTTTGCTCTGTACCATTAGATCTTCATTGTAAGTTTCAATGCATTCCATTGATTTCAATCTAGGAGGTCGATCATGATTGGTTATTCCACTTCCCTTATAGGATGCTTGACTTTATTGACTTTAAATTATGAAATTGGATCTTTGTTTTTCACTACATTGGATCTCAATCCATGAATTCAAATGCAATTAGTTTCTCACATTTAGTTCATTGTGGTTGTGACACTTGTCACTACCATGTTCTATCTCTGAGCTTTGACAATTTGACCTAGGTGGATGCTCGTGTACCATAGATATTTCCTCTAATCTTTGAGATCTCACCACTTTTCATCTTGACGTTGATTCATTCCTATAGGCAATGAAAATAAACAAGTTAGGGCTCATGTAATATAAATAACTTAAGACATATTTTTAGACTAAGGTTTTAATTATATTAATAAATATAATTAAATCTTAGGATAAAACTTTAAACTAAGTATAAAATATAATAAAGTGACAACGTAATTAATTAGTCTATGAAAATAATTAAATGGGTTAGGGGTTTCTAGGAAATATAGAGAACATAGGATAAAGTTTTAGCCTAAGGTTTTGGTCAAGTCAGAAAACATGACTAGAACCTTAGGATAAAACCTTAAATTCTATGACATAATTAAATGTTCCCATACAAATTAAGTCCCATGTAAATTTGAATTGAATTCAAAAGGACTTAGGCTAAACAATTAGACTAAGGGTTTTTGGATATTAAAATATGAATTTAATTAATCTAATTAAAGACAAAGGTTTAATAAATGGGGTAAGTTAACATTAAAGTACAAAACCCTAAATAGTGTTCACACAATTGGGACTTCATTGAACTTGTAACCTAAAAACATAAGAGGCAACCATTAACAACATTAGTCAAGATGGAACAAAGATCATATATAAACATGTCAAACAAACCACTAGCATGGATGATCTTTAAATAAAGGTAATGTGCTAACATGATAATGGCAACCTGATCAAGTGGAAAATCCAATCCTTGGTATAAATTTGAAATATTTGAAACAAGGGTCCCTATTTTTTCAAAAATGGGGGTATGTTGGCCTCAAAAAATGGTGACTTCTGGGGGAAACATTGCCAAATTTTAGAACTCAGATACTCTAGTTTGAACTAATAACTAAAATACTCATTTCATATGATCAAGTACCATTATTAAGAATAACTCATGATCAAAACAAATTTTAAACACACAGAATTAGGATCAAACACTAAAACTTAGTCATGTTGTGTGTGTGATTTTGATTCCTTAACTAATTATCATGGGATTTAGAGAATAACTTTACACTTCTTGACCTTGATCATTAACATGGACTTATATCATATTTAGATGCTTATTAAAAATCATGTTTTATTAAATAAAGGCTCAAGCATTGCTCTACTACCATCTAGGCATCCATAACCTTGATAAAGATACCTTTGGATCCACTCTAAGCCTTACTCCACTGCTAGTTAGGCATCCATAACCCTGATGGAGGTTACCTGAATCACCTTTGCTTAGAAAGTTTTTGTATTTTCAATAAAGCTTTTATTTTTTTATTTTTCACATATATTTTAGATTTCTAACAAAGGTTGGGAAATAGAATTAGCCTAGTTTTGGGATTTTTTCAAATGTTTGATCTTTAGATAGTCATCCTTGGTTATAAACTTCATCCTGATTATTAATTTTTCTTAAGTGTTAACATGACTTTGCCCCAATGATTCAAATTTTCACTCAACATGTGTAATCCTTGTTATAACCATATTTAGATCAAAACACAGCTTAATATTTTAAGGAACAACCAACCTAGATATCAATCCATACCACTTTCTAAAAACTATAGCATCAAGCTCACATTTCCAAAATCCATGGTTAGCCAATGGCTAAGAGTCATACATGTATTCTTGATCTGTTAACCTTTGAGAAACTATATGTATTGGAGCTTGAAGACTATCTTGGAAAGACTTATTGAAGTTAGGGAATAAAATAAAAGAAGCAGACAAACAAGCAAGCAAACAAATATTTGCATGTACTATTTATAAATAGGAACAAGAAAGAAACCTAACCTGAGACTACCTAAACTAACCTAACTAGTCTTATAAGTTACTCCATGTAGACTTGAGGTGGGGTAATAGATAAGTAATGCTTGAGATATTTCCCATTTGTTGGCAAATTAAAATATGATCTCTATAATTACTTGAGCTTGAAAGTGTTATCTCCTAGTATCTCAGTAATAAGCAGACAAACAAGAAATCAAAAAAATATTTACATGTACTATTTATAAATAGGAACAAGAAAGAAACCTAACTTGAGACTACCTAAACTAACTCTAACTAGTTTTATAAGTTACTCCATGCAGACTTGAGGTGGGGTAATAGATAAGTAATGCTTGAGATATTGCCCATTTGTTGGCAAATTAAAATATGCTCCCTATAATTACTTGATCTTGAAGGTGTTATCTCCTAGTATCTCAGTAATATAATAGGGACCAATCCATAAAGGAGTAAATTTTTCATGCTTTCCCTTAGGTTTAGATGGTTTATCCCAAAGAAGAACTAGGTCTCCTTGCTTGAACACCTTAATTTTGGAACATTTGTAAAACCATCTCTTCATTGTAGTTTGGTGTGTACTAAAATTCACAAAATCTTCTTCTCTTACATCTTCCATTTAAATAATGTCAAGTAACCTTGAACCTACAAATTCTTGATCTCCTTCCATGTACTCTTGCTTAAACTTGTAGGTTAGCAGCTTGAGAGTGATGATAAATATAGGTTCTTGACCATATACAAGAAAAAATGGTGATGCCTTTAGTTATTTTCTGACTCTAGTTTTGTCTATCCAAAGGACGTAGTTGAGCAAATTATGCCATGTTCTTGGTTTTTCAGTAGCAGACTTCCTAATGGCTTTCATCAAATTTTTGTTGGTTGACTTAGAGACCACATTACCTTGAGGTTAATGGTTTGATTAAAACTTGAGAACAATGTTATTATCATATGCCCACTCAATCATCTCAATGTATATAAAGGTAGGTCCATTATCACAAACTAGAGATACTATTGTTCCAAATCTAGTGCATATGTTCTCTTCCAAGAATTTAATCACATCTTCAATCCTACATTACTTAGTTTCCACTGCCTCTATCCACTGTGTGTAATGATCAATAGTAGTGATCACATACTTATTTCCTTATAAATAATTATGGTTGATCATCCCTACAAAATCTAATCTTCATTGATCAAAAGGCTTGTCAATCATAATTGGCTTCAATGGCATGGCTACTTTTGGCTCTTTAGTGTTGACTATCTAACACTGATGACATTTTCTCACATGTTTGTGAGCATCTTTGAAGATAGTAAACCAATGATAACTAGCCCTAAGTATCTTATGAGTTTTTTTCCTTTTGGATGAATTTATACTTCCAAGCCTCTCATGGAAAATACTCAGGATCTTAGTTGTTTCCTCTTTAGAAACACATTTCAGGTATATTCCTTCATAATTATTCCTAAAAATTACTCCATGTTTGATCAGGAAATGTGATGCCTTAATCCTTAAAGCTCTCCTTTTCTCTCTATTTATCCCTATAAGATAAGAACCATTGATTATCAAATGAACTATTGAATCATACCAATCATAAGGTTGAAAATTCTATTACTCTACCTACATGACACTTAATTTAGGGTTGGTATTAGAAATTAACTGAATCAACCCTTGGCATCTTACCAATTTGGTAGTTTTAATTTCTAGATCATATTCTTTAATTATGGATATTAATTTACCTCTTCTCTTCCCAATTTCACATTGACTAAGCATGAGTTTAGTAAGAGGGTCTGGTAGTATTACATGTACCTTATTCCTAAGAATATAGTACCTAGATTTATTAACTACCTTAACTAAATTACATGCATGCTTGTTAATTAGAGAATAGTTTAACTCATAATTTTTAAAATTGGTACTCATAAAAGTAATAGGATGATCACATCCATCTATTTTCTGAGTTAGAATAGTTGCAATTGTATGATCAAAAGCAAAGGAATAAAGATAGACATATTTTAAAAAATCAAGACTTACCAACAGTGGTGCCTGTATTATTACTTCTTTCATGTCCTTAAAGGCATTTCTTGTTTATTCATTCCATTTTATCTTGAAATCCTTCTTCAACATATCATTTAATGGTCTCACAATTTTTTCAAAACCAAAAATCAACTTTCTCACAAATTTGATTTTCCCAAAGAAAGATTTCAATTCATTTCTGCTATTAGGGGGTTCTATCTTAGATATAGCATCTACTTTATTAGGTTCTATAAAAATCTCCTCTTTAGTTAAACATGTCCTAATAACTTTCCCTTAGTAACACAAAAATACTTTTCTTGGGATTGAGAGAAATTATATACCTCCTACATCATTCAAGTACCTATTGCAAGTGCATGATATGATCCTCCTTGTTCTTAGAAAAAATATTTAGGTCATCCATATAAATGATAATGTATTTACCTATGAGACCTTGGAAAGCATGGTCCATATCTCTCTAAAAATTTGCACCTATATTTATTAGCCTAAATAGCATCCTTTTATAGGCAAAAGTGCCCCACTTACTTGTGAATATAGTCTTTAATATATCTTACTTGTTTACAAGCACTTGGCTATATCTTGAAAAACCATCAAGAAAATACATCATTACAGAACCACTAATAATTTGAATGACTTAGTCAAGAGAAGGTAAAGGATAGTTATCCTTTTTAGATACTCAATTCAAATTTCTAAAGTCTATGCACAGTCTAATTTATCCATTCTTCTTCTTACTGGTACTAATTTAGCTATCCAAGTGGAGTGTCTAATGGGAAAAATTATTTTGGCATCTAGTAGCTTCTTGACCTCCTTGTATATAAAGGTTCTAAGACAAGGTTGACAGGTCTCTACTTTTTCCCAAAAGGCTTGAAATCTTCCTTTAAAGGAATGGTATGGGTTATGACTCTAGGATTAAAGATCCTTAATACTTCATATGAACATCTTATAAAATCTTTGTATTTGGATAGCAACTCTTTAGCCTTTCTCAACTCTTCATTTGTGAAGGATGTACCAATATTAACTAGCTAAGGTTAACCTTGATTTCTTAGGTCAACTACATTGTAATATTTCTCATTCAACTTTAGAACTTTGATAGTCTCATCTAGTTTATTTGTATCAAATAATATTTCTAACGCAATCATGCCTTTAGTAATTTTGTCACTCAATTGCATAATCTTGTCATCAATGTTGCCTTCATCAAGAACATTTTCATTGACCTCATCAATGATGTCAAACACAAATACTCCTAATTTTTTCATGAAGTTTAAAATATGATGGTCATTATTGAATACTTATAAATGTTTGATATTATCAGGGATTGAGGGACATAGAACTAACTCAATACTAAGGTTTCCAAGTTTAGAGTCTTGACTAGGTGTAAGATTGGTTGTAGCTGAGGCTAGATCATTAGCAAACTTTTTTTCTTCTCTAGGGATTGAGTAATTATTGAAATCATTAAATTACTCTATCAAGTCCCAAAATCTAAACTTATACTTCTTAAGATATGACAATTTGTACTAATAGTTACTTCTAACTTGGTTAACCACTAGCTCTGAATTACCATACACTAGTAGCTCTTTGACCTTATGTTTGATGGAAAATTGTAATCCTAATATTGATTATTCATACTATACCAAGTTTTTATTTTAGGAAAACTAAATTTTGTAATAAGTACTAAATTCCTTCCCAATGGGATTGACTAGAACAATTCTTACCCCAAAACTAGATTTACATCTAGCACCATTAAAGTATAATTTCCATATTCTATGCAAACCATGAGTATCTTTAGATTCACATACCTTAGAAGTGTCAAGAGTGTATACTCCTAACTCAAAATTGACCATGTTGACCTTTTCATTTATAGCATTATACTCAGTGATCATGTGCTTTATCTTGGGTTCTCTTTTAATGCAGATCTAATTTGGAACTCCCTTCTGTGGAATCCACATATGTGAATAGTCAGTAGACATGTAACCATTCAAAGACTTTGTCCAATATCTACTGAGTAGAATTCCATAAGCATCAAAAATATCCACCACTTGGATATCTATAAACTATTGTATCCTTGGCTCAGTTACAAGCTACATATGAACATTTAATAATTCTCTTATTACTTTCACCCTAGATTTATCTAATTGAGTAAAAACCCTATCAGATTTAATTTGTGTTAAACTAAGCTTGTTCACAAATACCTTTAGACATGATATTGGTAAAAGAACCTGAGTCTGGGAAACAATTATGCAAATTCTTACCAAAAATTTTGACTGTTAGCAAGAAGTTGGAACATCTACCTTGTTTCTATACATAATAACATTAGCATCTGTAGTCTTGGGTGACTTGCTAGGCTTCTTAGATAAATATTCAAGTAATAAATCCCTTTGCTTAGTGATTTGCGTCAACTCACGTAGTGTGATTTTAGCCTTAATATTTTTCATGTCCTCAACTATATTATATCCACTCTTAGTAGAAGTACTAGATGCATCAACATTATTTTAGAAGTACTTCCCTTTGAAGGCTCTAGATTATTATCAGTTATAAGATTGGGAGGTGTGTCAAAGTTATTTGGTAGAGTTGAAGTTATCAAAGGTTTCTTCTAATCCTTATTCCTCAAAGGATATGTCTTATTTAGGTACTATTGAAAATCATGCACCTATTCTAGAGTATCCTCATGCTCATTCTCCTCTTAGAATGGAAAATGAAATGTTTCCACCACGAGAGTTGTATCAACTAATTTAGATGACTTTGAGGAACTAGGTGCACCTAGAATATAATCTCTATTAGGTCCACCTTTAGATGTATTTAGCACATCTATAAATAATTCAAAAGCATTATAGAATTCAATACAATCCAACTCACCATGTTTTGAAGTATTATAAACCCTGCAACATTCAGTTAGAGCTACATCACAAATATTAATTTTAGGATTGTTCTTACTTGATGATGACTCATTATTTTTATTATTTTTTTCATTGTGAAACTAGTTATTAGGTATATTAAACCTTTGATAAACATAATTTCTATTGGATTTCTCCCTAGTATTGCCTACTTGCTTTTACAATTGAAGGAAGTTAGTACTCATATTTTAAACAATTTTAAGTATGGATTCATTCTCATTCTTTGGTGCCTTTGAGTTATGAACTTGAGTATTATTACTAGTTGTGGCACCAAAGCTCTCTGATCTTGTGGATGAAATCCATTTATAGATTTGTTCAAGAATCCTAGGTTTTAGCTAGGATCAGTATGGATTAGAGTCAATTGGTTCAACACTAGTGTTTATTTTAGAGAAGGCATATTCTAATTGGCATCAAGAATGGCATTCAGTTCAGGGAAATTAGGATTAACATTGGGAATGGCCAAAGTTAGTCTATGTAAAATATGAAGTATGTTATACTAATAATGGTGAATTATGATCAAAAACTAATCTAAATACTAATCTATGATGGATATTTACAATTAAAATTAAGCTATAGTGATATGATTTTAAAAAAGGAACAAAATATCATGACAAATTTCAAATATCATCTAGGCATGCACTCAACCAATGTATGACATTAAGTATCATAAGTTAAATTCCTATCAGACATCAAGCAAACATCTAAGGATGGTATGAAATAATAAAATAAGAATCAAGTTCACTTTAAATATTTACCCCTACAAGCAAACAACATTATCCCAAATTCAAGAAGAGTAAGCAAATGAAATGAGCTTAAAACTTTTAATTAACCTAGCATTGGCACAATTTAAGAACTCTGCATTTAGATGTACACATTAGGAATTCATAAGAACCATTCAAATCTAGAAATCAAAATAAATAAATTAGAGAGAAGTTAGGATAAAAAAAGACATAAACAAATCTAGACAAACTTTACAGAATTCCTTATATTTATTTCTCAAAATTACAATTAGCTCATCTCTAAGAACTCCCCCATTTTATAATTGACAATGCTCCTTTTATAAAAGGTAAGGAAGTATGTCAGCCTATCATATCCAATTAGAAAAGTACATGTGTAAGGACATCTATCCTTTTTTTTAAGTTTTGGAAAACACAAGACTTTTCCTAATGGATTGATCTATAGGCAATGTGCTTTACAAGTTGCACGTGACTTTACAAGAAGAATATTCTATTTTTAAAATATTACAAAGTTTTTACAAAAAAAGAATATTCCTAACTAGCTTTGAGGCCCCTATGTTGATGCAGACCCCTATTTTTGCTGAAGAACCTTCATTGCCTTTTCATGTTGCTCATCAATCAATTTAAGGTTAACAAAAGGATCCATGAAGAGTTCATCTTATTGGTCTACCAAGTCTCTAAGGTCTCTATCATTTCTTCCCAAGGATTTTTTAATGCTCCTTGCTTCAATAATATTTTCCTCTTTTTAGGATCATATCCATGACCCTATTATTGTCCACTCCATATTTACCTTGGATCTACTCTTGACTTCTTGCATGATTAGGGTGGTTTTATGTTTGAACTCTTCATCCATCATGATGCTCATGGAGCTGAGTGTAGTCAGTTTTGTGATCATGGTACCCAAGAAGTGTTCTATCTTATTTATCAGTTCCTTGTAATCCTTAGGGAGACCTTATAAATACATAGACCATGTTATTAGACCCTTAATATTATCCACAATCAATCCCATGACTATGTTGAGATGATCCAAGTTAATGGTCTTGAAACCATGGATTTGATCTTCCATCAATATGTTGGTCAATTCTTTCATTTTATCTCTTAAATTCTACTATTGGGTGATTAATCTTTGTGTTGTTGCATCCTATTGGCTAAACACATTCTATCTAAACCTTATTAACTTTAGAAAATTAAATGTGTCATAGAAGGATGCTTCAACCATCTTAATCATAGCATCAAGAATTGATAATATAGTTTACGTCTCTAAATTTTCCTTTTGCTTTTATAAATTCTCATTTTGTTGTTGCATGCCTTTGAGGGCATCCTATAACTTGGTTAACTGTGTTTGGGCTAATTCCATCACAATTTCCTCAAAAATAGGGCTTTTTCCTAGTTTTTGTCCTCCTAATGGAGTCAGGCCAAGAAATGATTCCACTTTTTGAAAAGTGAAATCTTCTCCAAAAACCATGGCTTTCTTCTTAGTCACCCTCTATAGACTAGCAGTTGTTGGGTTAAAATTGACACTAACTAAAGACTCTATTATCCTTGGGGTTTGGGTTCCATCTCTTTTTCACTTGACTCGCATGAAGCTATCATCCTTTATTCATCTTAATTTTGTATAGAAACTATCCATGGCTTGAGTTCATCATGGACAATGATGTTGACTGACTTTGTAATTACCCAAGGATGATGCATAGTAGGGATCTTCTATAATTTACCATATACAAACCATTCAAGAATGGTTGGACCTTGTATCACATTATCTTCACTAAAAATTTTGACCTCACTCAAAGGATGGGTGAAGGTCAATTGGGTTCTCTTACCCCCTACTAGATCATAGAAAACACATCCTTTCTTTTAGGAAGAGTGGCCATAAAGATTAAGTCTAATGTTATTTCCTTTCCCTTCTCTTTCTTTGCATCTTTAGTTTGAGCTTCTTCTTCATCTGACTAGTAAGCACTAGATGGCATGGTAAGTGCATCCTCAATCATTCCACCAAGGTCTAATGTTATTATGTTAATCTCCTCAGTAGGTGCCCCTTGCTTTGTTACCTAGGCTGAGGAATATGCAATCTCACTAGGCATTTTTTCCTTTGGCATTTATTCAACTTATGCCTTAGGATTTTTCTCCTCTATTCATGGTTATTTTGGAGGAGGTCTAGAATATAGACCTCCTAGAAAATGGTACTACCTTGGTCTTAACTACCATAAATCATCACTTCCTTTCTACTCCCTTAGCAATCTTACTTCTGGTTTGATGTTATGTTTCTTCACTCTTGCCAAGACCTCAATGAATGAAGATGCCTTGGTGTATATTGGATTAAATTCAATAGGCTAATACTTGTAAACAACATTGATTATTTTAGCTTTCAAGTTCCCCACAACTCTTCCTTGGGGATCCCACTACCTTAGGTTATTATGTTGTAATCTGAAAGAGGTCCTACATTTAGAGGCAGCCTCAATATTATCCCATTGTTAAAACATAGTCCTGTCAATGTTTATGGGGAGGGTGTGGAGCATTCCCTTCCTTTTGGTCTTGAAAATACCATCTATACCATTACATATTTGGTATGATACTTCTTGTTCATCTAGTTTGACTAGCACATGAATTGGTAATCTAAGTGGGGTGCATTATGTTCCTTAAATCCTAATTATGGTACAATCAAGATATAACCAGATGTTTTCCAAGGATTCAATTGTCATTTTGATCAAGGGGTTGACCCTTAGAATTGGATTCCCTATAATAGCCTTAACTAAAGTTAAGTAAACATAATCAGCAATAAATTGAATATGGTCTCAGTTAGTAGTCTAGATAGCACCCTAAATAGGGGTCAAGTTCATTCAATTCTGACCCATACCTGGACTAACATGGGAATGGTCTAAGGCCATGGGTTGCCTATATTTATACCAAACCTCTAGGATTTTTTATGATGCTAGTTCCTCAAGTTTTATAATTTAGACCTTCACTTCTAAATCTAAGACTGGTTAGGGTGAAAAGGGGCAAAAAGTTTACATAAAATAGAACCTATTCTAAGTTATGGTGATGCACCAATAATTTATCAGACCCACTCATAAGCTAGGACTCTTTAACACACTAATGAATTATGAAAGAAAATAATGCAATGTTTATTATGCTTTCTATGCCATAGTATTTCATATAAAGGTTTGTTTTATGCACTTAGATTAGGGATCAATGAAAATAAGGTCTAGTTAAAGACTCTTAAGTTTAGTTGTCCACTATATCTTTGAGAGATCAATGCTAAGACACACTATATGACCTACAAAGAAGATTTCTAGTACTTAGCTTGAGTTTAGACATAAAAAAGGAAGATATAATTCATAGTTGCATATTAAAAAAACATAAAACACTAAATATAGATTAGTAAAATGACTACAAAAAAATTTATCCACTACTCCAAGAGGTTATGAATATAATTATGGTATATTCTAGTCACACCATCCTTAGGGATGCAAAATAATAGCTCAAAGGCTATATTTATAGTTGAAAGGAAGCAAGAGAGGGGGGAGTTTTGGTGCTCAAAAAGGTAATCAAACTAGTTCAAATCCATTTGAAAAGTAGTTACAATTGCCACCATAAATTAAGCTCACTCAAACCCTTCCTGATCGATGTAGGTCACTTCAATCTATTACATTATTAGAATATCTCCTTTATGATACTCCATGGTGGCTGAAATGGCAAGATCAAGTCATTTTCATTTTGTCTTGATGTAAAATTACTCATGACTAGTTTTTTGATGTGTGCCCAAGTGGGAAGAAGGGTCATTTTCATGTAGCTAGCTTTGGTGATGGTCATTGAAGTCTACATGTTTACCTCTGTAGGATCCCAATAGCATAGTTTAATTTCAAAATATCCTTTCCTAGCTCAAACTCAATTATAGTTGAGCTTAGCTCCATACTTCTTACTTATCTTGGTCAAAAATTGATGCTTTGACCTCTGTCTAAGACATTTGAGCTCTCTTCTATTTTGATTAGTCATCAAAAATTGACTCAAATCCTCAACTCTTTGACCCTTGCTTGTGCCATCAAATTTACCTAAAGTGCATGAATGTGATCCATCAATCCTCTACCCACACTCATGTTCTTATGGTACTTGTCCATTGCATCTTTGCTCTTGAGATTTACTGACTCTTTGACCTACTTGCATATCATTGATCAATAATCAATGATTGAATGTGCATCATTGATCTATCAAGACCCATCATTTAAAAGCCAACAGCTATTTCATGATCCTAAAATTGATATCATCACTCCCATAAATTGGCATTCACATGACCATTATTGATAGTCATGTGACCATCAAATTTAAGCTCAATAAGATTTGTCTTGATTTTTCTTTAAATTTGACATCCTATCGACCATCATTTATCGTATCACAAAATGAATATGGCGTCTTATAGACCATCAAATTTAAGCATAGATAAAAAATTTCCCAAGCTCTATTTTGACATTAATATGAACTTATTTAGATTTTTAAATCCAAATGGCTACTTGTAGGTGCTTAAACTAGATGTCTAAGAACATGTCTAGATCACAAATTCCACATGATATTTATTTCAAACCTTTTACTAGACAATTTTTTCAAGATATGAGTGGAATACCTTTTCCTAAGGAATTCATTTGCCTTATCTTTGACTTTAAAAATTATTGTGGATAAAATGTTTGAAATAATTCATGTCTTGGTCCTTTACCCTTTGAAAAGTGCCCTTCAAAACTTTGACTTGGTCCACCTTACTGTATAAATATCCTTCAAATGAAATGTAGAGGACACTTGCCTAAGAAATTGACCCTTCAGTGTTTCTATTTTGGACCCACTTCTCAAAAATATACCCTTTGGGAAAAGTACAACGGACCACTCCCTATAGGATGACCCATTGGGAAAAATTTTCAGACAATTTTCCTAAAAGAAATAACCCTTATCTTTTGCCTCAAACATTTTTCCTGAAAGAATACTACCTTCAGGAAAATTATCCTAAACAATTTTCATAAAGGAATTATTTCATTAGAATGGCCCTTCAGCTCTTTGAAATAGTCCTTTGGCCTTAACAAAGTTCCCTTTAGAACTTTTAAAAGTGCCCTTTCCAAAAGAAAAGTACCCTTCAGAAACCTTGAAGTGGACCATTTTCCCAAGAAAAAGACCCTTTAGGAAAAGTGAAGAGGACTCTTTCTACCAAAAAAAAGACCTTTCAGAAAAACTGTGTAAGACACTTTACTTGAAAAGTGCCCTTCAAGATTTATGTATTGCATCATTTTCCTAAGAAAAGCACCCTTCAGGGAAATTGTCTTGGCCACTTTGCTTGAAAAAGATAGCCTTGAGGTATTTTGCAAAAGGTCCACTTCCTCAAAGAATGATCCTTCAAAAAAGGTGTAGAGGACACTTAGCTTCAAAATTACCCTTCAAAACTTCTAAAAAGGACCCTCTTTGAATAAATTACCCTTCAAGGAAATTTTTTCAAAAAAAATGTCTAAAATAATTCCTGACACTTAAACAAAAATCCCAAAACACAACTCCTGAAAGAATTCCAACACTTAGCCAAATAAAGTGGGACAAAACTCCTAAAAGAATTAAGCCTTATACATTTTTGTTGGGCCTTGTGTGGGGCACTTCTTCCAAAGGAAAACTAAATTCTATACTCAGTCAAAAGTTGGAAAAGTGTAACTTAAGCTTCTCCTGGACCTATTTATCCAACTACTCAGTACCATGACAATGTGTTTAGATCCCTCCATTTCCATGTTGAGCCTACTTAAAATCAACTTGATCCATTCATCAATTAGGACCCTACTCATCTATTTAAACTAGGAATAAGCTTGGTATGTGGGCCAAAATGGCCAAAAATTCTAGTGACTCAACAAGCTTGACTAGTCTATTGGTCATGGAACCCAGCGATTGATCATTCTTGCTAAAATAAAAAGCTACTTACAAATAGAGTCTACTTAACTTTTGGAAACACTTCCTGGAGTAATTTGGAGGGGAAAAAATAACAAAGCAACAAAATACAAAGCAATAACCTAAACTATGAATAGAACAACTAAAAATAGAAGTGTGTAAAAGCACTTAGAAGAAAAGACTAGACCTATTTATTAATATACAAAAAGTAAGATATGAGACTAATAGATAAAACTGAGATACCTCCCATTAACAAGGATGGGAAGGCCCTCCTCATTCAATTTTGCAATCTCAAAATCATTAATCTCTTTTTAGCCTATGATGGCATAGGGTCCACTCTAAAGTCTACCAAACTTGGAGTGTTTGCTTGGTTTTTCACGATCCTCATCCCACTTGAGGATTATGTCACCTTGTTTGAATGTATTTGATGATTATATTTTATCAAAATTCATCTTGAAATATTACTGGTTAGACCATATGGCATCATCCCTTGTTTCCTCTAATTCTCTTAGTTCATTCATTCTAATCTCCATTGCATCACTTTCTAGAAGCTCTAGTTGGTGTGCAAGCTCCAAAGATAGAAGATCCAATGAAATTAGTAGCCTTAATTATATTCCATATACTAATAGATAAGGTGAGTTACTAGTGGCCTTCTTGGGGGTGACTCTATCATCTCGTAAGGCAATCTTCAACTTTATGTGTCAGGATCTTTGATTATCTTCCATTATTCTATTAATGATATAAATTGGGTTCTTATTAGTAGACTCAGATAGTCCATTTCCCTATGGATAATAATTAGATGAAGATGCTATATAGATAACCTAATGAAGATCCCACTCACATACCTTTGTGCTACTAAATTCCAAGGCATTATCTAATATTATGGCAGATGGTGCTCTAAAATGGGTGACTAGGATCTCATAAAACTCAGTAACAGAGTTCTCATTTACTTCCTTCAAGGGGACTACTATCACCCACCTAGTGAAGTAGTTTGTGGATGTTAATACCCACTTATGGCTAGCACTAGATGAAAGATTAATCATGCTAATGAATTCCAAACCCCACTGCATGAAAGGTTTCTCAACTTGAATAGGATTCATTGGCATAGTAGCTGGCTTCTATTTCCCTATAAACATGGCACATTTTGAACACTTCCTCACCCATGCATGTGCATCTCTAAATAAATTGGGCCAAAAGTAACCAGCTCTGATGATTTTTATAGCTGTGGTACTAGCTAAAAAATGGCCTCCTTGAGGACTATCATGAAATGGCCTGAGAAGCTTATCAAATTGGTTAGTTTGAACACACCTTAAGAGTATACCTCTGATGTCCTTTTTGAATAGCACTCTATCAATGTATGACCAATTAGATGACAAATATCCCCCAATCTCAGTAATAAAGTCCCTAGACAAGCATAGGGAAAAATATGGTGGTAAGTCTAACACCATTACATCTTACTTAATGAAAAAATTTGGATAGGCAACTAATGTAATCTACAAATATTTCAAGATAATTACTATCTTAGTATGGGAGCCATCCAATTAGAGAACACCCTTTTCTTTAGGAAAATATTTGAGCCCAGGCTTATCTAATATGGCTTTAGGCATCACTAAGGTTGAAGCACCTAAGTCAACCATGAAATTGTGTCCTAAACAATCCCCTGTGATGACTGATAGATGAAATGGGGTAGGCTTAACAAATTTAGAAGGATGAATAACATTTTGATATTGACTTGTGCTTGGAAATTTATTTGGAAATAGGCTAGGGGATCAATTAGGGGCTTGGTTAGGCTAGCTATTATTGATGAAAATAGTGTTCACTTTATCAACTACCTTTTCCCCATGAGAGAGATTGGAGAGCTCTTATTGGAGAATTTCCTTTTTCCTAGGCATAGATAGAGCATCATACATGGACATAGTTACATTATCCTTCTTCAAATGATCCACAATATTAAAAGGAAGACTAGTACCTTGGATTTCACCTTGGAGGTGGAAGCATCACTTGGTATTTGAGTAATATGAGGAATGAAAGGGGACCTTTATTTCTATCCATGGGGCTAGGGAAATTATTGATTTGAAGGAGATTTAGCAACTACATCTAAATAAGTATGTTGTTGACTAGTCTATGGATATGATGCAAAAAACCTAGATTACCCCAAGTTATCCTCTTCTTAGCCCTGGTCTAATCTACAACTAGTTCATTTATCCTTTATGAATATTGTCCCATATTGGCCACTACAAGCTCAAATACATATTCCCCTTCTTGTAAATTCATGCATGTAGTATCAATTGGTGTTCCACGCATGCTCCCTTATTTTTGGCTTTGAGCTTTTGATCATGACATGGAAGGCATGTTGTATTGACTCATTTTGGGGGCTTGTGGTGGAGGAGGCATCATGTCATGACTCTAAAATGAAGTAGTATTCTACCAATCAAGGTCTCAATACATGTCTACAATAGTGGCCATCACCATCTCATCAAACTATCCCTCCAACTGCCATGGACTTTCTTGAGAATAATTGTTCTGAGTTGTCATAATAGCTTTGGAATTACCTAGAGCATTGGGATTATATTTCCTTGACTGAGGATTTTTCCCCTATCCTTTTTGATTGGGTTGATAGGGTACCCTATTATACGATAAATTCTAATTATTATTTTGGTGTGGCATGTAT
The DNA here is from genome assembly GCA_037957365.1 of Torreya grandis. Lineage (NCBI taxonomy): Eukaryota > Viridiplantae > Streptophyta > Pinopsida > Cupressales > Taxaceae > Torreya > Torreya grandis. Next base: position 1,660,886 of record JARHVA010002068.1, read on the forward strand.
GGTGTAGCCTGTTACCTTTCCATTACAACCAACTTGTTAATCTAGGCTTTGAGAAGACTTTCAATCTTCCCCAATCTGTCAATTTTCTCACCTTTTGTTTGATAAACTTCATTGATTCTAGAATTGGAGCAATAGTTGGGGTAGGAGGATGTATCTTTGGGAAGAGAGGAATTGGTGACCTTAGATCCAACTTGCTTACTTGTATAAAGTAATTTATAGCCCTAATTTTTACTTCAAAAGATCTAGATAGGGTGTTCCCTCCCATCGATTGAATCATCACCACTACATCTGAGTTGAAAGCCTTCAAATAGTATGTGAAAACATAGTTGGCTATAAGCTTGATCACCATAGGAATTCTATCCCAAGTCTTTTAGAATTTGTAGTTGAAATCCAGCATGAACTCATGGTTAAATCTATTAATCATTGTAATCTACTCCACAAGTGAAAGATGATCACTCTTATCCTCAAAGTGTTTACACAGGACCTCTCCAAACTCATCCCATATATTGATCAATTCAAGGGCCAATCCTCTATACCACTGAAGTGCTTTCCCTTTGAAATAGGTTGTTAACAACCTCATTGCTACATTTTCTTGTGTTACATGATGTATTGAACAAAGGTTAGGAATGTTATCAATGTGGTATATAGGAGTAATGGGATTTTCTCTTATATAATAGGTACGATATTTCAAATCCAAGATTGGAATATCATCCCATTGAGTAAGGTTTAAAGGACTACCACCATTTAATGGCATAAAGGCTTGCCTTCTAGGAATAGCCATCTGATGTATGGGGTTTACAATAGTGTTTGGTGGAATGATATTGGCTTGAAAAAGAGGATTTTGGGTGATAACAGGGGTAAAAAGAGGGGTAGGTGTAGGCTTTGATTGAGAGTATTTCTTTTTCTTTGTTGATTTTAAAGGTATCTCAAACAAATCTACTTCATTCCCTTTTATAGAGGATCTTGTGATAACTTTGGGCATAAAAATTATGCAAATCTAAAAATGAAACTTTTAAACTCACTACTATACTTGGATGTGCTAAATTAGTGGCCTTACCAGGTATGCCAAAATTCTTAGTAGTCTAAATAGGATTCATGTTCATTCAAGTCTGACCCATACCTAGACTAACATGGGAATGGCTTAAGGCCATGGGTTGCCTATATTTAGACCGGACCTCTAGGATTTTTTATGAGGCTAGCTCCTCAAGTTTTATAATTTAGACCTTTGCTTCTAAATCTAAGACTGGTTGGGGTTAAAAGGGGGAAAAGTTTGCATAAAATAGAACCTACTATAAGCTGTGGTGATGCACCAAGAATTTATCAAACCCACTCATAATCTTGGACTATTTAACACACTAATAAATTATGAAAGAAAATAATGCAATGCTTATTATGATTTATATGCAATAGTATTTTGTATAGAGGTCTATTTAATGCACTCAAATTAGGGAGCAATGAAAATAAGGTCTAGTTAAAGACACTTAAGTTTGGTCATCTACTATATCTTTGAGAGATCAATGTTGAGACATACTATATGACCTGTAAAGAAGATTTATAGTACTTAGATTGAGTTTAGACATACAAAAAAAGATAACATTCATAGTTACATATTAAAAAAACACAAAACACAAAATATAGATTAGCAAAATGACTACAAAATATTTTATTCACTACTCCAAAAGGTTTTGAATACAATTCTAGTATAGTTTGTTCATACCAACCTAACAGATGAAAAATAATAGCTCGAAGGCTATATTAATAGCTAAAGAGAAGCAAGAGAGGGGAAGTTTTGGCACTAAAAAAGGGAATCAAACTAGCTTGAATCGATTTGAAAAGTGGTTACAACTGTCACCATGAATCAAGCTCACTCAAACCCTTCTTGATTGATTCAGGTCACTTCAATCTATTGCATTATTAAAATATCTCCTTTGTGATGCTCCATAGCAATTGCAATGGTGGAATCAAGTCATTTTCATTTTGTCTTGATTCAAAACTACTCCTGACTAGTTTTTTGATGCATGCCTAAGTGGGGAGAAGGGTCATTTTCATGTAGATAGCTTTGGTGATGATCATTAAAGTCTACATGTCTGCCTTTGTAGGCTCTCAATGGTGCCATTTGATCCTAAAATATCTACTCCTAGCTCAAACTAAATCATGATTGAGCTTAGATCCATCATTATTACTTACCTTGGTCAAAAATTAACTCTTTGACCTCCTTCTAAGACATTTGAGCTCTCCTTTATTTTGATTAGTCATTAAAAACTAACTTAGATCCTTGACTCTTTGACCCTTGATCTCACCATTATATCTACCTAAAGTGAATTAACATGATCCATTAATCCTTTACCTAGACTCACATGCTTATGCCACTTGTTCATTACATCTTTGCTCTTGAGATTCATTTACTTTTTGACCTGTTTGCATGTTGTTGATCTAGAATTCATAATTAAATGTACACCATTGATCTGTCAAGGTCCATCATCTGAAAGCCAATGGTTAGTTCATGATCTTAAAATTGATTTCCTTGCTCCTATTAAATAATATTCACATGATTGTCATTGACAATCATGTAATCATCAAATTCAAGGTCCATAAGATTTGTCTTGCTTTGTCTTTAAATTTGACATCCCACCGACCATCATTTTCCATCTTGTAGAATGAAAATGACATCCCGTGGACCATCAAATTTCAGCACAAATATATTTTTTCCAAGCTCTATTTTGACATTCATGTAAACATCTTTGGATTTTCAAATCCAAACAAATACTTACAGAGGCTTAAACTTGGCATTCACACACTTATCTGGATCATAAATTCTATGCACAAATTTTTATTAGACAATTCTTTCAGGATTTATGTGGAACAGCTTTTCCAAAGGAATTTGTTTGCTTTATCTTTGTCTTGAATAATTATTGTGGACAAAATGTCCAAAATAATTCATGTCTTGGTCCTTTTCCCTCTAAAAAGTGCCCTTCAAAACTTTGACTTGGTCCACCTTGCTGTAAAAATATCCTTTAGATAAAATGTAGAGGACACTTGCCTAAGAAACTTTCCCTTTGGGACTTTTGCATTTGACCCACTTCTCAAAAATATACCCTTCAAAAAAAGTGCAACGGACCACTTCCCTATAGGATGACCCTTCAGGAAAAAAATTTAGATAATTTTCCTAAAAGAAAGAACCCTTGTCTTTTGCCTTAGACATTTTTTTCAAAATAATACTTCCTTTGGGAAAATTATCTCAGACAATTTTCTTGAAGGAATTGTGTCCTTAAAATGGCCGTTTGGCCCTTTGAAATAGTCTTTTGCCTTCGGAAAAGTTCCCTTTAGAACTTTGAAAAGTGCCCTCTCCAGAATAAAATAACCCTTCAAAAACCTTAAAGTGGACCATTTTATTGAGAAAAAGACACTTCAAAAAAGTGAAGAGGACACTTGCTACCAAAAAGAAGACCTTTTGAAAAAAGTGCATAGGACATTTTTCTTGAAAATTTCCCTTCGAGATTTCTGTATTGGGCCATTTTTCTAAGAAAAGTACCCTTCGAGGAAATTGTCTTGGCCACTTTGATTGAAAATTTATCGCCTTTGGGGTTTTTTCAAAAGGTTCACTTCCTAAAATAATGATCCTTTAGGAAAAGTGTAGATGACACTTGGATTCAAAATTACCCTTTAGGACTTTTGAAAAGGACCCTCTTCAAAGAAATGACCCTTCAGGGAAATTGTTTTAAACAAAATGTCTAAAAATTTTCCCAACACTTAAACAAAAATCCCAAAACACAACTGTTTAAATAATTCCAACACTTATCCAAATAAAATGTGACAAAACTCCTAAAATAATTAATCCTTGTACATTTTTAATTAGCTTTGTGTGGGGCACTTCCTCCAAAGGAAAACTGAGTGCTATACTTATTTAAAAGTTGGAAAAGTGTAACTTAGGCTTCTCTTGGACCTATTTCTACAACTACTCAATACCATGAAAACCTACTTGGATTCATCCATTTCCATTTTGAGCCTACTTCAAAGCAACCTGATCCATTCATCAACTAGGACCCTACTCATTTATTTAAACCAAAGCAGAAGCTTGGTATGTGGGCTAAAATGACCAATAGTCCCTATATTTGAAAATATGCAATTTTGAATAGTATTGGGAGATGGTTTGTATCCCATTAGGTGACCATTCCCTAAGGTTGTTAATTTTCATTGTAGAAAATAGGGCATCCAACAAGTATGACATCATGTAATACTAACCCCTAGTCTTCTTCTTAATTGTAAAGAACTACCTACTCAAACAAGTGTCGATTGTCTTGCCCAAGGGAGAGGTGAGTTCCTTTTCAACCATTAAATTTACCAAGGGCACCCAAATCCCATCCACATATGTGGTGGTTGAATTTACACATAGCTTGTTCATCATAGTCATGATCATCCTGATCCTAGGTCTAAATTGGTTGATTGGGATATTGCCATTGAATTCCAAGAACACTTGATTCCCAGAGTACATCCTTAGGGTAATATTTTTTTTTATTTCATTTTTCTTTGCCCACTCATTGATTGTGTCCATTTATACCTAAGGATCAGGCAATTTATAGTAGTTTTCAAAGGCTATAAGAGAAATATAGGCAATTTTCCTAATTCTACATTCATGAATTATCGTGCCCTGATCAATTTTAGTATCTATAAAGATAGGAAAAATAATTTCATAAATTGTAGTACCTCAATTTTTTCCATAGCATAATGAAGGTGTGTCGTCTAGATCATCACTACATCATAGTATCTCCTCTTCACATATATATTCTTTTCCTCTTCTCTGTTGATGGCCTATTACTCTTTAATTGTCCAAAATAGTTTAGACCAGTGAGTATCTCCTATGTTCAAAGTCATGGTGTCAAACTATGTATCTTTGAAATTTATTCCTTCTACATTCATGGTTAGATACAGATCCACATCTTCCCTTGAGACACTTCTAGATATCATGGCTGAAAATTTGCTCAAATTATCCACCAGTGGTCTATAGATTAGTTTGGATTGAATTATTCTTACACAGATGATAATTTGATCTTCCTTGGCTTAATTATAATATTCATAGGGTCAAATTAGGGATTTTTTAGATGTTAAGGCTTTTCTCTAAGTCCTCTCATAGCATTAATGGTGGTAGCTTATTGAGATTGTATGAGCTTCATGCCTTAGATTTAATTTGGATCTTTGCATTTATATCTTTGCCTTTCTTAACCCATAAGATCATTATATTTGTCTTTTTTTTTCATGGAGTCATCGTGGCATTTTTTCAGCACTTTGCTCATTCATATTCAAAAAATGATAGGTTCCCTTTGAAATCTCATCTTGATTTCACACGATTGGATCATCTTTACACAAATCAACACAGAATATTGATCTCAATCTAAGAACTTAGACACCATTACTTTTTCTCTGATCTCCCCATAATTATGACATTTTTCATTTTCATATTCACCTTGACCTTTCAACACTTATCTTGCACTGTTATATTATGCTTATCTGGGCAAATGCACTCCATTGGATCTTGAACTTCGAGGTAAAATGATATTAGTTGTTCAATATTCATTTACCAAAAAGATGACACTTGTCACCCTCTCACTTGTCTTAAGGCTTTGTTGAAGTCTTGACTCATCTTTCACCATCTGATCAATATCCAGTGAATAAACACATACCATTGATCTCAAAGACAAGCTTGGGATTTAACCCTTTTATCGTGGCTTAAATTTTCAACCCAGATTATGCACCATTGGATTTTCTCATCTGAGAAAACTCACATCATCTGATCATGATCCATGGGGTTGAGTGAGATTGGTTCCTATACTTAGTCTTCCCATTTTAATCTCACTCTATTGGATTAACTTTGCCTGAGCAAATGCAGGTCATTGATCTTGTGGATAAGCACAATATTTAAGTTAGCTCAAGAATAATATATAAGACTTAAGCTAAAGTTTTCATTTGTATTAATAAATAGGAATAAATTTTAAAGATAAATCTTAAGCTAGGTCTAAGACATATTAAAGTAACCTCATGAATTAAAAAGGACTTGGCATAAAGATTGTAAACCAAGGTCAGAAACATAATAAAAAGGATCCCATGAATAATAAAAGATAAGTCATAAGATTTTTGCCTAGGGTTTAAAATTTAGAATAAATCTTTATGACTTGTTTAGGATATACAAAAAGGACCCTACATTAGTTACACCATGCTAAGATAAAAGAGAACAAAGGGGTTTGGGATGTAAAGGGACCCAATATAGAATTTTTAGACTAAGGCTTGGTTTTATTGAAAAAAATGACTAAGCCTCGTAAAAATTAAATTAAGACCATAGCATAATTAATTATTCCCACGTAAAATGCTCCCACCAAATTTGAATTCAAAAAGAACCTAGGTTAAAACCTTATCCTAGGGTTTTATCAATTCAAAGATGAATTCCCTTAATCAATTACAGACCAAAGGCTAGCAAAACATTTAAACACAAAACCATGAGTATTGCCCATTTATAATGAACTCCATTGAACCTAAAACCTAAAACACAGAGATCAAATGTTAGAAACTTTAAAAGGGGTGAAATCATGATCACTGACACATGTCCATTAATCCCAATGAGAGTTATGAATAAAATCGTAAACATGCTATATATATTATGATCAAGTGAATTTTCAATTTTAATATATAAATTTACACAATTTGACACAAGGGTTCCCATTTTTTATAAATAGGGGTATGTTGACCTCAACACACCATTAGGACTAAAATATGGTAAATATTTCTTTGGGTTTCTAGGCAAGTCATGTACCTGACTAGGCACATTGATGGAAGATCCACCTAATCAAGCCATACCTTGATAAGGATTGAACACAAGAGCACAACAAATAGGTGAAGTAGGCTAATATTTATAAATCCTTCACCTACCTTTATCTATTCTTGCTTTCCTATTAAATCTTAATGAAAGGAGAGGTAATCTTGATTTAGACCATGACCTAGTCCTGATTCTTGGTAGTTCTAGCTTGTAAACCTTGAATATTGTTTAAAATATGACTTAGAAATCTTATCTTTACAAAGACAAATGATCTTTAGCTCAATTCTTGTAAATAACAGTCTAATTCTTACCTATGAGTAGATTTTCATGTTTAAGATTCCTAAGTTAAACAAGATTTGCACAAATTTATATAAATCTCTTCAAAAGACAACTATCTTTAACTGAATAACCTCAAAGATATATTTAAACTCAAGAATATTAATGATATTTACATGTCTAAGTTTAAATAAACCTAAATTTTCAAAGAATCAATCAATCTTTGAACAAATTTTTCATCACTAATTTCAAATGTGGAAGATTTACCAAACTTAATATACCTTTGCAATTATTTACCATGAATCTTCAAAGAATACCTATCTTTAGCAAATTGAGCCTAAAGATTGGTATGAAACCCTGAATATCAATGATATTTACATAATTGAGCTAAGAACAACACAAATATGTAAATAATTCATTGATCTTTGAATATAATTCACCAAAATTAACAAAGACACTATAAATTCATAGAGATGTAACTAAAATCCCTCCTTCTAGAGCAAGCAGAACATGGTCCCTTTTGATGCCTGAAAGTGTATCATAGGTGGTTTAGAGTGTTTAAGAAACACTAGTCATTTCTGGATTCAAAGAATCCAATGCATGAGTTTCAAGTTGTGATATTCTTGATATCTTTAGTGGAATAATGGTAAAATAAGTGAACTGTTTTAAAAAAATTATAATGTTTGGTTATTGGGAACAATCATGGCCTAATAGCTAACTTTTGAAAGTGAAATTAATCTAGACTAAGTGGATTTAATTATGCTCAAAGAACTAAGTCTAAAGTCTAAGCTAATATGAATATTTACAATGACAACTATTCTAAGGTAAATTGGTCAAAAAATAAGCAAAAGGAAGGGTAGGGAAGAGAAAAAATGTATTTTTTATCTTCATTTCAAACATTATGACAAAGTTAAAAATTTTATAAACATGCACTTAAAACCAATGTATGACATGAAGCAACTTAAGCTCAAATCCTATCACATATCAAATAAAAATCTAAGGAATGTATAAATAATGCAAATAAGAACTAGATTCACTTTAAAGATTTACTCCTACAAGCAAATAACATAATCACATCTACAAGCAAAGCAAAGAAAATGAAATGAATCAAAGATGCTTCAATCAATCTAGCATTAGCACAAATTGACAACTTTGCATTTAAAGGGTATAGATTAAGAATTCATAAGAACCATTCAAATATGAATATTAGACCAAATAAGTGAGAGAGCAACCATAATAATAATCACACAAACAAATGAGATAGACTTTTTAGAATTCTTTGCTTGCATTGATTGCTCCAAATTTTACACAAAATTTTCTTTCTCAAAACTCCCTCTTCTTTACAATTGACATTACTCCTTATTTATAAAATTGAGGTATGTTAGTCAGTCATGTCACATTATAATTGTACAAGTGTCATAGATAGGTGTCATTTCTATAATGTTCTAGAATTATGACATCTACTAGTGGATTGACCTATAGGCGATGTACTTTACAAGTTGCACATGCCTTGACAAAAAGAATATTATTTTTGTAAAATATTATACATTTTAATTTACAAATGAATATACTTAAGTCAACTAATTTGGCTTTGGGGGTCCCCTATGATTGCAACCTTCTATTTGTCCTATAGGATCTTCATTGCCCTATCATGTTGTCCATCAATCAGCTTAAGGTTGATAATAGGTTCCATAAATAGCTTGTCTTCTTTATCTACTAGGTATCTAAAGTCTTTATCATCTTTGTTTAGTGATTCTCTAATGTTCCTAGCTTCACCAATATTCCCATATGCATTTAGGATCATGTCCAAGATCCTACTGTTGTCAGCCCTTGTCCTTCCTCAGATCTAATTTCTTACCTCCTGTATAACTTGAGTGTCGGTAAGCTTGAATTTTTCATCAGTGATTAGACCAATAGGGTTGAGTGTAGTTAGGTCTATGATCATGCTCCCTAATATTTTCCTCATTCTCATCTCTAATTTTTTTCCATCCTCAAAGAGTCTTTCTAGGATCTTGGTCCATTTGCTCAAGCTCTTGATCTTTTATATTAATACAACCATAGACATGTTCAAGTGGTCTAGGTTGACTATCTTGAAATTAGGGATTTGATATTCTATCAAAATAGTGATCAAGTCCTTTGCTTTACTTTTTGAATCTTGTCATTAAGTTATTTGGTTCTCGACCATAGTATCTTGGTTACTCACTACATCTTATTTGGACCTCATTTTTTTCAAGGATTTGAACATATCATAAAAGGTATCTTCAAACATATTGATCATAGCTTTTGAAATAGATAAGATGGCCTGCTCTTCCAAGTTCTTTTGTTGTTTCATGCTCTTGATAGTTGCTTGTAGCTACTCTATCTATGTTTGGGCTAACTCCAAGGGATCCTCTTTAATTATTGGATCTTCCCCATGTTTCTATTTTCCTACTTGAGTCAAACTGGTCAATGGCTCAACCCTTTGATAGGTGATCTCCTCACCACCTACTCTAATCTTTTTCTTAATTACCCTTAGCAATCTAGTGGTCTTTGGGTCAAATTTGACTCTAACTATGGATTGAGTCACCTATGGGGTTGGGACTTCCATTTGAGATTGAGTTGTTGAATCACTCAGTGTGTCTAAACTCTTTTCTTCCTCTTCCTACAGTGTTATGATCTAGGTATTCATTTATGGATGCATAGGAATGTTAATAGCTTTCATCAAAACCCAAAGATGATGCATATTAGGTATTTTCTATAATCTAAGATCAAACAAAAACCATTCTAGAATTGGTGGACCATAACACAAGTTTTCTTCACTAAATAAGTTGACTTCACTCAAATGAGAAGTGAAATTCACTTTGGGTCTTTTTAATTTTAGAATAATGGCTAGTTCTACCTTCTTCTTAGGGGTGTCAACTAGAGTTAAGTTTAATGCCAATTCTTTCCCTTTCTCTTATTTTGTTTCCTCAACCTAGGTTTCCTCATCACCTAATCTATATATGTTATAGACAAAATTTTCAATACATCCTCAATGGATTCTTAAGGATCTATGGCTATTATATGAACTTGTTCTTGATGTAATTCATGTTATGTTGCCTTAGGAAGTTCATAAGCTAATGAGCTAGAAGCAATTTCATGTGGCCTTTTCTTCTCAAGCCTATGTTACACTTGTGTCCCTACTTGCATACTTGTTGATGAAGGTCTAGAGGATTCACCATTGATTAAATGATATTATTTGGGTCCCAATTTTTGTATATCATCCATTTTTTTATTTCTTTCTAATATTGACTCTAACTTCAAGTTATGTTCCTTCAATATCTTGGTCACTTCAAAGTAGGATGATGCCTTGGTGTAAATGGGGTCAAAGACATCCAGCTCATGAGCATAAGGTACATTTATAATTCCTTTGTTTTTCAGATGTTATTTAACTTTCCCATAAGAATCCCATTGCTTGATCTCATTAATCTATAGGTTGAAGGATGACCTATGTTTTGATGCAGCTTCAATATTGTCCCACTAATTTAAAATGGTTTTTCCAATTATTATGGGGAGGTTGTGAAGGAGTCCTTTTCTTTTGGTCTTTCATAGACCATCAATACCATGGAATAATTAGTTTTTAACCTCCTACTTAGCTAGCTTGTATAGAATATTAATAGGTAGCCTGAGAGGAGAACTTTATGTTCCCTCAACCCTTATAACATTTCATTATAGATATAGCCATATATCTCCTATAGATTCAACATATTTCTTGATCAGTGGACTAATTCTTATCATTGGGATACCAGTTATAGCTTCGCTTAGGGTAGGGTAGATGTAGTCACATATAAATTAAATGTGATCCCTATATTTGAAGATATGCAACTTGGAATAATATTGGGAAACTATTTGTGTTACATTTGGTGACCATTTCCTTTTATTGTGAATCTTTTTTATTACACAAATAGCATCTACAAGATATGACATCATGAAAAATTGGGTTTCTTTTTGTGCCTAATTACAAATATCTACCTACTTAATGAGATGCTTATCATTTCACCTAGAGGGGGGTAGTTACCTTTTCAACCATAAAATAGACTATGGGTACCCATTCTGGGTCTAATTATGTAGTGGTTGCATTTCCACATAACCTATTCAACATAATCATTATCATTTTGATCCCAGGTCTGAATTGGCTAATAGGGATTTTTTTGTTAAAGTCTGAAAAGACTTGGTTTCCAAAATCTAGCTACATGGCAACGGTTTCCATCAAATTATTATATTTAGCCCAGGAATTGATTTAATCTAGGTCAATTTGGGGTTTTAGAAACTTATAATATGACTCAAATGTAATGGCATAAATACAATCAAATTTTATTAGATTGTGTTCATTAACTATCATGCCCTTATCTATTTTAGTTTCCTTGAAAATAGGAGCAAGAATGTCAATGCAATGGATTACCTCAAGTTTCGTTACTACATAATAGAAACTAGTCATTTGGATTTCCACTATATCATTATATAGCCTCTTGGTAGAAATATTATTCTCCTCTTCTCAAGTGATGGCTAGTTGATTCTTGATCATCCAAAATAATTTTAACCAGTTATTGTCTCATGTATTCAAGGTAGCAGAAATGAACTCAGTGTCTTTGAAAATGTGACCTTCAACATCCATTGTCAAGTAAAATTCCATATCTTCCTTTGAAACATTATTTCAAGCCACCATTGCTATGAATTTTATCAAATTACACACTAGTGGACTATAATTTAGTTCTTAGTTAAATTATCTTACTGCAAATGATAATCAATTCTTTTTAGCTTGATTTCAATGACAACCGAGACAAATTAGGGCTTCTATACACTTAGGGATTTCTTGGGGGTTTATACAAAGCTTCAATGGATTATATTTAATTTGATCAATGATTTTATATGCCTTATATTTTTCTTGAATATTGAATTTATACCTTTCATGTATGTAGGTCCAAAAGATCTTATGAATTAACTTGTCTTGCTTATGTGGCTCTATCGTGTCAAATTATTCATTAATTTATAAATGTGACCATTTGTCCTTTTTAGGACATGTGTCAACACCTCACACAATCTTGGAACTTAATTAAATATGCTCCATTGATCTTTAAATGAGTCCTCTAGCTTTGACTTATTATGGACCATCGATATTCATTTGATCTTCTTGAGAGTGTGCCATGTGGTAGCTTTGTAGACATTCTATGCTTATTGTGAGCATACTCCATCATTCAATGCCTTTATGCCACATGGTTGCTTCTCATTCCATCTAGGACCTTTAAAAATTCAGCTTCATTTCACACCATTGGATCTTCTTTTACATAGATCAACATGCACCTTTGATTGTAATTTGCTTGTTGTTGTCAGGCTAAATGTAGACCTTTGATTTTAGGATAAGTTTTTTAGATCATGCCACTTAGCACTCTCAAATTCTTCTATAAAACCTTGATTTATTAACTTTTCCCCACAGCATTGGATTTTTATTGTAAATTTCAATGTGCTCTATTGATTTCAATCTGAGAGGTCAATCATGATTGGTTATTCCACTTCCCTATTAGGATGCTTGACTTTATTGACTTTGAACCACACCATTGGATCTTTATTGTGCACTATGTTGGATCTAGATCCATTAAGTTGAATAATATTGGCTTCTCACATTTTGTTCATTATGTTTGTGATACTTGTCACCACCATGTTCTATCTCTGAGCTTTGACAATTTGACCTGGGTGAACACCCGTCTACCATAGATCCTTCTTTTCATCTCTAAGATCTTGCCACTTGTCATCTTTGCATTGATTCATTCCTATGGACAATGAAAATAAACAAGTTAGGGCTCGGGTAATATAAATAACTTAGGACTAACTTTTAGACTAAGGTTTTAATTATATTAATAAATATAATTAAAGCTTAGGATAAAAATTTAGACTAAGTATAAAATAAAATAAAGTGTTCCTATAATTAATTAGGCTATGCAAATAATGAAATGGGTTAGTGTTTTTTGAGAAATATAGAGAAAGACAATGTTTTTTTTGTCATGTTGTAAAAAATGACTAGAACCCTAGGATAAAACCTTAAACTAAGTCTATGACATAATTAAATGTTCCCACTCAAATTAAGTCCCACATAAATTTGAATGCAATTCAAAAAGACCTTGGTTAAATAATTAGACTAATAGTTTTTGGATATTTAAATATGAATTCAATTAATACAATTAAAGACCAAGGTTTAATAAATGGGTTGAGTTAACATTAAAGTACAAAACCCTGAACAATGTTCACATAATTGGGACTTCATTGAACCTACAACCTAGAAACATAAGAGGCAACCATTAGTAACATCAGTCAAGATAGAATAAGGATAATATGTAAACATGTCCGACAAACCACTATTTTGGATGATATTCAAATAAATCTAATGTGCTAACATGATAATGGTAACCTAATCAAGTGTAAAATCCAATCCTTAGTATAAATTTACAAGATTTGAAATAAGGCTCCCTATTTTTTCAAAAATGGGGGTTTGTTGGCCTCAACACAAATCATCTCCATCACTCCTAGAGTTAAGAGGGAACACATGATATCAAAAACATAAACAAAACTAAAGATAAAATCATCCTTATATCCTTTCATGATGAAAACATATGAGAAAAATGTCTCCCAACTTTCTCAACAAGTTACTTAACATGTTATTAGCTTTTTCCATAAGATAAACTAAAAAGATAGTTCTAAACCATAACAAATAAAACCATAAAATGATAATTTAAAATCAACATAAAAACCTCAATCAATAACTAAAACATTTTAATGTCATATCAAGTGGAAATATTATCAATTCCATATAAAATAATATTGATCGATATGGTTCTAGAAGGCCACAAGTGGGAGTAGGGAACTAAAATATTAGCAAATTAAAAATAGAACTCTTCATTACCCTTATGTAATATGAATTATGCATATTCCAATACCAACACACACTTACTAACATGTAAGCATAAAATCTCACAACACATATCCCTAAATAGGAGAAAAGGTGAAAACACATGGAGAACTCAATTCACTTCACCTATATAACCTCACTAGAAAATATGAAGTAGAAGATTATATCATGCCAAGGCTAAGCAATGTAGGTTAATTAGTAAAAAGGTGTTTGAATCCAATCACTAAGAACACTTCATTAATTATCATATAAAATATAAATCCACTCAAAATACTTATGTTTTTGTCACTTGATAATTATAAAGTATCGACTATCCTCGAGGTTTGTTATGTTGGGTATGAAGCCACTATTCATGGTGATGTGCCATGTAGGTTATGTGGCATGTAAATGATGTGACATGTAGGTGATGTGTCATGTTGATATAGCATCTTGTTGATGTGGCATGAAAGTGATATGACATATAAATGATGTAGCATGTAAGTGACATGGCATGTGGAATGTAAGTGATGTAGGTGATGTGGCATGTAAGTGATATGGTATATAGGTGATGTGGTATGGACAATGGAGGGTCTTGAGTGTGATTATTTGGATGTAATGGGAGTGGGTCATATCACTCCATCAAGACACATGGTTTTTTCCTTGTTAGTCACATGAGGTTTATCTTGTGGCATAAACGTCAAGGGTTGGTGTGGGGTGAATTTATATGGATGATCCATGATTAATCATGTTTGGTGAAAGTCAAAAGATGATTCTGACACCTTTTTATACTTTTATGTGCACATAGTAAGTAGAATACAATAATTCACTATTATTAATAGGCCTCAAATGTGGATTGAGGCACAGTTTTTTTAGTCACATGAGGTGGTTATGATCTTGTATAAAGTAGTGGATCTACTTTGTTGACCCCTTATGCATGAATACAAACATTTCACTGTTGATCACTCTTCACCCATAGAGTGTGGTGAATTTATACGGCCACCTTATGGATTATATCTCCCTCTCTCTTCTCTCATTGTTATGTTATATAAGCATGCATTCTCCTTTATATTTTTTTATCCTTAGTTAGATCACTCTTGGATCCTTACAAGTTTGGGCTTGCATGTTTGGAGGTTAGATCATGTAGGCTATGTCAACTTGGCTCACATATATGATTTAGTTGTAAGCATTTAATTTTGTGTATTTAATCATTGGGATGGAGTTTCTTGTTGTATCTTATATGTTGGAGCATGGAGGCCTTGTAAGCTTGGCTCACCTGAGTGCTTTGTTTGTAATCACTAGAAAGGAGTTGCTAGAGGAATATTTTTAAGAGGAGGTTTTGCTAAAGTAATTAAAGTTTGAAAGCTACCATTTCCCTATGGTTTTTTCCTTTCTACATTTACATGGGTTTCCATGTAATCTCTTGTGTTATCTAGTTATCTTTATTCATTATTTTAGTGTTTTATTTATTCCTTAATTATTTTATTTCAATGTAGGATATATTTTCCTAACATGTTATGTGCTAAATCTACAAAAAATATCTTTCTTTATGATGAAGGAATGAATTGAATTTAAATCCACAAATAATTATTCCTAACATGGTATAATACACTAGCATCACATATTTTATTCCTCCAATATGAGGAGAATACCAACCACCCAAGTGTGATATCAATTTTTTAGGGGTCCACTATAATCCCCTCCCCTAAAAATAGTATGCAAAAGGCACAATATCTTCATCAAATAGGTTCACACTTACCTAAGTAAGTAGCATCTTAAGCTCACAAAACATATATTATACATAACATAAATAATATAGTTATTAGTAATAATGCTTAATATAAGGTGTTTGATAACATTCAAGGATCTCTTGTTCATGAAACTAATGAACTATGATGGGTACTAACCTACCGAAAAAAATACACATAATCATTCACAAATCTTGGTCAAAAATAGATTACTAACTCTATGAAGAGGATATGTGTTCCATAAGGACACACACTTATACTAACAAACTCCCTCTCAAAAATAGTCCTCAAAAGACATCCCAAACTTCCAAGACTCATGTGTTGTATTTGATGCAGTGCCTTAGAATTTGGTCCCTCTAAAAGGATCAATTATAAACTATAATCATAACCTCTCAACATTACAATAAATATGTAAATCAATCAATTACAACCTCATGAAAAATGAGGAAATAGATCACTCAAAGTTTCAAGGTAAAAGTACCACTTCAAGATGAATATGAAAATAACACCACTATAGAATACATCTTATCATTAAATGACAATTCCATGAATCATGGAGGTGCATCACATGCACTCCTCATCAATTCATACATAAATATATCCTCGAGATTAAAATCCATGCAAAGGTATGGTATGGTTCCAAAAATGAGGCATTTCAAGCCCCAAGAATCAACATATATGACTAAGAATGTATAGATTGTTACTAGATTTTACATGCATTTTTACAACACATACCATCTAAAGAAATCAATGGTCAACACAAAAGATAAAATCTTCACCTCTAAAAATGTTGATGACCACAATAGATTGGATGTCATAATCCAAACTAAACTATATGCTCTAGGCAACAAACATGCATGTTATAAATTTGATATAATATTTATATCATGAGCATGTTCAGGTAGAAAAGAGGGCACATCCACTCATGGGTTAAAGATACTTATAGTTATAAAATAAACTAACCTATTATCAAATTGATCTCAGCTCAGAGGGGAGATCCTGACTATGACTATATATAGTTTTGGCTAACCTATCAATTAGATAGATAACCACCCTTAACCCCATTTCCATATCTATAGAGTTAGAGGGGGATCAATTATAGATATCCAAGGTCATCATCCCCATTAAATCACTTATAGATATATAGGGGTTCCCCATATAAATTGTCTAATAATACTATCTATTGGACAATAGGTTTTGACACGAGTTTAGAATTTTGGGTCTTTTAGAGTGGTATTTCACTACTGGTTCAGACCCCCTTAGAATGGGTCCTTATTCTCCCACTAAAATGGGTATCACCACCATGGCATGATTATCTTATACTTATAGATTATAATGAGACTCACTACACTCAAATCAACTCATTCTATCTTTGACACATCAATAATAAGAAGATGCTTCATAAGTAGGAAGGTACACTCAAACCTTCTAAGAAGTGAGGAAAACATTTTCATCTTGAGGATACCTACTAACAAGGTCTCCTAAGAATCACCATTGGTTCAACATAAGTGTTCATAATATAATATATTCTAAGAAAAAGGCTCATAGACTCAAAGGGTTGATGACCACAACGTTCAGATATCAACAATCAAACTAGATTTATATACCTTGGCTATTAAGAAAACATGAAATAATAGGTAATAATATGACTCTAACATATTCATGATATAATTACATTTATTTTCACACCTACTTGGTTCCAAAATTATGTACAATTTATACATGTTCTTCTCCAACCCTTACTAACACTAAACTCCAATGGAATATCACTTCATCGCTTAGTTATCAACAAGGCATTGATTAATGCAACAAAGGAGACAAGGATTACTCACCAAAAAGACAAGTGAAAATAATGTGATCCACATGAGTTTCCCTAGCAAGGCCTTCTCTATGGAATAATTGGTCTATCACATAATGTGATTACAAAATTATGCAATACTCATATGTAGGTAGCTAGGTTTCAAGTAGAAACTCGTGCATAACATAATGAAGCTTTTGGTCCCTTGTATAGACTAATAATGTCCCTAAGGTCTTTATAATACTCAGCATTCCTACTAAGACAAGCTTTATGTCCTAAGGAGGGACTAAGCCCAAAATATACCTTGAGATACTCATAATTCAAGAGTCAAGACTAAGGGGAATGGGATGATCTCACTAAGAAGGAATCTTGGTTCATTCCCAATCTCATCACTCATGGTGAAAATAACATTGATCAACCCTTAAGCATAATATAATTTATTGGTGAAGCCATGTTAACTCGGAAGGGGTGATCAATGAACCTAAAAACCCCATCTTGAACCCAAGTCTACATGACACTCAAATGTTTGACCATGACCAACCAAATTGATCCTAAGAGACCAAGGTCAACCTATCCCAAGGACTATCTTTGACATCCTCAAAGGTATGATGTGTATGTTTAATATGATGGGGAAGTCACATAGGCCTGACATAAAATGTCTTGCTCATGATTTATTTTCCACTCAATCCTCACATCCCTCTTATGATCTCAACCCCTGAATAGATCCTCTACTCCAAGCCTTCACCAAATATTAACCACTCTCTTAGGTGGGTGAATAACCAATGAGTATTGGTATGGATCTCTTAGGTGTGGAGACTAAACTAATAGTCCAAGCACAATTTTCTAACCTCTAAACTAAGTCCAATAATAAAATCAATCAAGTTGATTGAATTTCTTGAAGGTCTCAAATGAGACTCTCCTATCTCTTCCCCAATGGGTGAGTATCTCACAAACTATTTGTATGCAGGAGAATATATCACAATTTATTATGTGATATCAAAGTATCAATTGAAAGCAACATAAAAACACTTTGATCACAAAAAATCTCACTTATGGTCACCAAGCATTTGTTACTTGGCCCAAAGAGTCCATTACCCCATGTCCATCGAATTCCTCATAAACTCTTCTTAGGAATTATGCCTACCTCCTATGTGAGGTGTACCAAAACATAGTACATTAATCAATTCACTATGGAAGAAGTGGTAATGAACAAAAATCCTCAAATATCCTATTGTTTAAATTGTGTTCTCATACCAAAATGTCATGCCCAAATTTTACATAACAAAAACTCCACAAAAAATAGGTCATTTTTTAAATTTGAGATTGTATAATCACATTCTACAATCCACATTACCAAATGACTAGAGATATTCAAGGAATAATGTGTATAATTCATATAAACAAAGTCACATTACAAAATATCATATATATACATTCATAAATGATCACAAAGTCAATATGTAATGATGTCAACCCCACTTCTTATCTTTGGCCTACTAGCCCAAAACTATCTATGAAAACCTAGTGGACCCCATAAGCCCAAGGCCTAAACTTAGTGATTGACTAAACAAGGTGGGTTTGAGTAATAACTATCTCAAACATATCATCCTAACTCTACACATTGTTTAAACATGTCTCTATGTGATTTTAGCCAATCATAGGGCTTAGTTCACACCTTAAGTCACAATTAGATTATATTTTCAAGTTTACTTACTTTTATGAAAATGGATTAATAAATATCGTAGAGTGTTCATATGACCTCAAAAATTGTCTAAAATATCTTACTTAGCTCCTTGTGGATGCAACATTCCATCTCAACCATCAGATCTTTTCTATCTCAACTATCAGATTAGGACAAGTAGAGGAAACCCTAGGAATCTTTATGGAAGTCAATAAAAGGTTATATTTGAATTTTAAATTTTAATTTAAGATATAAAATGGGTAAGGAATGTTTTAATGACATGTTCATAGTCATCCATATCCATCTTCCTCACCCCTAGACCTGACATTAATGGGGTCTCCAAACTTTTTGACAAATTTCATTTTAAATATATATCTCAATAAAAAGTTTCTTGAGTTTATTTCATAGGTGCCCATTTCTTGGAATTTCTTCAATAATTATTAAGCTCTTAGATTTTTTGAAATGGTGTTAAGGAGCTTTAAGTTCATCCACAACCATTAATCGCCACCAACGTCCAAGCTAAGAATAAATTACTATTCATTTGTAATTTTAAGTTCTCAAAATAGTTTCATATGGTATAGCGAGATAAATAAATGGGGGTCCCTTTTGGGGTCATCCCATGTATTATATTCTAATAGATCATAAATGTCAAAATTTTCAAAAAATTTCTCTCATATAAAAATGTGTTATAACTTGAAATATACAAGGTTTCAGACCCTAAAATTGCTTCCCTATCGAAGAGAAAAAAAAATTAAGAGGGGCCCTTTTTTATTCAACCCACCATGGGTCTTCTATATGAATTTATCATTTTTAAAACATTAATACAAGTATTAATATTAATTTTTGGCTTGGAAAACACATGACATAAAGCAAAACATTAAAAATTCATAATGCAAAATTTTAGATTTTAAAATTTATAATAATTATCAAAGAATAAAAATAATTAATATATAAACTAATAGCCAACCCAAATAATCAAGTTATGATTTAAATGTGGTTAAAATTAAAAAACTTTTACATCCCCACTAACCATATACTATGAGTGGTTGGTATCATGTTTATTTAATAGACTGCTCAAGCCACAACCAATCTTAACCACCTCACTTGTCTCATGGGCCTCGAAGGTCTACATTGATGTCTTGTTCCCTAAACCATATATGCCAACCCATTGGGAACTAAAAAATATATCATGTATTCATATGGGAGACCAAAAACTAAGGACCTAAGCCTAACCTACAGTTAGGATATTATCCTACACTTATAGGCCCAATGTCATTTAAAAGTGCCCTACAGAGTACTAAAATTCATGGTGGCCTCTATATAGATCCTAAATTTTCAAAAAAAAATCTTTAGAATCAAAAAAATATGAATTTAAAACTAAAATTATTCCAACCCTGATTTTACTTCAATAATTATGTCCAAATTTTTCTTAAATTTAAGTTATTTTTCTTAAGGATTTAAGGCATAATAGTAGTTTCAACTTCATAAAATTGTTAAAATTAAACTATGGGTCTTAAAATATATCTAAAAAAATGTTGTGAAATCATGGTGGAGTATATTTTATGAATAAATTATTTTAGGAAGATTTAATTAATGTTTAATATGTATAAAAATTATATAACTAAAATAACATCTTTAATACCTTAAGCTCTACAAGGGGTTTTACAAAGTTTCAAGCAAACTGTGAACTAGTTTTTAATTATGTAGAATAGAAAATATATTTTAAGATAGTAGGAACATAAATAAATTCTCACTTTCATAAATAAAATAATTATTTAAATTTTACATTAAATTATAATTTGTATGCAATAGGTTACAAGAGAGATAAGGACTTGAACCATATACTTAATACAAACTTTATTTGATTATTCACATAATACAATAATTTTAAGGTAAAAAATAATATTATGTGTCTATAAATAATTAAAATAACCAAAGATAAAATATTAAAAATTTATTTCAATCTATTCTAATCTCCAAGAATCCATAGGCTAAAATAATATAATCATAAGGCCAAGGCAAGGATGGTCTCGATTCCCATCATATTTTCATTATCAAACGACTCACCTAGACACCCCAAGCCAAAGACTCTTGAATTTGGTCATGTATATTCCCATTCAAGTTTTATAAATTATGAAGGAAGTGTTTGGTTCATTTTTTAAGGAAATTTCTAATAGGCAATGTCTCTGTTTTAGTGTATTTTCCTATGAACTAGGAAACACCTCCTACATTTTCCCAAACACATACATCTCAACAAAGAAAAATAATCCTAATGGGGAAAACTCAAATAAATTTTAAAATATTAGATATAACCTCTTAGATAATTTTTCACAACCAATTTCCGAAAAATTAAAGGAGGATGGTTTCAATTAAATAACTCACCCTTGCCCATCCTACCATAGCAACTCAAGCCCATGTAGCAGCATCAGTTCACATATTAAAACTCAAAAAATGACATTCAAAATAACAAGATAAAATGGGATAAAAAACTTCCCAAGAAACCCTTATAGGTTCAACAAAATACATGTCTTGAGGGCCAAAACAAACATAAATCAAGGGAAGGATTGCAAACCAAAAGGCCTTGCCAATCCATAACAAGTTTTCAATGCTCCAAGGAGGTAACAAGTAATTATTTTACAATAAAAATATTATATAAGAAGGTTTAAAAATATCTCCTAATTCAAGTTATATATTTTTTATCACATACCGTTCCTTTAAGACTTATCTTCCAACTAGCCTCCATTTCACAAGGTCTCCTCCTAGTTTCTCCTTGCTTATGCTCCAACTCCATTTTCAAGATGGAAAAATGTTCTCCAAAAGGATGGATTTCCATTTACTTATAGGTAAATATATTAATCCTTGGTCAATGGGAAGGTGAAACTTGTCCCTTACCATGCCTTTGTGTCTTATAAAGTTCTTATGTAGCTTTTACTTATATTACAAGACCCATGCTACTTCTTACATCTCTTTTGTTCAAAGGGATATAATTACAATAGAAAATATCTAAAATTCACTTTATGTGATCCTTCAAAATTGTATTTTCAAATCCATTCATGTTTTATAAAATGTGACATCATGTTGACTCCTTTTTCATCCTTTGGACCTTCTACAGAGTTTAATAAATATCTAAGGTATGGGTTGAGAGGGTATGAATAGTGTTATTTGACTTAGAATTGTCAAAATTAAAACACGTGTTAAAAACATATTTATAACAAGACTAAGCTAAGTGTTAATTAGGGACACAAAACAACTAATGAATGGTAAAATCCAAGACTAACTAATAAGATTAGGTAATGCACAAGTAAATAGAATAACTCCATTGTAAATACTTGGCAATATTCACATAATAGTATAATATCATTATTTGAATATTTACAATGAACAAACTTATAATTATTTCTAGTTAGTTATTCTATGGGACTCCAATGGGCTCATCCTCAACTAACCTACTAACTTATTTATTTACTAACATTAATAACTATACTAGAAACTATAATAATTTTGGATCAACCATCCCAATAAATCCCCCTTGATCCAACAAGGGGTATAGAAGATGACCCAGAACTATGACTATGAAATCATTAAAATTATTTGTTTCACCCAAGACTAGGACATTATACATCGTGGTATTGATCAACCGATGTTGCTTTCAAGAAGCCATCCACCCATGAGTTGTGGCATGAATGATGAACACGATCAATGTATGTCTATCCCCTCTAACCATTTTTACTTTAATATAGTATAATACAATTAAGGCATATTCAATCATATTAATCCACATAAGGTCTCACACATAAACTCATAAAAGTAACTAGTCATTACTATGTATGGCATGTCTCCATGACGCCCAACAAATGTTAATAGAATTTTGCTCAATGTTATAGTGCTAAAAACTTCTATGTCAAATTGTACAATAATAGATGATTAATTAAAGGCCATGTAGTATCTTCCACCATCAAATGAGAGATTAGAATCCCTTGTATCAAAAAATAAATAAAAACTACTATGTTCTCATCATGAATATCAATGAACTGAAGAAAACTAAAATGAAAATTAAAAGCAACAACAAACTAAAAAAATACACTATTTTTACCAAAAATGTTATTCAATAATTGTACCCAAACTCCAAGTGAATATCTAACTAAAGAAGGGGAATTATCCTCTACGCTACAAGGGATACTTCAACCTCCAACTTAACACATATACTTTATCAATCATAAGGATCCTGATGGACCTATAATGGATAACATTTTCTCTGATAGTACAACCATGAGATCATATTATGAAATTATATTATTTTGAAGGTGTCAGTTTATACCAAAAATGTACCTTTATACATCTTTTTCAATACATTTATTTTAAAAATCATATAAAACGTTTAATTCATAAATTTGACCATTTCAATGTTTCTAGAATATCCAAAAACCTATATATTGATTGGTTACATGACCACCTTCCTAAAAAATAGCAATTAAATGAAAAAGTCATAAAATTTATTGCAAGTGTTGAAAGTCATGTAAATTACACTAAAATCATAATATTCATTTTCAAAAAAGCATATTCTAAAAAGATTAATTTCTAAAAGAATTCTTTGCAAGGAATTGAACTCTTGATTGCTCTTTAGAAATTGAATTTAGAAAATAAACTTGACCAACTCCACTACAAGCATTATTCAGATATGCTTTCAAGATTAGCTTTATAAACTGTAGTTTTTTATTTTGCACAAATATATATATATATATATATATATATATATATTGCATGTAAAAATGGTTCACCCAAATATTCATGGGAAGTGAATTTTTTCACCTTTGCTCTTTGTTTGTGGGGCCTACCTTAATATTTAAAAGTGAAACATGCAAAATCAAATGCAAATCAAGTCAGCACCATACTTTTGCTTAAAATGCCATTTTAGTTGTATGGAGTTATATATATATATATATATATATATATATATATATATATATATATATATATATATATATTGCATGTAAAAATGGTTCACCCAAATATTCATGGGAAGTGAATTTTTTCACCTTTGCTCTTTGTTTGTGGGGCCTACCTTAATATTTAAAAGTGAAACATGAAAAATCAAATGCAAATCAAGTCAGCACCATACTTTTGCTTAAAATGCCATTTTAGTTGTATGGAGTTATACTATTGCTTGAATATTCACTTTGTTTGCACATAAATCTATACATAAATAATTTAGAAGGGTTTTTAAAGGAATTAAATGTTGTAAAATAGTAGATATGAAGATTAAAACTTATCAAAATTTCATACACCTGATTAACATGTTGTACTATGTTTCAAACTCAATTCATTTCATTGTATAATCCATACAGTTGCTCTTAGGAATATAAAATAAAATAAGACTGGTTTTTAACTGAGAAATGTTTTCTAGGTCATACAAACTACTTCATATTAGCATAGAAAATGAAATTGGCTGAGTTTTAGATAATAACATGTCATGTTATTCCATTTTGAATCATACAAATTGATTATTTGATCATATATATTGGCAAAGAGGAGTCTCAAATTGGTTTTTGGACCTACCAATCTGATTTAATGACAAGTAAGCCGCATAAATGATTTTATGAAAGCTTTTAGGTCATACAAAAATGGAGTTTGGTTGAACTTTTAGGGATATAAAATCAAGTTTGGAGATTGTAAACCAAAAATAAAAACTCAAATCTTCATACCATTTTTTAAAACAAAATTCTTGTTCTTTGTCTTCAAATGTCTTCCACATGGGCTTGCACTTAAACTTTCACATTCACCTTCACAACATAGGCTCTAACTTTAATTTCACCAAGCTTCGCATTCACCTTCAAATTTATCACCAATAAATTACTTTTAACCAATTTTAATACCATTGGTAGGACTAGGTAATACACAGGTAAATATAATAACTACATTGTAAAAGCTTGGCAATATTTCACATAATAGTAAAATCTTATTATCAGAATATTATAACTCTTTGTATTTATTTATTCTATGAGACTCCAATGGGTTCATCCCGAACTAACTTAATAACTTATTTATTTACTAACATTAATAACTATACTAACATGTTAGGATCACTCATACACACGTCAATGTAAAAATTAAATTTTAGTAATTTGACAACAAAACTTTATTAACAGGTAAAATATCTATGTTAAAAATATTTTCAAGAAGCTAAAGCTTTATAAGCTTTTACAAAGGTAGTTTTATGGAACTTAACTACCATACGGGTCTAACCCATTAAAACCAACTACCTTTTTACAAACTAACATTATTTAATTTAGCTACTACCATTATTAATTAGCAATTATAAAAAGGGGTGTATGTGCCCCATACTAATAAAGTAACTCTAGAAATACAATAAAGTAATTTTAGATCAACCAACTCAACACTAATGTATTCCAATATCCCTCATTTGGCAACCTGTAGTCCTACACATCATTGCACATATAAAATTACTTTATCCTAGGATAATTGAAGTAACAAATCATGAAATAATATTGAGTAACATGTACAACATGAATTGTATACATAGAAGCATTACAAGAATTATATTATCTCAAAAAATCATGTGAACTATATTATATCAATGTTAGAATATAATAAATAAAATTTAAATACGAAATGTAGAAATTGGACCTTACACAATAAGTCTTGTTGAAGATATAAGAAGAGAAACTCATAGCGTATTTTCTACACATCATTTGCCAATTTTCATTATGTCCAAAATTTATCTAAAATAAATTTTATCTAAAATGTTAAATGTTAATCTATTCAACACATATATTCCACAAAAATTTAAATGGAAATTTTGATTAAGGATTTAATCAATAATTAAGGCTAAAATTAAGTGATAAAGCTCAAAAGTGACCTCCTATTTTGAAAGATTTCACAGTAAATACTCAAACATATTTTAAGGCGATTGGAATTAACAAAATGTGCAACAAGAGAAATGGTAAATTTTTAACTGCATGTGTGTTCACTAAGGACTTGTAAATTTTCACAATTACATTTAGAATATAATGTCCATTTAAATTGGATTTCATTGTATAAACCTGATTATAAATATGTCACGAATGGACTAAAATTTTGTAATCTACATTTATATGTCATAGCAACTGAAGATTCAAGTGGCATTTTGCATAGTTGGAAGTGATCTTCTATAACTCCTAATTTTATGTATGTATAATTCCAAGTGACATGGAAATGGAGATTATTTCTCAGTGGTCTCTTTAAAATTATTTAAAGCTAGGAAATAGGTAATTTTATTTTATTTGCTTTTTAGCTACAAAATTAGGAACTATTAATTCATTTATAATAATCACGATCATATGCAAGCTTTTTTATATTTGTGGTGGCCCCTATTTTGAATTATAAATACATTACATTGTGATCATTTTAATTAGGAAGTAAATTTGGAACATAGCATGCTTAAGAAATCAATGTGGATGTTCTTTGAGTCTGTGTTTTTCCCTTTCTCAACCCAGATTAATTTATGTATTTTTTTTAACTTAAAGTGATCACTACATTTTTATTTGATTTTTTATGCATTGGTTAGATTGAGTATTTTTACTATTATAATTATTTCTTTAGTTAATTTATGGTATTTGATTGATGTAGATGGATGTATTATTTTTTATTTTTGATACTGAACTCTAATTTTATTAATTTTTTATGGATGAATATGCTTTTCTATTTATTTGTGGTGGTTTATCTTACAAAGTGATTTTATGTAAATTTGCTCACAACTGATTAATCTATAGACTCCTTACTATGTTTATTTAAATTTGACTGAATGTTTGATTTTGTAAACATTAATTGTCTACAATAGATTTCATAAATTATTTATTTGAGCAAAATAATATCTCAATATAAATTTTGAAATCTTCTTTTTTTCCCTACCCTTTCCCTCCTTTTGATGTTTTTAAATCAAATTAAAACTTTGTAAAATAGAACCATTGTGAATATACATATTTAGGTTAGTTTTGATTATGTGTTAGGTGGAGCTAATTTGATCACAATGAGGACTTTCTTGGGTAGGTCACAATCATGTTACATATCAACATTATTATATAATTGGCTATCTATAAAATTGCATCCCTACAACTCATGTGTTGGGTTACACTTTTTTATCCTAAAATGAGAAGGTGAAAACCCATCACTTATTGGATCTTGTTCACAAACTTGTATCAATGAGGTCTTGCTCACTTGTCTAGAACTGATGTATTTAAGTTTTTTTGAAATAAATGCATACAATAAATTTATAGGGAAGGCACCTTAATTTTTTGAATCCATAAGTGTGGTGGGCAGACCCCACCTTGTTTTTTTTTTTCTTGAATTCCAAACTTGGTTTGTGAAGAGAATTGGAAAGAGCCATTTCTAAAAAGTTCATTTTTAATTTCTCTCTTCTTCTAGAATATTGAAGTGTAAATTTGAGCATCAATAGTCATTATTTTTGTGTTTGAAGTTTTTTTACCTTAGAACTTGGTTGCACTTGAGGTAGGGGTGTTAGACCCATAGTTAAGAAACTTGGTCTCTAAAAGGTTGATCTTAAATTCTCTAACCACATGATGAATTTCATTAAAATATTGGTAAGTGTTGAGGACCACATTTTCCTTAATAGGTAAAAGCAAGATTTGAGAAAATATAGTCTAAATTTCACTGTCAAAAATCATTGAGTCATTATTTTAACCATATTATTAAGTCTAAGCACATGCAAACAATATAATTGTTCCCTTTCTTTAATTTGATATTTTTTGTAAAGTTGACCTTCATGCAAATGTTAATCTAAAATTTATCTAGGAAATCATCAACTAATGTTTTGAAAGTAAGCACAAATAAACTTGGTAAATAATAAAACCAATCACGTGCATAGACATTTAAACTCTTTTGAAATAACTTATTTAATAGCTTATCATTGTGAAAAAAAATATAGTCAAAATACATAAAATAATCTAAAATGGTGAGAAGTATCTCTTTTTCCATTGAATAATTCTAACTTGGGAGCTACAAATCTTATTAGCAAAGGATAAGCAAGCACTTTATAATCCAAGCGGTTAAATAAATATCATTGAAATTAAACATCTTACTTGTATTTTCAGACCCTTGAGATAACACTTGAATTATACTTTTGAGCTCATGTAATGCATGCATCATAGTAACCACTTCTGGATTAGGAAAAGAGGTGGCAGTGGAATAAATTGGAATAGAATCATTATGAAAAGAATCAAGTTGATAAGTGGTATGAGTGATAGAAGTAATTTGAGAATCATGTTGAGAATTTGAAATAAAATGATAAAGATCAAGTGGAGAATCTTGAGGAACTTGGGAAGCAATCAAAGTAGTTTGAGAAGTGAGCAAAGAATCAGCAAGAGTAGAAGCGATGCAAATAAAAGGAAGAACGGTTTTAAAAGAAAAATCAGAAATGGCTACATTTTTATACATGAAATATGTCCTCTTAAGTGTTTCATTAGCATTTTTAACATTCAAATGTCAATTTTTCAATAAATATAATTTGGATTATAGCCTCATTTAGAACCTCTTGACATAAGGTTTCTGGTTGAGCATATTTTAGTCCATACATTGAATTTTCTATTTGATTGAATGAGTCATAATGCATTTTCTAAAGTGTGCAAGTCTTTCTATTCTTTAAACTTCATCTTGGTGTTCACTATTAAATACATTATCAAATTCAAATACATTCATACAATTATCATTTAAAGGAATAACAACATCATTTACAATAAAAATTATAATAGTAAAAAAAACACTAACATCATTTGGAGACACCATTTTCTTTCATAAGCAATCTCTAATATGAACCAATATAATTTTAGCAAAACCAAAATGGTTATAATGTATTCTATAATGTCTCCTAGTCAGGGTCTTATATATAATTACTTTGGGTATCATAAGATGAAATCACACGTAGCATGCAAGTATCCAAGTTTGAAATAAGCAATATAATATAAGGTTTGAATATTAAAAACAAGATCTAGGGATCATTGTTTTAGACAAATAAATTGTTACAATCCCTAGAACAATCAAAGAAAAATTTGACCATGGAAGTATGCAAAGCATGCAAGACAATGTGGCTTCACTGAAAGATATATATGTGAAAGTGGGTTTACATTAACATAAAATACATCTACCTATAATACATTACAAATAAGCCTAATCAAATCAAGAAAAATAAAATCATAATTTATCACATAAACAAAATATTTTGATTCAGTGGTAAAATGCAAGAGCAGGTGCAAGAATAATATCTAATTCACCGTGAATTTGGAGACATTCATTATAAATTTAAAAACATATAGCAATTCTAGATAATGAGGAAAAAAAACCCATAAAAATATAAATGAACAGAGACTATCCCCTACAATCATTAATGCACTCTTCTAGTACTATCAATGCACTCTTCCAGTACTATCAATGCACACTTATAGAACCATCAAGTATAAATTCTGTAAACTATTGTGTAAGAAAAAACTATATTGGTGATCATGTTGATTAGCTTCGTGTCTCCAAAAAACTCGATCACTTTTCCAAAATTTTATGTGAATATTTGTGAAACTAATCTCCTTATTCAAAACCCTAAATGGTCAACAACACCAAGACAAACCAAAAAATAGGGATGTGTTCAGAGACATGTTATTCATCAGTTATTATCAGACCCCTAGAATCATTGTATAAATTTTGTATTCAACACATCAACTATAATGAATGTTTAATTAGTAGTAAATTTAATGTAGGTTTTAGTCTTATATGAATTTTCATGTGGTGGAGAAAATAAATGTTTCAAATGTGCTTAAATTTTGCTCTAAATGATTGAATTAACTAATCTTGCACTTTCACAATTAATTTATAAATGGATGGATTTGTGTCTTTCTCACTTATGTCATGTCCATTCATGTCATTAGTCATTTTTGTCCTTATTCAACCATGTCTGATATGAATTAATGCACCTATCTATGTATAGGCTTCTTAAATTCAAATTATGACCCTATTGGTAAGAAAACTGGCATAATGGGCATGAAAAGATGAAAAAGTGAGAGCACATGGCATGAGAGATATAAATTGAGGGTCACGTGGGCCCATTTTAAAGTTGTACATTGTATGATTTTTGGGTACTAAATCTATAGAGTGTATAGTTCTAGGAAGAAAACCCCAAATGAAGGAAATGGGTAGGGTAAAAAATAGAGAAAGAGGATAAATAGAGGAAGGAAGAGGAAATGGTAGGGAAACATTTATAAAAATATGTAAAATGTGTCAATAATATCCTAATATGAACCACTAATTAACAAACTCACAAGTGCCTATTGGCTAAAATTGGCCTACTTATGAAGTTTTGGCCTGAATGGATGCAATATAGAATTCTAGAGAGGCCCTAGAGTGAATTGAGAACCTGAACAGAGTTATTATTGATTTAAGTAATCCAATGGTGTAATATTAATACCACATGTCACTTTAAAATATTTTGAAACACTTTAAGCAAACTTAAAGTGTAATTTGATGATTTTTAGGAAGTAGGTCTGGAAACAGGTCTAGAATTGTAAGTGAAAGGATCCAATAGGTTTCCATTATGTTCATGGCATCCAAGGGGAATGAAATATTTTTTATCAAAGTCTAAAAGGTTTATCAGAGCCTTGATGGGTCCAAAAATTATTATCACAATCCTAGAGAAGCCAGACCATCATGGCATGTCACACAAGAATAAACAGGTCACTTTGGTTGTACATTTTATAAGTATACTTGGAGAGGCTTCTCAAATTTTAAGGACTACATGAAAATTATTTTTTTCATGCCTTGAACATCCCCTAGAAATTTTGTGTCTTGATGTATTTTATATCTCAAGATACAAGCTTTCAAAAATGATCAAGCAGTGAGAGACATGCCTGGGAACATCAAATAAAAGCCACAAAAAGTAGGCATTTGAATTCAAAATGCTTCAAAGGATCTTGAGAATTAATGCACTACTTATAAGTGTCAAAATATCACTTTATCATATCATATATCAATGGCACATGGATAACATCTCAAGTCAATGGAACTATCAAGATCAATAGCGCGAGTTAGAGGATCAATGGTGAGCATAAGGTCAACAAGTTAGAGGAACCTGAGGTTGAATGTAGGGATAAAAAGTGACACAATCATGGTGAATTAAAGGATAAATGGTTCCCATTTGATTAATCAAATTAAATTTTGATGGAGCATGTTCAACTATGTAAAGGAGATCAATGGTGCATGTGAGGTCAAAAAGTAAATGAGCTTATATTACACGCAAGGCTACCATGTGCCACAAGAGCTATAACTAGATGAAAACTAGAATTAGGACCCATATATTTAAATTTGGGTTGCCAAGTTTCATAATTTAGGAAGCTTGAATCAAACATTGATAGAGCAAATTCAATCAAATTCTAGGAGGCACAAGATGGAGACACATGTCTGAATTTGTGACAAGCATATTTTAAAATGTGATAAAAAGCATGGTAAAGAATGCCACATAAGTAGATGTGTCATATCAAAGGATTTTGTGGACCCAGGAAGACAAATGCATAAAGCTAAGATCTAGGTACAATCTAGGTTGAACTAGAACAAATATTTCAAGTCTGAGGGCCACCATTAAAGCTCAGTTTGGACCTCTGGTTTGAAAATGTAGAACCCACAATATTTTTTTGGAGGTTGCAATGTTTTTTCATGACTATGTTTGTCATCCTAAGAAAGGGATCTACATGTACAATAATATCTTGGCTTTTATGATGTTCAGAGGTAGAATAGGTTTATTCAAACCTAATGAGATAAAGAATAAGGCTTAGCATATGGCAGAGCTTCATTGAAATGATAGCTATACAAAAACCAATAAATGGGTTTGGTTTTCATCTATAGTGAACCTATGTTCAAGGTTTGGAGTAGAGGTAGATATATATAGGATATGAAAGAAGTGTCTTATATTTTGACATGGCCACATCCTCAACAAATAGGTGCCTATAGCCACTTAAAATAGACATAGTCATGGCTTTGTTAGGTCCTTAGATATGAGGATTTTGTCCTTAAAGTCAAGTCAAGTGGAGGGTGGCATAGAAGTTCCAAGAGAGATATTTGGTGGTTGAATATTTCAAGTGGATCATTCAATTCTTTTTAGAGCCTTAAGGATCTTTCCTCCTTGGAAGGATCATGACTTATCATCTTCAACAACAATGTTTTGTCTTCTAGTATGTTTCTCAGCCAATAAGAGGCTTAAAAGGCTATTGGGACAAATGAAGGTTAATTTGTCAATAGAGGACTAGTCCTAATTTGATCAAAATATGGTTGAAAATTCATTAAAGGGTGGTGGCATCGCATTTGTTTATTTTGATTGTGTGTTTCTCCTCTCTTCCCTTTTCTCCTATGTCTCCCATTTCTCCTCCATTGTAAAAAAATCTCTCTCTAATTTTAGATAGACTCTCTAATTTTGAAAAAGAATATCAAAATAATCTCATTTGATAAGGCTAGACTCTATCAAAAAAATTTAAGAACTACCTCTTGAAGTGATAAGA
Source organism: Torreya grandis (assembly GCA_037957365.1). Classification (NCBI taxonomy): domain Eukaryota; kingdom Viridiplantae; phylum Streptophyta; class Pinopsida; order Cupressales; family Taxaceae; genus Torreya; species Torreya grandis. The sequence continues at coordinate 1,693,633 of JARHVA010002068.1, forward strand.
TCAATTTTTACCTATCTCTTGCCTTTAACTAGTGTTTAACAAGTTTGTACATGATGTCTTTGTGAAGGAGATTCTTCTATATCCATTGTCCTTCTTTCTTGCCTCTTTTAAGGCATTTTCAAGCTATTTTTAAGTCTAATCTTGTGTTCTATATACCATTAATGAATGCCTAGTGTGAGTCTTATAATTTCTCTTTTCTCCATTCATTGTTTCATGAGCCTAGTTTATGAAACACTTATGCAAATTAGCTAGTTGTGAGATTCTGTGAGCCAATATTATCTTATGTTAAATCAGTATTGGTTTCAAGCATCTGTGAGTCTCATTTAAATTTGGTGTATCACCCTTTTAGATTTATTAGTAACCCTTTTCCTTCTCTCTAACCCTTTTCCAATATGAATTATTAGTTTAGGTGATCCATCAAGAGGAATCCAGCCTTCTCTAGAGGTTCAATCTCACCATAGCATACCCACATCTTAGGGTTTATTCCCATTATGTATCTTAGTTAGAGAGACCCTAAACAACCCTCTACAAGGGTAAAAACTAATGTTACAATAGTTTTTAGTACACTCAATGGGACCCACTTTCAAAGAATATTGATCAACTTTGATGTTGGTTTGATCAATTTACAATAGTCATAGCTTTCACACAACATTATCTGGTGACTTTGAGCAACACTCAACATTATGGTGTAGAGCAGTGGCTATCTTTCATGCCAAAGGTGACAAAAATATCATATTTTAGAGGTATTCCTTTTGAATTTGTTGAATTACCTTTGAACTTAGTAAAAAGGTTAAGATTTTATAATACACATACATATAAAGGAATCTTTCCTCCTAAACCAATTTTTAAATTCACCTCTGCAAGAATATCTTTGTTATGTCCTTTCAATTGCCATGGCAGCCCTAAAGCTTTTCCTTTTATGGATTTTAATGGATAGAGTCTTTTAGACCTCTAGTAGTATGATCCTATTCCAATAGTAGCTCTTAAAAGTGTCCCTTATTTCATAAGAGACCAATCTACAACCCCTTCTGATCACCTTAAAGATATAACCAAATTTTGTAATATTCATGACATCACTAAGGAAAATGTGGCTATTAGGATATTGGCCATCTCATTCAAGGGTAAAGCCTTGGATTGGTATAGGAACCTTACTTATAACTCCATAACATCATGGGATCAGTTAGGTAATGTATTGTGTAAGAGATTTAAAGAAAAGAGTGGCCACTTGTCACTTGTAGAATAGTTAACCACAATCAAGAGGGTTCTTCATGAGGTCATGCAAGATTTTAATAAAATATTTCGAAAGACATGGGACAGAATCCTAATCTCTGTTAGGCCTACCCAAAACTTTGCTTTCTTTTACTACTTGAAAACCCTCAATAGTGATATTGTAGTAATGATTCAATCTATGGGAGGGAACACACTACCAAATGCTTATGAGGTGGTAATCAGAGCATAGAATTATTTAGTACAAATTAGAAAGCTTACACCTAGACCATCAATGCCTTTGTTCCTTGATTCCTCCCCTTGCATCCATTCCCCCCATGCCAATATTTGTTTCCATATGTACACCAAAACAATAAAATATTTCAACTAGTCAATCTAGTGATTCCTAAAAAACAAGAGGTTCAAGAGCTTAAGAGCATGTTTCAATCCTTTGTAAATGAGTTGGTGAATGTGAAGAGGCATCAAGCCCAATATAATAGACCTTATCAAGATCCTTCTCACCCTAATCAGCAGTCTTATCATGCTAATAGGCCACCCTACAAAGGAAATTTCCAACTCACTAGGTGAATGTGATCAACAGTCTTATCATGCTAATAGGCCACCCTACAAAGAAAATTTCCAAAGATAAGGCCAAGGATAGGGTCAGCCTAACTATGTTAGGAAAAATCATTATAATCCAAATTTTGTAAGTACCTCTACTACTTTGGTCCCTATTCAGAATAACATTGCTCAAGAAAATGAGGGTACTATACCTTAGAATCAGTCTTTTGATCAATACATTATCCCAAACACTGAGTTTAATTAGTGTTTCAATGATCAATGGTAGTAGGGTGCTAAATATGGATATAATCAAGCTCTTATGGCTTAGAACATATAAATACCTATGATGACAAAACTAGAAGAGCCTCAACAAGGCCAAGGGCTTAATGAAGAACCAAACCAGTTGGGTGATACAATGGTTAACTATGAGCAGGAAGAATACTATGCATCCAATCAGCAAGCTAGTTCTAGCCAAGCATACATTCTACTAGCAGATAATACAAGGTTTAAAAGAAGGAACATAGATGGTGGTTAGGAAGCAGTCAAATATCCCCTACTACTATTCCATTTCTATCAAAGCCAAGTGGACCTACTACTGCTCCAAAGATTCTAATAGCTCCAAAGAATCAAAATTAAGGAAATGCATTTGTGCCCTAAAACTCACAAGTTTAAAGTATAGTTTTGGCTCCCAAAGCATAACCAAAGGTTAGTGGTTTGCCCATCAACATTGTTGAACAAATGAATAAATCCATTATGAGTGTGACAATGTGGGACATGCTTTCCATGCTCGATCAGGTAGATATCCTTCAAGAAGGATAGTCAAATATCAGTGTTTTTAACAAGCCACCAAGTAAATAAAATGTAGTCCTCACCAATGCAACCAAAGGACCTAATGAAGGGCAACCAAATAAGGTGGCCAAACCTCCTCCCTTTTAAATTTTTGTAATCATTGGTGACTCCTTGGTACACAACTACATGGTAGATAGTGGTGAAAGTAATTTAGTAATGCCAAATTTAATAGTAGATCAGCTTGGTTTGAAGTATAAACCCCAATCTAAGGGAGTTTTATAGCTTGATAGATATTCCACCAAACCATCTAGTATCATCAAAGGTCTAAACCTAACCCTATATGCTTGTCCTAGTGTTTTTGTGGCTCCAGATATGTTGATTCTAGATGTGCCTCCTCATTTTGCTCTATGCTTATCTAGATATTTCACATCAAAAATTGGGGGTTATCAGTAGTTGATTGGTCCTATATGGCTTTTAGAATAAGGTATGGGACCAAAGTATCTATCAAAGTTGAGCCTATTGCATAATTTCACATAGAACCTTATGGGCTAGATAGCTAAAATGTCAATTACACCATCCTAGATGAAGATGATCATTTGGTTGGTCAAGAACTAAACATTCATCCTAAGGAGATATTTGATATACTTTTAGATGAGTTATGGAGTGAAAATCAATTGATTAATCCTTTGGAAGGTGTTGAGGAAAGACACATGGGATTCTACTACTTGCATGAGGAGATTGAATCCATGTCATCCCTCATTAGGCCACAAGAATATGCTAGTGTTTTATGGAAATTGTTATTTCATGGTTTAAGGAGCAAGCATGGGGAAGTTACAGGTGCAATGCTAGTATCTCCCTCCAGTTATAAGTGCTTCTCCTCTTACAATTTCCAATTCAGTTGTTCTTATAATGTAGTTGAGTATGAGGGCCCTATTCATGGCCTTCAATGGGCTACTAAGAGGGGAATCAAGCAGTTATAAGTATATGGGGATAGTGAGCTAATAATGATTCAAGTCAAAGACCAAAACATCATAAAGAATCCCTTGATGATATCCTACAAGTATAGAGTGTGGGACATTCTTGAGGATTTTAAGGCCTTCAACATCCAATCAGTGCCAAGGAATCAAAATCAACATGTTGGTAGGTTGGTAGCTAAGGGAGCTCATTTTGACTTCCCAAATGAGTTGAAAAATTCCAAAGTGCAGCCACATGTTAAAGTAGTGGTAAGACCATCAGTGCCAAACAATGAGGCTCATTGATAGGTCTTTGAGAGTGATAAGTAGATTTCTTGTTTCTTATAGCAGGAGGTAGAGTTTTCCTCATTGAATTGAGGTAAATTTCAACAACGGTATGAAGATTAAATTATTCAACTGAGGTATAACAAACTTCTTAAAAAGGTGGTCACCCTTGAGTCTCTTTTCCATGAGGGAGACCATACGAGGAAACACAAGGCAATAATGTCAACTGATGAGAACTATAAAAGTGTTCTTATCCTCAAATACAAGCTCCTCAAGCTTAGAAAGGTAAGCACTAGGGCTGAAAGGCATGATTTCATTGAACTTTATAAATAATATGTAGACATCTTTGCTTGGGAATACAAAGATTTAATAGGCATTGATCCCAAGATAGCCCAACACACTATAGAATTAGAGGTTGATGCCAATCTTATTAGGTAGAAGTAAAGGCCTATTAACCCCAAAATTGAAGAGATTATGAGGAAAGAATAGACTAAATTTATTGAATCCAATATCATCTTTCCCATCAGGCACTCCTCATGGGTAGCCAAACTAGTGCTTGTAAAGAAGAATAATGGGGAGATCAGATTATGTTTTGACTTTAGGAACCTAAATATGGTCTCTTTGAAATATCATTACCCCTTACCATCCATCAATCAACTACTTCAAATACTTTTTGGTTTAGAATGTTTCTCTCTTTTGGATGGGTATTCAGGATACAACTAGGTGCTGGTAAGAAAATAGGACCAATACAAGACTGCCTTCACCACAAAGTGGGGTACAAACGATTATCATAAGATGCCTTTTGGCTTGTAAAATTTTGGGGCCACTTTATAAAGAGTAATGGACATGGATTTCCAAGGCTTGTTAAATCAGATGGTATTAGTTTACTTAGATGACATCATAGTTTTCTCCAAGAAGGCTAGTGAGCACTTGGATCACCTTAGGTTGATCTTTAAAATATGTAGTGAATATGGGATCTATTTGAATCTTAATAAATGTGTGTTTGTTGTTCATTAAGGAAAACTCTTAGGATATTATTTCAAATCAAGTATTAGCCATTGATCTTGATAGAGTAAGTGCCATCTTGGCATTATGTTTATCTAAGCATAAGAAGGGACTCCAGAGTTCCCTTGAAAAAATAAACTTTGTGAGGATATTTTTACGTAGTTTTGTAAACTTGGTCAAACCTATCACTGCCATGCTAAATAAGAACCAAGTGTTCACTTGGTTAAATGAAGGTAAAATAGCATTTGAGACTATCAAGAAATCCATTGCCTAAGCATCTTAACTCATGAATCCTAACTTCTCAAGGGATTTCATATTTTATACCTTCACTAATGTTGACAATATATCAGCTATGTTGATGAAAAATAATGGTGAAGGACTTGAGAACCCAATTGATTTTTTAGTCAAGGGCTTGAGGGGTATGAGGTAAATTATACTTTTGTAGAAAAACAAGTTCTTGTAGCTTTGAGAAGCCTCAAGAAGCTTAGACCATTGTTGTCCAATATAAATATCTATCTTATTATATGTCATGTTGGAGTGAGGGACTTTTTTCTTAACATAAACTTGAATGAGAAGAGAGCTGGTTAGATTACCAAGGTCATAGAGTATGACATGGAGATCAAGCTCACTAAGCTAGTAAGAGGTAAAGGCTTATGTGAACATATGGTGGATGACCTTCATGAATATAAATAAGTTGTTTTGGTAACACAAGACAACTCATAAATTAATTCACCTCCACCTTACAATAGATGCCTCTAGGATATGACACATTTTTTGGTTGCAAGTGAGTACCCTCAAGGTATGGATAGGGCAAAAAGAAGGCATTTGAGAATTTAGTCAATACCTTATGTATTGGTTGATGGGGTATTATTCAAAAAAGACCTCAATGGAGTGATTCTTAGGTATATTGATGATAACCAAGTCCCTAGGCTCTTGGATAAATTCCATGATGGGCCTGTAGGAGGCCATTTTGCTTCGAAGACTACCACAACAAAAAGTAATGAGATATGGTTATTATTGGCCCAAAAAAATTAAATATGTATATGCATGGGTCAAAAGGTTCCAAAAGTGTGCTCTCTTTGTAGGAAAACAAAGATTGGCATCCCGTCATTTCAACCCAATTCGGGTGGAATAGCCCTTCATGTAGTGGGGTTTGGACTTCATAAAAATGATCAATCCACCTTCCAGTGGAAGACACAAAAGGGTACTCACTGTTATTGACTACTTCACCAGGTGGGTGGAAGTAATTTCCCTCAAATAATCCAATGAAACAGTAATTTTGGACTTCTATGATACCATAGTGACTAGGTTTGGTGTACCAGCCATAATAATTTTAGATAATGCCCTAGCATTTGTTGGCATGAGAACAAGTAAATGGGCACTTCAACTGGGCATCTATCTTAGTATATCCTCTAATTAATACCCCAAGGCAATGGAATTGTAGAGTTAAAAAATAAGAACTTGATAAGGATTATCAAGAGGACTATGGAGGAGAACTAGAGAGTGTGGCATATAAAGTTAAGAACAGCCTTATGGGATGATAGAGTAACTCCCAAAGTTACCATTGGAAATTAACCATATGTCCTTGTATATGGGAGGGAGACTGAATTTCCCATCTCTCTTAAGTTACCTACTTTGGATCTATCCCATCAACTTGAGTTAATGGAGAGTGAGCCCATGAGTGTGATGATGGTAGAGCTCATGGAGCTTGAAGAAAACAAGGACCTTGCAATGAAGATACTAGAGTCACATCAAGCTCAAGTCAAAAAATATTTTGAAAAGAGATCCATAACAAGGGGATCTATTCCTCAAATGGAATTCAAATAGGGCCAAGCTAGGAAACCATACCAAGTTTTACAGCTTATGGAGTGGCCCTTAATTGATTCACGGATACAAATAACATAATGCTTTTCAACTTGCCCAGCTAGATGGAGAGGTATTACCCATCCCATTCAATAGAATAAATGTAAAGCTTTGTTATTAAAAGAGTTTTCAACCATTCTATATATTATATTATTTTTTCATGCTTTTATCTAAGTGTCTTGTGCACATTTCTTTTTAGTTTTATGTTTTCTTTCCATAAGTGCCTTGGGCATAGTTATTGTTTTGTTTCTTTTGGTCCTTATTGCTTCAAGAGGATATTTTTTGGAAAGGATCAACCTTGTATCATTTTCAAGATTAGTTAAGGAAGAAAGACTTGTGAATCTATATTCCCAATGGATCAAACAAAGAAATTAATATGTTGCATAGCAGGCATGCAATCCCAAGATATTGCCAAAAATGTTGGCCAAAATTGGCCTACATATGAAGCTTTGGCCTAGATGGATGCAATGCAGTATTCTAGAGAGATCCTAGAGTGAAGTGAGAGTCTAAGTAGAGTTTTTTTTTATTGAATTAATCCAATGGTGGAATATTAATACCACATGTCACTTGTAAAGCTTTTGAAACACTTTAAGCAAGCTCAAAGTGTAATTTGATGGTTTTTAGGGAGTAAGTCTGGAAACAAGTCTAAAATTGCAAGTGAAAGGATACAATAGGTTTCCATGGTGTTCATGGCATATAAGGGGAATGAGGCAAGTTTTCTCAAAGTTTAAAAGGTTTATCAGAGCCTTGATGGGTCTAAAAATGATTATCACAAACCTAGAGAAGGTAGACCATCATGGCACGTCATATAGGAATGAACAGATCAGTTTGGTTCTACATTTTATAAGTGTAATTAGAGAAGCCTCTTAAAGTTGAAGGACTACATGGAAATTATTTTTTCATGCCTTGAACATCCCATGTAAATTTGGTGTCTTGATGTATTTTATATCTCAAGATACAAGCTTTCAAAAATGATCCAGCAATGAGAGACATGCTCGGGGATGTCAAATAAAAGCCACAAGAAGTAGTTGTTTGAATTCAAAATTCTTCAAAGGATCCTAAGAATGAACTAACTACTACCAAGTGTCAAAATCTTGCTTGATCAGATCATAAATCAACAACACATGGATAATAAATTGAGTTAGTGGGACCATCAAGATTAATGACGTGAGTTAAAAAAATGCAATCGAAGATCAATAGCAAGCACAAGGTCAAAAAGTCAGAGGATCCTGAGGTTGAATCTAGGGATGAAAAGTGACACAATCATGATGAATTATAGGATCAATGGTGCATATTTGATCAAGCAAATCGAATATTGATAGAGCACATCCAACCATGTAAAGTATATCAATGGTGCGTATGAGGTCAAAAAGTCAATGAGCCTAGATTTCACGTGAGGCCACCACATAACATAAGAGCGGTAACTAGATGAAGACTAATAATAGGATCCATAGATTGAATTCAAGGTTTCCAAGTGTCAAATTTTAGGAAGCCCAAATCAAATATTGACAAAGCAAATTTAATCAAATTCCAAGAGGCACAAGATGGCAACACATGTCCAAATTTATGATGAGCATATTTTTAAATATGATAAAAAGTGTGGAAAATAATGATACATAGGCAGACGTATCATATCAAAAGATTTTTTTGACCTAAGTAGGAAAATGAATAAATCCAAGATCCAGGTGCAATCCAAGTTAAACTAGAACAAATATTTTAAGTCCAAGGGCCACCCTTAAAGCTCAGTTTGGACCTCTAGTTTAAAAATTTAGAACCCACAGGACATGTTTTCTAAGGTTGAAATGTTATTTCATGATTTTGTTCATCATCCTAAGAAATGGATCTATGTGTACAACAATCTCTTGGCTTCTATGATGTTCAGAGGAAGAATAGGTTTATTTAAACCTAATAGAGATAAAGAACAAGTCTTAGCATATGGTAGAGCTTCATTGAAATGATGACTATACGAAAACCAATAAATGGGATTGGTTTTCATCTATAGTGAACCTATGTTCAGGGTTTGAAGTAGGGGAAGATATAAATGGGATATGAAATAAGTGTCTTATATTTTGACATGGCCACATCCTCGACAAACAAGTACCTACAACCGCTTAAAATAGACATAGTCATGGCTCTATCAAGTCCATGGATATGTAGATTTTATCTTTATAAGCAAGTTAAGTGGAGGGTGGTGTAGAAGTTCCAAGAGAGAGATTTGGTGGTTTAAGATTACAAGTGGAGAATTTAATCTTCTCAGAGCCTTAAGGATCTTTCCTCCTTGGAAGGATAATGACTTGTCATCTTCAACAATAAAGTTTTGTCTTCTAGTATGTTTCTTATCCTATGAGAGGGATAGAAGGCTATTGGGACAAATGAAGGTTAGTTTATTGATGGATGACTAGTTTTGATTTGATCAAAATGTGGTTAAGAATTCATTAAAGGGTAGTGGAAGATCATTTATTGATTCTGATTGTGTGCTTCTCCTCTCTCTTCCATTTTCTCCTATATCTCCCATTTCTCCCCCATTGTAAAAAACTCTCTCTCTAATTTTAGATGGACTCTCTGATTTTGAAAACAAGAGCACGAGACCCTTATTTGATAAGGTTAGACCCTGTCAAAATTTTGTAAGAACTACCTCTTGAAGCGATAAGATCAATTTTCACCTATCTCTTGCCTTTAACTAGTGTTTAGCATGTTTGTGCATGATGGATTTGTGAAGGAGATTCTTCCATATCCATTATCCTTATTTCTTGCATCTTTTAAGGTGTTTTCAAGTTATTTTCATGTCTAAACGTGTGCTCTTTCTACCATTAATGGATGCTTGGTGTGAGTCTTAGAATTCCTCTTTGCTTCATTCATTGCTTTAAACACTTATGCAAATTGGTGAGATTGTGTGAGCCAATATTGTCTTATGTTGAATTAGTGTTGGTTTCAAGCATATGTGAGTCTCATTTAAATTTGGTGCATCACCCTTTTAGCTTTCTTATTAATCCTTTTCCCTCTCTCTAACCCTTTTCCAAGAACAATTATTACTTTAGGTGATCCATCAAGAGGAAGTCGGCATTCTCCAGACATTCAACCTCACCATAGGATACCCATAGCCTGAGGTTGCTTCCATTGTGTATCTTAGTTAGAGAGAGCCTGAAGAACCCTCTCCAAGGGTGAAAACTAATGTTATAACAGTACCCTAGACCAACTTTATAAAATAAACTTGACCAACTCCACTACAAGTATTATTGATATATGTTTTGAAGATTAGCTTTATAAACTATAGTTTTTTTATTCTACACAAATAAAAATATTTATTGTCCATGTAAAAATGGATCGTCCAAATATTCATGGGAAGTGAATTGTTGCACCTTTGCTCTTTATTTATGGGGTCCACCTTAATATTTCAAAGTGAAACACGAAATATTAAACATGCAATTTATCAAATCCAAATCAAGTATGCACCATACTTTTGCATGGAATGCCATTTTAGTTGTATGGATTCGTATTATTGCTTGAATATTCCATTTTTTTCAAATAAATATGTACATAAACAATTTAAAAAGGTTTTGAAAGGAATTAAATGTTGTAAAATAGCAAATATGAAGACTAAAACTTATCAAAATGCCATACCCATGATTAACATGTCATACTATGATTCAAAATCAATTCATTTCACTGTATAATCCATACAGTTGCTCTCAAGAATATAAAACAAAATAAGATTGATTTTTAACTGAGAAAATGTTTTCTAGGTCATACAAGCTACTTCATATCAGCATACAAAACGAAATTGGCTAAGTTTTAGACAATAACATGTCATGTTATTCCATTTTGAGTCATAAAAATTGATTATTTGACCATATAGATTGGAAAATAAAATTTTAAAATTGGTTTTTGGACCTACCAATCTGATTTAATGACATGTAAGTTGCATAAATGATTTTATGAAATCTTTTAGGTCATACAAAAATGGAGTTTCATTGAAATTTTAGGGATATAAAATTACTTTTGGATATTTTAAACCAAAAATAAAAACTCAAATCTTCATACCGTTTTTCAAAACAAAATTCTTGCTCTTTGTCTTCAAATGTCTTCCACATGGGCTTACACTTAAAAAACTTTCACGTGCACCTTCAAAAACCAGGCTCTAACTTCACTTTCATTAGGCTTTACATTCACCTTCAAATTTTTTACCAACAAATTATTTTTTAACCGACTCTAATACCACTGATAGGACTAGGCAATGCATAGGTATATATAATAATTACATTGTGAAAGCTTGGCAACATTTCACATAATAGTAAAATCTCGTTATTAGAATATTTACAATGAACAAGCTTATAAATCTTTTTATTTAGATATTTTGTGAGACTTCAATGGGTTCATCCCTAACTAATTTGCTAACTTGTTTATTTACAAACATTGATAACTATACTAAAATGTTAGGACAACTCATACACATGTAAATGTAAAAATTACATTTTATTAATTTAACAACAAAACTTTATTAATGGGTAAAATATCTATGTTAAAAATATTTTCAAGAAACTAAAACTTTATAAACTTTCACAAAAGTATTTTTACATAACTTAACTACCATATAGGTCTAACCCATTAAAACCAACTACCATTTTACAAACTAACATTATTTAATTTAGCTACTAGCATTATTAACTAGTAATTATAAAAAAGGGTGTATGTACAATATATTAATAAACTAACTCTAACAAAACAATAAAGTAACTTTAGATCAACTGACTCAACACTAATATAGTTCAATATCCATTGCTTAACAACCTATACTCATGCACATCATTGCACATATAAAATTGCTTTATCCTAGGATAACCAAAGTAATAAAAACTTGAAATAATATTGAGTAATATGTACAACATGAATTGTATACATAGAAGCATTACAAGAATTATATTATCTCAAAAAATCATGTGAATTAATTATAAATTCTAAGTATTCATTTTTTTAAATAACATGATATCAATGTTAGAATACAACAAATGAAATTTAAGTTGGAAAGTTAGAAATCGGGCCTTACACAATAAGTCTTGTTGAATATATAAGAAGAGGAACTTAGAGCATCTTTTCAACACATCATTTGCTAATTTTCACTGTATCCATATTTTCCAAACCTTTTCATAAGAGGTCATAGTCACATTCAAATTTCTAAAAGAGCTTAATTTAATATGAAATGTAAAAAAAAATAGAGTAAAAATGGTGAACTTTTTGGTGAACAAATAACTAAAGTTTTATTTCAGAATTATCATATGAATTGAGAATAGTCTTTTCATTGAAAATTATTCATAACTGCATTTTTTCACATAAGTATTTCTTTGATGTATAAGAATAATCAAAAGAAAGATCACTGATGATTTAAAAAAAAGGACCGTTTCTATATTTGACTATATTGGTTCCTAACCCTTTGTGACATTCAAAAAAAAGATGAGAAGATGAAATCTTCAAAGAAAATTTAAAGTTTTCTCTTGAATGGGTGATTTGGGTCTATTAGAGCTATGGATGTCTAGATAGTAATGGAGCAAGGCCTTGAGTGGATCCAAAGGAAACTCTCAAAGTTATAGACATCCAGTTGGAAGTAGAGCGATGTCCAACTTTCTCCTCCAAATCCATCCCATAAAATATTTTAAAAACATATAAATAAATACCCTCCATAAAGTTTTGATCAAGTGGTTGCTTTTGTGCTATATCAAAAGTCTCAAAATAAAATAAATGAATAACTTCACACACTTCTAACTCTTTGTAGATGTGAATGTCTAATATGTTATGTGATTAAACTAAAACTAATGCTCATAGTTTTATTGAAAATATATTTTAAAAAAATTACATGATTAATTAGTTTTTATTCGAAGTGAAATTAGAAATTTTGAATTCTAAACACTTAACAATATTTTTCCCACATAAATTACCATTTGTTATGACCAAAACACCCCCTTTTCATCATATGAAATAGGAACACTATTTTATCCTGAATCAATACAAAAAAATCACTTTTTCAATACATCTAAATTCCAATTCACATGATAATTTAACTTAAATTTTGGTTGAATTAATTAACCATGTAATACCCTTGCAAAACCTAAAATATACACTGGATACACGAATCCCATATCCTAATTTCTTTCCCACCTTATATTTCATTTATATGTCCCTATTCAAACCTTATATCCTTGATCTAAAGATTACGCAGGTGACCAAATCTACGAAGGCCTTTTCATTTTAAAATTCAGTTATACATGTATGCCATTTGACTTTGAACGTGACCACATAATCCCATGGTGGTCACTTTGAAAACCAATAACTCTTTGGCTATGATCCAATTATTGACTACCACCTATCATACACTCAACATAATATGAAAATTCACCACATGTCCAATTTAAATGTGGTAAGGATTTATTAAAATATTATGTTAACATATTATTAATGAAATGGTATGTGATTTCCAATTGTTTATGGAGAACAGAATTAAAGGCAGACATGTGGGGAGAGTAGAGTGAATTTAAAGATTACATGAACTTAACGTGATCTAAAATGTTTAACGTGTCTGTGAGCCACAAGATATAAGGTAACATCAAAAGTGACCCTGTGAATCTGAGATCGCAGGATGATGGAGATCCTTCATTGAGACTAGATTAAATTTGACACCTATCATCAATTCATAAAAATTTACAGCATTAAATTGATGAACATGATTAATCACATAGGGACTTTAAATTGAGTATTTTTAATATTTTATTATTTATTTTGTTAATTTATGATATTTGATTGTTGTAGATGGAAGTGTTATTTTTTATTTTTGATACTAAATTTTAATCTTATTAAATTTTTATGTATGAATGTGTTATTCTTTTTCTTTGTGGTGGATTATCTTACAAAATAATGTTATGGAAATTTACTCACAACTGATTGATCTTTAAACACTTTACTATGTTTATTTAAATTTGAGTGTATGTTAAATTTTGTAAACATTAGTTTATCTACAATAAATCTCATAAATTATTTGTCTTAGCAAAATAATATCTCGGTAGATATTTTGAAACCTTCTTTTTTGCCCTTGCCTTTCCCTCCTTTTATTTTTTTTAAATCAAATTCAAAATTTGTAAAATATAATCATCATGAATATACATATTTAGGTTAGTTTTGATTGTATGTTAGGTGGAGCTAATTTGATCACAAGGACTTTCTTAGGCAGGTCATAATTGTGTTACGTATCAACATTAGTCTATAGTTGGTTATCTATAAAATTCCATCCTTACAACTTATGTGTTGGGTTACACTTTTTTATCCTAAAATGAGAGGGTGAAAATCTATCACTTGTTGGATCTTGTTCACAAACTTGAATCAATAAGGTCTTGCTCACATGTCTAGAACTGATGTATTTAATATTTTTTTTAAATAAATACATACAATAACTTCATAGGGAAGGCCCTCTGGTTTTTCAAATCCTTAAGTGTGGTGGGTAGACCCCACCTTAGTTTTTTTTGCTTGAAGTCTAAACCTGGTCTATGAAGAGAATTGGGAAGAGGTGTTGCTAAAAAGTTCATCTTTATTTATCTCTTCTTTTAAAATCTTGAGTTGTAAATTTGAGCATCAATAGTCATTATTTTTGTGCTTTATGTTTTTTTTTTCTCTTGGAACTTGGCTCCACTTGAGGTAGGGGTGTTAGACCCATATTTAAGCATATTAGTCTCTAAAAGTTAGTTCTTAAAGTCTCTAACCACATGATGAAGTACAATGAAATATTGGTAAGTGTTGAGGACCACATTTTCCTAAATAGGTAAAAGCAAAAGTTGAGAAAATATAGTCTGAATTTCACTGTCAAAAATCATTGAGTCATTATTTTAACCATATTCTTGAGTCTAAGAACATACAAACAATCTAATTGGGCCCTTTCTTTAATTTGAGATTTTTTACAAAGTTAACCTTCATGTTAATTAGATTAGAGAATTTTTGGATAAAACTATGTTAGAGTTTTTAGAATTTAAGGTCTAAAAACTCTAACACAGTTTTATCCAAAAATTCTCTAATCTAGCCAATGAACTATGGAAATACTATCTCGCTAATTTCATGTTAAAGTTAATCTAAAATTTATCTAGGAAATCATCAACTAATGTTTTGAAAGCATGTATAGATCAACTTGGTAAATAATAAAAAAAATCAAGTGCATAGACATTTAAACTCCTTAGAAATAACTTAGTTAATAGCTTATCATTGTGATCAAAATCTAGGCAAAATACATAAAATGATCTAAAATGGTGAGAAGGGTCTCTTTTCCTTTGAATAATTCCAATGTTTGAGCTACAAATCTACTAGCAAAAGGTAAGCAAATACTTTATAAGCCAAGGGGTTAAGTAAATATCATTGGAAGTAAATATATTACTTATATTTTTAGACCCAATTATAAAAACTCTAACACAGTTTTATCCAAAAATTCTCTGACCTAACCAATGAACTGTGGAAATACTATCTCACTAACTTCATGTTAATTTAAATCTAAAATTTATCTAAGAAATCATCAACTAATCTTTTGAAAGCATGCATCGATCAAATTGGTAAATAATAAAACAAATCAACTGCATAGACATTTAAACTCCTTAGAAATAACTTAGTTAATAGCTTATCATTGTGATCAAAATCGAGGCAAAATACATAAAATGATCTAAAATGGTGACAAGGATCTCTTTTCCATTGAATAATTCCAACTTTGGAGCTACAAATCTACTAGCAAAAGGTAAGCAAACACTTTATAAGCCAAGGGGTTAAGTAAATATCATTATAAGTAAACATATTACTTGTATTTTTAGACCCTTGAGATAACACTTGAATTATACTTTGGAGCTCATGCAGTGTATGCATCATAGTAGTCACTTCAGGATTTGGAAGAGAGGTGGGAGTGGAATAAATTGGAATAGAAGCAAGTTGAGAAGTGGTATGAGTGATATATGGAATTTGATAATCATGTTGAGAATTTGAAATAAAATGATAATGAGCAAGTGGATAATTTTGAGGAACTTGGGAAGCAATCAAAGTAGTTTGAGAAGTGAGCAAATAATCAACAAGAATAGAAGTGATGGAAACAAGAGGAATGGTTTTAGAAGAAAATTTGGAAATAACTACATTATTATACATGGAAGGTGTTCTATTAAGTGTTTTATTGAAATTTTTAGCATTCAAATGTCAATTATTCACCTTATAAATATATATTGGATTATAGCCTCATTTGGAACCTCTTGACATAAGGTTTTTGGTTGAGGATCTTTGAGTCCATACATCAACTTTTCTATCTGATTGAATGAGTCATAATGTGTTTCCTAAAGTGTGCAAGTCTTTTTATTCTTTCAACTTCATCTTGGTGTTCACTATTATATGTATTATCAATTTGGGATCCATTCATACATTTTATCATTTAAAGGAATATCAACATCATTTACAACAAAAATTACAATAGTAGAAGAAACACTAACATCATTTGGAGAGACCATTTTCTTTTGTAAGCAATCTCTAAGATGAACCAATGGAATTTCAACAAAACCAAAATGGTTGCAATTTATCATAGAACTCCTCCTAGTTGAGGTCTTAGATCTAATTACTTTGGGTGTCATAAGATGAAAACACACATAGCATCCAAGTATATGAGTTTGAAAAATATACAAGAAATATAATATAGGGTTTGAATATAACACACAAGAGCTAAGGCTCATTGTTTCAAACAAATAAAGTGCCATAATCCCTAAAACAATCAGATCTATCACAATAAAAGAAAATTTTGACCATAGAAGGATACAAAGCATGCAAGACAATGTCGCTTCACCCAAAAAAAATGTGAAAGTGGGTTTAGATTAAAATATAATATATCTACTTATAATACATTGAAAATAAGCCGAATCAAATCAAAAATAATAAAATCATACTATATTCCATAAACAAAATATCCTAATTTAGCAGTAAAATGCAAGAGGAGGTGCAAGAATATTATCTAATTCATCATGAATTTGGAGACATTCATTAAAAATTAAAAAAATATAGAGCAATTCTAGATAGTGAGGCAAATAAAACCCATAAAAATATAAATGAACAGAGACTAGTCTCCAAAACTGTTAATGCACTCTTCCAGTACTATCAATGCACTCTTCTAGAATCATTAAGTAGAAATTATAGAAACTATTGCGTAATAAAAATCTATTTTGACAATCATGTTCATCAGCTTCATCTCTCCAAATATCTCATTCGCTTTTCCAAAAACAATTGTGGACTTCTAGGAAACTAATCTCTGTCTTTAAAACCCTAACTCGTCATCAATGCCAAGACAAACCAAAAAAATGAGGATGTATTCAGAGATGTGTTATCCCTCAATTATTATCAGACCCCTAAAATTATTGTATAAATTTTGTAATAAACACATCAAGTATAATGAATGTTCAACTAGTCATCAAGTGAATGTAGGTTCTAGTCCTATATGACTTTTCATGTGATGGAGAAAATAAAGGCTTCAAATGTGCTTGATTTTTCTCTAAGTGATTGAATTAACTAATCTTTCACTTTCACAATTAATTTCTAAATGGATGGATTTGTGTCTTTATCACATATGTCATGTCCATTCATGTCATTGTTCAATTGTGTCCTTATGCAACTATGTCTTATATGAATTAATGCACATATGTATGTATAGTCTTCTCAAATTCAAATTATGACCCTACTGGTAAGCAAACCAACACAATGGGTGAGAAAGGATGAAAAAGTGGGAACAAGTGGCATGAGAGTCCAAATTAAGGGTCACATGGGCCCATCTTAGAGTTGTACATTGTATGATTCTAGGGCACTAGAACTATAGAGTGTATAGTTCTAGGAAAAAAACCAAAGATGAAGGAAATGGGTAGGGTAAAAGAGAGAGAAAGAGGATACATAGAGGAATGAAGAGGAAATGGTAGGGAAATATTTAGAAACACATTTAAAATGTGTTAATAATATCCTAATATGAACTACTAATCAAAAAACACACAAGTACCCTAGAACAATGCAATACTGCAACTAAAATGTACCCTTGTTCCAAAATTAGATGTCTACACAATTCAAGACAAAATCAAGGAAGATAATATTATGATAGCTAATAGCATTGTGATGTATCGAAAAATCTGATCCCTAAATAATAATGATAATGGAAATTTTAATCTTACAATAGTAAGAGTATACTATCTACCTTTGTAGAAGTGTTTTTATAAACTTGTTGTAAATGGATTATTGTAAGGGGATTATTTAGATATTTGAACTAACATACGCATATGAAACCAATCAACCATTCTCTTCCTAAGAGATTCACTTATATTATGGCATCGTTCATATTGGCATAAGTATCATTGTATATTAGGTTTATGTATTATCATAGAGTAAGCCTTCCAACTAAAGTGTAATTATGGTGCGCGACATCAGACTCAAAGTGCCATTTCTTTTACTTCGATTTCTACAATTACACTAAATGTACATTACATGTTGACCGCATATTTATCTTCTCCAAGTTACACACTAAATATCTTCACCCATATTCAGGTCCAGCCAATATATTCTTGACAAGCTATTCCCATTTTCAACTCTCGGTGACATTCTTTGTAGATTGACCATGCCTCAACTCTGGTATTAAGGAACTTCCATGCAAGTGAACAGCTTGGCTGATTATCACTTCTGATGATTCTCCAGATCTACCACCTATCTTTGCACTGGTTGGCTTTGCTTTAATACTATGGAAGGGGATGGGTGAAACACTGGGAGAGATTCTGGATGCACCAAATGGACGAGATGTTGAGGGCCGACCAATAGGGCCAGATTTAAATGAAGATTATATTTGCTTTGATGTCAATGGACCACTGACAGGTATACTTGATTGACTAGACACTAACTTGCCCGTCAACGGACCTAAAAAAGCTTGACTTTTGATTCTTTTAGAATCAGACGCATCTAGAATGTCGAACCTTACTATAGGAATCCTCTCAACTGATGAAGGAACAGGCAATGCATTCACTCGATTGCTTGTATTTGGTTCTTCTGGGAGTGGTTGACCTCTTGATATGCCATTTTGACTCAACAAACGACTAGCATGGAGATTCAAATCACTCTTTGTAGAAACAAATTCTGATCCTGTAGTTTTGGATTGCACTAAAGGAGATGAATGCCAAAAAGAGTTTGTACTTACATTATAGGCTTGGTCTCCATTGTTATTTTCCTGGCTCTGCCCACATCTGCCATTGTTTCCTCGTCAATCGTCAATTTAAGACTTGTGTGAACTATGATTCAAACCTGGAATCTTTTACTGGCAAGTTATAGACTTATCTATTTAGTTGAGAAATTGTTACTACTCAAGTCTAGATATCTTAACTCCACTAGTTGGTATATGCAATTCGGCAAGCTCCCCACGAGCAGATTCTCTGACAAATCAAGCTTCTGTAATCTCTTGCATTCCAATAATCCTGTGGGGAAGGCACCCTCGAAGCGATTCCATTTCAATACCAGTGTCCTCAGATGAGGAAGCCTGCAAATGGTGGAACTCAAGTTTCCACTGATATGCGAGCTTGTGAGATCAATTTTAGTCACCGCCTTACTGAAATTGTTGCAAAACACTCCCTTCCAGTTACATGGATCTTGGTTTGATGCATTTCAACCCCCAACAGCATTGTATTCGTCAATCCAATCACGCTCCTTCACTTGAAGGAGGATTCTTCTTGCTCCCTTTCTATCTCTCTGAAAATTGAATTTTATTTTCAAACCACTGTGTAATAAAATGCACAGCCCACTAACAGAATACTCAAACCAATTAAAATCCCTTTTGGCTTTTACTATTCTGCGAAGTAAAGATCTTGACTCTCTCCTCCTCTTACGCCAGCTTGGATTCAAAGATAACAAATAGGAGAGATTTTCTCAACCACATTCTAATGTTAAAAACTTATAAATAGCCTATGGTTGGAGGATTTCAACCACCTCCCTTGATTTACTCCACAAGCTTCCTAACGTGGGATTTTAACTAACTTTTACCTTTTCCACTCTTTTTACTTTTAACAATTACAATTACTCCTCATTATAAAACATTGTGGAGGGAAAATAAAATAATTGAACTTTGAATTTAAACATGACTAGAGCTTACATGCCTAGTGAAGACTAATCCCAACTTAACCATGTCATGTAGGAAGATGTATGTAGATGCTCCTACATCATACTCTCCCTCTAGAAAGGATTTGAACCTTAGTTCAAATGAACTGCTGCCTCCATGCATTAGTCTTCACTATATGCCTGGATCCCAAGGTCTTGTTACCAATACCAATGCTTGTCTTTGTTTGGAATAGTCTTTATCCTTCATTTTGATTTTCTTCCTCTTTTGGTATGTTCTTCTCCTCATCTCCTTTTCATCTATTATCTCCCGCTTCCATGCTTCTTCATCTTCATACATGTCTTCTAGATCTTGTTGTTTTTCTTGTTTCGTGAGCTTCTCCAATGACTCATGTATGTCATTCACTTTAGCAACCTTCATACCTGCATACAAAACATTCAAAGCCACCTTAGAATCAAAATCTTTAGGGCATGAAGCCTCTTGGCTGCCTTCACATTCTTGCTCCTTGATCAAAATTGTCTTGACCTCTTTGCTTTGCTCTTGTGTTGTTTCACTCATCCCAATGGTGTCTTTACCATGATTTGTATCTGTATGTAGCTCTCTTGAAGAACTAAAGAGCTCTTCCAACATTCTCATCTCTTCCTTTAGTGAGATCTCATCTATCTCCCCATTCACTTCATCAAACTTGGGCTTATCAACCTGCAGGATTGCTTGTTCCTTACTAGCCTTACTCTTCATCTCATCCTTTCTTAGCTCTTGCCTCAATTCATTTTCCATCTAATCAATGGTGCCACCATGTTGATATGTGCCTCTACACAACTCCTTTGGAGGATTCTACAATTCTTCTATCCTCTTCAACTCTTCACTCAACACAAGCTCATCCAAATCTTCATGTCCTATATCAGACTTAGGACCATATTGTCTTTCATCCTCTATAAATACATTCATCCACTCTATGGTTTCTTCATACAAGTCAACTTCTTCATCAACATCAATATACTTATCAAATACAATTGCAGTATCCTTACCTTGTGTCTCCTTGCTCTCTTCAATTTCTGCTTGAAGCCATCTTGTTTGTTCTTTGTTTTCAATGAGGCATTGCTTTGCTACATACTTTCCTCTTTCCTCATCATCCATCCATTTGGAACTCTCTTCTTGCTGCATATTAGTCCACATAGCCACTTTCCATGCCTCATTTTCCATAAAAAGATCATTAAATGATTTAAAAACATCATCATCCCATTCATTGCAAGCAATTGACTTACCTTTCATCTTTGTATCCTCATGCTCTACCTCATTATTCTTTGAGAAGTTTTCTTTCCCATCTTCATTCTCTTGGTTGCTTGAATCACCTTCAATCTTCTTCCATTGACTTCTTGGTGTTGTTGCCTCAACACTCACATCTTCTCTCTTTGCCTTCTTAGGCACCCATACTTGTTTCTTCTTCTTATCATTTGTCTTCTCAAACCATGTAGGCATCCTGAATCCATGCTCTTGTATCAGCACTTTCCGTTGCTTGGGAGTTTGCTTCTTCCACCATTTAGGCATCACATATCCATGGTTAATTGGAAACTTCACTTTTCTCTTTGCTTCTCTAACATGCATATCAATATTTTCATGCTTATAAGAATAAGAAAAATCAATTTTTGGATTCACCTTTACCTCCTTAATGGGCTGCTCCATTAGTTCTTTGACTTGCATAGCTTCTTGATTATTTATACTTTCTTCTTCCTTTGTTCTTGGCTGTTCTCTTGCCTCTTCTTGGATTTCAATGGCATCATGGAAGTCATCTTCATCTTCCATCTTTTCTCTTGCTTGTAGGGGTTCCTCAACACCTTCCTCATGCATTAACCAATGCATCTCTTCTTCCTTATCAACAACAGCAAACTTTTTCTTTTCTCTTACACATTCACTTGTGTACTTGGTGTCTTCTCTTGCACCAATCTCTTCACTCTTCAAGGCCTTTCTTTTGACCTTCACAAGGCTGCTCATACCTACAATTACCCATGCAAAGACAACATTAGATATAAAAATAAGAGACCACAAGGTCCCTATGAGCGCTCTCTTCACCAACACTCTTATCTTTTCAAGTGCTCTTCCTGGCACTTCATCTTTTCTTTCTTCTCTTCTCTTGTTCTCCACAATTAGAACCTTCTTCACAACTTCTTCCTCTTTTTGTTGCTCTCTTGGCAACCTACTCATCCTCTTGTCTCTATGGGCTTCTCTCTTCTTGGCAATCTCATTTTGCCTTCTTCTCCTCTTCATGAGGAGATCTATTGGCCACTTCAACCTCTTCCTCATTGGCCATACCCATGCTTTCCTATTCAACTGCATCTAAGACTCATATTCATCTTTAATCTTAGCTAACTCTCTCTTCAAACTAGCAATTTCTTTATCAATTTCAATATTGGTCATACCTTTGATGCTTGCTTTCTTCTTGGTATTCTCATGTACTTTGTTGCTCTGTAGTGCCTTCAACAATACTTCCATTTCTGAGATCTTCACCCAAGTCTTTTCCACCTTGGCTGGTCTTTTGACAATCTCATTGATCTCACCTAGGCCTTTTGCATCCTAGTCTTTTGATCCTCTTAATGGCTTTATTGAGCTTCACACTAAATCAATGATCTGCAATATGACACTACTTTAACCAAATATCAATAATTTTGCAAATCCAAGCTTACATTGCTTTGGATCTTTCTCTTGAGCATTCACTTGCTCTTCTTCTAGAGCTTCTCTTGGCTCTTCACTAAGATTTCATTGGCTTCTTCTCCTCTTAAGCCTCAATGGCTTTAAGACTTCCTCTTCACCTGTTTACTTCTCAAACACAATAACCTCAAATCAAATATCAAAGTTACTCATACCTTTCCTCCACAGGGTCTTCTAGTGCTTTGTCCTATTGATCCTTTTGTCAAATCCCAAGAGCTTTAGGCTCTGATACCAAAATGGTGCATGACATCAGACTCAAAGTGCCATTTCTTTTACTTCAATTTCTGCAATTACACTAAATGTATATTACATGTTGACCGCATATTTATCTTCTCCAGGTTACACACTAAATATCTTCACCCATATTCAGGTCCAGCGAATATATTCTTGACAAGCTATTCCCATTTTCAACTCTCGGTGACATTCTTTGTAGATTGACCATGCCTCAACTCCGGTATTAAGGAACTTCCACGCAAGTGAACAGCTTGGCTGATTATCACTTCTGATGATTCTCCAGATCTACCACCTATCTTTGCACTGGCTGGCTTTGCTTTAATACTATGGAAGGGGATGGGTGAAACACTGGGAGAGATTTTGGATGCACCAAATGGATGAGATGTTGAGGGCCAACCAATAGGGCCAGATTTAAATGAAGATTTTATTTGCTTTGATTCAATGGACCACTGCCAGGTATACTTGATCGACTAGACCCTAACTTGCCCATCAACGGACCTGAAAAAGCTTGACTTTTGATTCTTTTAGAATCGAATGCATCTGGAATGTCGAACCTTACTATAGGAATCCTCTCAACTGACGAAGGAACAGGCAATGCATTCACTCGATTGCTTGTATTTGGTTCTTTTGGTAGTGGTTGACCTCTTGATATGCCATTTTGACTCAACAAATGACTAGCATGGAGATTCAAATCATTCTTTGTAGAAACAAATTCTGATCCTGCAGTTTTGGATTACACTAAAGGAGATGAATGCCAAGAAGAGTTTGTACTTACATTATAGGCTTGGTCTCCATTGTTATTTTCCTGGCTCTGCCCACATCTGCCATTGTTTCCTCGTCAATCGTCAATTTAAGACTTGTGTGAACTGTGATTTGAACCTGGAATCTTTTATCGGCAAGTTACAGACTTATCTATTTAGTTGAGAAATTGTTACTACTCAAGTCCAAATATCTTAACTCCACTAGTTGGTATATGCAATTGGGCAAGCTCCCCACGAGCAGATTCTCTGACAAATCAAGCTTATGTAATCTCTTGCATTCCAATAATCTCGCGGGGAAGGCACCCTCGAAGCGATTCCATTTCAATACCAGCGTCCTTAGATGAGGAAGCCTGCAAATGGCGGAACTCAAGTTTCCACTGATATGCGAGCCTGTGAGATCAATTTTAGTCACCGCCTTACTGAAATTGTTGCAAAACACTCCCTTCCAGTTACATGGATCCTAGTCTGATGCATTCCAACCCCCAACAGCATTATATTCGTCAATCCAATCACGGTCCTTCACTTGAAGGAGGATTCTTCTCGCTCCCTTTCTATCTCTCTAAAAATTGAATTTTATTTTCAAACCACTGTGTAATAAAATGCATAGCCCACTAACAGAATACTCGAACCAATTAAAATCCCTTTTGGCTTTTACTATTCTGCGAAGTAAAGATCTTGACTCTCTCCTCTTACGCCAGCTTGGATTCAAAGATAACAAATAGGAGAGATTTTCTCAACCACATTCTAATGTTAAAAACTTATAAATAGCCTATGGTTGGAGGATTTCAACCACCTCCCTTGATTTACTCCACAAGCTTCCTAACGTGGGATTTTAACTAACTTTTACCTTTTCCAATCTTTTTACTTTTAACAATTACAATTACTCCTCCTTATAAAACATTGCGGAGGGAAAATACAATAATTAGACTTTGAATTTAAACATGACTAAAGCTTACATGCCTAGTGAAGACTAATCCCAACTTAACCATGTCCTGTAGGAAGATGTATGTAGATGCTCCTGCATCAGATTAAATTTGTATGTAGATAAGAGGATTTTAGAGTTGTAGAAGAAATTCCAAGATTCACAAATTAGGCATATCCAACTTAAGGTAATAAGGCAATATAACACAATGACCCTTCATTAGAAATCATTGATCATGCAGGGCATATGTTCATCAAATGTAGACACCATATAATGTTAAGATAATTCTTGACACACGATACTATGTCATTTAATAGCTATTTATAAATAATTTCTTATTTACTTACCCACCTACCCCATAAAATAGGTCCCACCTCCTACATAAATTTTTTATAGCTTATAATGATTAAATTTTATTTGTTGTACTAAATACAAGTATTTCTATATTGGTACAATTACATTCCAGTTTTGATCTTTTACCCTAATTAAATATTTAAAAAATAAGAATAAATTATATTATGAGGATTTCCCCTCTGACATGGAATATACAAAGTTGAAGAATGGGAATTTGCCTATGAACAATTTTAAAATTGCCTAAATTTCATTTTAGAATTTATATTGTATTTTTATTTTTATAGTTTTATTAGTTAACATTAACATGTACTTGGCATCTCACCAACAATTTATTTCATTCTAAAATTATTTGACTTTATATACCTCTAACAAAAACATATAAATCCTTAAAAAATCTTTATTCCCATATTTATAATAAGCTTTGTGTTTTTCTTACTACAAGACTTGACAAACATGAAATGTGGTACTACATCATTTAATGCCTACTTATAACCTTTATTCGCATCTACCTACCCACATACCACATGTAATGTGGTTATACCTCCACATTATATATTATGTAATTTATAGTGTTTAAGATTCTTCAACCTTGGATCCCTTTAGCAAAATATATAAACCCTACAAATTCTTTATTCACATATCCGCAATAAGCTCAATGCAATTCTTAGTAGAAGACTTGACAAACACGAGATATGTTACTACATAATTTAATGCCTACTTATATCCTTTCTTCCCATCTATGTTAGTGTATATTAAGATAGAGATTTTTGCATAGTCTAAGATGCATTGGTAATAATACTCTTTATTGATAAGCACATATTAATGTGCACATCATTATTCATAACTTGTTTATAAATTAATTATAAATAAGAATATCTCTTTATTGGTTATTAAATTAGGGGTTTCTTAATTTAAATAGATTCCATAAAATATAGAGATTCCTTCCAACCTTAAACCTCTTTATGTATATAAGAAGTTGAAGGATAAGGATGAAGGTAGTTTTTTAGTTCTTTAGATCAGTAGATTAAACATGCTTAATCTTTTCGATAGTATCCTTATTGAACAAGTTAGGAATAAATTGTAAATATATGAAATGAATCAAAAATAGGAGCAATATATTGATTCACAAGAAGTAGAATTGTATTACAATATCAAAATCATAGAATCATTGGCCTCTTTGAGGGGGCAACCTCCTTTGAGCAAGCTCAATTCAATAAAGTTTTTGGGTGTCTTCATATTAGTTTAGGCTCCTATTTATAGTAATCTATCACTAGATAACTACTACTCCCAATGAATGTAGGATTATTACACTCTTAAATTACATTATTCTACCTGTTACAATGGGCTTGAGGGACATCTTACAAAGCATATGCATTTTTAGCCTTTTATTAAAGAAACAAATTACAAAATGATAGTTAGGACGAAGGGTCCTAACATGCCCTCCCCCTTAAAATATTTTCCCTCAAAGATTTAGGTGTGGAAATTATTGCTGGATTGAAAGAAGATGTTCCCATGTAACATCTTATAGTTACATCCCATGCCACTGTACTAGAACTTCCATGATGCCCTGATTGTAGAGCAGACAAGAGCATTTTTTGAGGATACCTTTTGGTTTTGAAAGGAGAGATCCTTTTGCATCAAGTTCTTAAAGCATTTTTTGGGTGTTGACATTCTTACTAAGGAGCTTATTTAAGCACGAGACATGAAAAATGGTGGGAACGAATGATGAAGGTGGAAGTTCCATATTATATACAATAGGTCTAACCTGTTAGAGAGTTTTATAAGGCCCATATAATTTAGAGCTAATTTATGGTGGCTTTTCAGATTCAAAGAGGATTTCTTGTAAGGTTTCAGGCAAAGTAAAACCATATCTCTAGGGTGAAAGGATCATTCAGAGTGGTGTTGGCTTGTCTGTTACTTCAAGCAACTTTGTGCCATATGGAGATTATATTTAAGGTGAAGGATATTGTCATGTGAACTAATGGTATTATCAACATCATGTACCAAAGAGTTGCTTGGTATATATGAAGGAAGAGAGGGCAGATTTTGGCAATAGATAGCCTCATATGGGGTAGGCTTGGTGTCCATGTGGTAGGAAGTGTTGTACCACCATTATACAAGAGGTAACCATTTTACCCATTGATGTTGTTGCTCCATGACAAAATGATAGAGATAGGTCTCTAAACATTTACTGTCAATTTTTTTTTGGACATCAATCTATGGATGATATCTTGAACTCATTTTTAGAGTTATTCTAAGGCGCTTGAAGAGTTCTTGCCAAAAATGACTCATGAAGGTAGAGTCACGATCTAAGACAATATAGGTAGGAATACCATGAAGCCATAATATTTGATTAAGAAATGTCTCGACTATGGTGGAAGCAGTGTATACATGAGCTAGATCACAAAAAAGAGCAGATTTGGAAAGGCAATCCACCACTACAAGAAAGACTTATTTTATGCTAGATTTTGGGAGACCTTAGATCAAATACATTGAAATGTCTATCCAAATATGTTGTGTAATTGGTATTGGCTGGATCAAACAAAGTGGTCTGACTTTCCCCTTTGTTGCATTGGTAATTATCACATTCGATAACAAACCTCTTGATATCTTGCTTGATTTCAGGCCAAAAGAAATTACAATGAACTCGCTCATACATTTTTAGAAAACCTAAATGACCTGTAGAAAGGGACGCATACATATCCTATAAAATGGTTTTTTTAAACTTGGAGGTGGTGATTAATAGAAGGCAACCTTTATATTACATTATGTGGCCATCCCAAGTGTAGTGAGTTTTAGCATAAGAATCAATAGTTATTTGAAGAATGAGTTGTTGGGTGGGGATATCATGATGTCATTCTTGTTAAAGATCATGGAGCCCTGTATAAATGGGGAATGAGATAGTACACAGTCACGCTTGTTCTTCAAACTAGCAAGAGAGCATCAGCCACCAAGTTTTCTTTTCCTTTTCTATATGTGATCTCATAATCATACCTCATGAGTTTAGAAACCCATTTTTGTTGATCTTGGGAAGATAATCGTTGCTCTAAAAAATACTTGGGGCTTTAGTGGTCAATTTTGATGTAAAAGTGTCAGCAAACCAAGTATGGATGCCATTTATTGGCTACATGTAGGATAGACATCATTTATTTATCATACATGAAGTGTGCCAAATTATGCCCAACAAGGACCTTGATGGTGAAGGCAATGGGTCATCCTTCCTACATGAGCATAGTACCAACACTCATGCCACATGCATCACAAAATGTCTTGGAGAAATCAAGAATGGCCAAGATTGGTGTGGTACACATTACTTGTTTAAGGCTATCAAATGCTTGGGCAGATGTTGTCGACCATATAAAGGAGTCTTTCTTGAGCATAGTTTTCAATAGACTTATAATTTTTTTGTAATCCTTAAAAACAATTTGGTAGTACCCTATTAGGCCAAGAAATATTTAGACTTTTAAGTGTCGTAGGTGTCGACCAATATATCATAGCTTCAATTTTGGTGGGATTGACATGAACATAATCAAATGCAACAGTATGTACCAGGTACTTAATCTCTTATTACCCAAAATAATTTAGAATGTTTGGCATATGAGTGGTTTTTAGCAAGAATTCCCAAGGTTGTGTCGATGTGGTTGAGGTGATCCTCCCATGTTTGGATGTAGATGAGGATGTCGTCAAAGAAAACCAAGATAAACTTTCACAAGAAGAAGCAAAATACTTGGTCCATTAAGCCTCGGAATGTGGAGGGGCATTGGTAAGTCTAAATGGCATGACTAAGAACTCATAGTGACCATCATGTGTGCAAAAAGCCATTTTTGAAATATCTGCATCATGAATACGAATTTGGTGATAGCTAGAACACATGTCCAACTTGGAGAATTTTTTTGAATTATGTGGTTCATCGAAGAGCTCATCTATTACCAAAATGGGAAATTTATCCTTAATATTGAGCTTGTTCAAGTCTTAATAATCAATGCATAGTCACCAAGAGCCATATTTTTCATGAACTAGCAAGACTGGGGAAGATTATGGGCTAATGTTGGGTTGAATGACTTCTGCCTATAGGAGGTCGTGAACCATATTTTCAATCTCAACCTTTTAATGAAATGGGTAGTGGTATGACCGAATGTTAGGGGTTGCATTGTCTAGAAGAAGTTGGATGCACTGGTCTTTAGGGTGGTGAGGTGAAACTCCTATTGGTTCCTCTAAACTTGTTGCATGCTTGACTAAAATATTGTGCAAGTCTGATGGTTGGCTAGAATCCATTGGTGAAGCAGTGTGAAGATAAAATAGTTTGGAAATTATTTCATCGGATCCCATTTTGACAAGTTTTTGCATGTAGTGAGAGCTGATAATACTAGTGGATCCATAAATAAGGCCTTTTAGTGTGTATTGATGTTCATTCTAAAAGACTCGCATCGATAGCTTAGAAAAATCCCAAAGAATGTGTCCAATATTTTGTAACCATTGGGATCCTAGAACAACATCACATATGCCCAAGGACAAAGCAAACATGTCAGTCTTGGGGTTATAGTCACCCATTGAAATGTGAATATAGCGACACTTTCCTTTGTACAACAATGTTCCCCCATTGGTAATCATCGCCTCAAAATTGGAACAAGGGTGCACAAAATAGTTTGCTTGCTTAGCTAATCGAGGGTCGATCAAGTTAAGTGTTTCCAAAATTAATGAGAATGGTGAGGGATTTTTTCTTGAAAAAAACTTTGACATGCATTGTTTGGGGAGTGATTACCCCTAACAAAGCACGCATGGAGATTTTGGGATGTGAATCCAAGGACTTGGAATCATCATCTTCTTGCTCTTACAAATTTTTGGTGTCCTCACATTCTTTTGTATCAAGTGGGGAATCAACATCAAGGAGGTACAATTTGTATTTGATGCATTTGTGTCCCGTAGCCTAGTTGTCATCACAATTGTAACATAAACCATTTTCGTGACGTGCATGCATTTTGGCATCTGTGAGATATTTGATGGGGGTTGCCTTGAGAGGGAGGTTTGTGTTGGGGTGTTGGAATGAAGATGGCTTGGAGGGTGCCCAATTGGAATTGCGACATTGTGAGGTGAGTTTGTCTTTAGGGAGCTTGGCTAAACCCTAGGCTTCCATCATTATGTGAGGGTGGAATATTTTAACCTTGGATTGAATCAAATCTTTGTATCTACTAATAAAGTAGATTCTAAAATAATAATCAAAGAGGTCTTTAGTTTGATTGACTAATTTTTCAAATTCTATCTAATATTCTCACACGGTGCTAATTTGATGAAGTTTAGTCAATTCCCCTGTGAAGTCATTGTAGGCACTAGGCCCAAAACACACTAACAAGAGTTTGGAGAATTCAATCCAATCAAGTTCTAGATATGACTTGTGGTATCATTGGTACCACTAAAAATATTCCTTATCTCTTAGTGAAATGAAGCAATAAGGACTCTTCATTATTAGGATGCAGGCAAAAATATTGTTCTGCATAGTAAAGCTAGTTGGAGGGTTCAGTTCCATCAAATTTGGGAAAATCTAATTTAGGGTCGTAGAAGGGTGCTCTAGAAGAATAACTATCCTTTGATTGACGATCCATATTAGGTATGAATAAGCATAATGCAGTATAGAGGTCGGTCATGTGGTGAATGAGTTCAGACATGCAAGATTCAATTTTGTCATGTGATCATTGAGCTCATGGGGCATGGTGTCTGCACGTGTAACCATTTACCAGGGGGTCGAGAGGGTGCCAAAAAATGTTGAGTGAATTTATATGTTAAATTTATTAGTTTTTAAGACAATTACAATGGTTTAATTTTCACAACGGTGAAAATTTTTATTTTTTCAAAAGTATGTTCCGGTTGCAGGTAGAAATATTTTTGTATGGGAATTTTAAACTTTTTTTAGAATACCCCTTAAAATGACTAGTGTGATGAAAAAATCACAATGGTTCTTTTTTTTTACTATTTAACTGCAATTACAATTAGATCTGTTCGTTGTATGGCCAAAACCAAATCCAAATTTTTAGCTTATATCAAGCAATTACAAAGAGATTGGTTGGTAGTATGGCCAAAACCAGATTAAATTTTACATAAAATAAAAACAACTATAGTGAGATAGGTTTCTTGTATGATCAAAACCATATCATAATTTTGAGAAGATGAAAACAATTACAATTTCAATGAGGGTGTTTGCTTATGGTCAAATTTTTAAGTGAAATTCCTTACCAAAACTTGACATTGACGATGCAATACACATCTGATAGTACAGTCATGTTACAAGAATTACAGCAGGGAGAGATGATGCATACACAACCGCTTGGGAAGTCTACACAAGATAAAGGTCCATGCACAGGGATAGGGTTTTAAACTTGGCTTGTAGCGATGACAGTCATTTGTAAAAAAACTGTAAATATTGACACAGGTTCAACTTCTAAAAAGTAGCTCATAGCGATGACTGCTTCTAAAACTTGGCTCATAGTGGTGGTGGTGCCACCACTTTATTACCACTTTCTAATCACCAAGATCTTGTTAAGGTAAGTTGAGACCATATAACAAACAATAGTAAATAGCCCCAACTCTTGAAGCTGCAACAACAAAAAAATGGTCATGGAAAGAGCTCTAATCCTAAATAACATGGTCTTTCTTGAACAAATTAAGAATAAATTACAAATATATGAAATAAATAAAAAATAGTAGCAATATTTTGATTCAAAAGAAGCAAAATTATATTACAATAACAAAATTACAAAATCATTATCCTCTTTGAGGGAGGCAACCTCCTTCGACAAAATTCAATTCAGTATAATTCGTAGGTGCCTTCATACTAGTCTCAGATCCTAGTTATAATAATCTATGTTGGCACCTCATTTTTGACCAAGTATTTGTTCCAATTTTGGTACACAACATGGAGGGACCATTGTCCATTTTATTACAAGTACCATCATGGTGTAGGAGAACCATGGCATGCGAGGACCATGGCGTGAAACTAGCAGCGTGAGAGTTGAAGGGTGTCAAAGGACAATGGTGCAGAAGACCTAGTGCGAGAGGACCCAGTCAAGAGAAAACATGGCATGAGGAACCTGAGAACAAAGGACTCAGAACAAGAAGTGAAAGACTAGGGGAGCTTGAGGAAGGTGGAGCACGAAGAATGTGGGAGCAGTTAGAAAGAATAAATCAAGTGGGACACTTCAACCCCTCCGATCGAAGGCCTTATACCAGCTCACAAGGAATGGAACACTTGGATATGAATATATTGCATAGAGGAAGCATCTAGGGGCGTGGAGGCCTAATTCTTTAGGAACAAATAATTGTAAGAGCCATGACTCAACCTATTGGGAGTCCATGTGACATTTGTCTTGTAGTTAGGAACTTGGCATTTGGATAGGGAAAAATGAGTATAAAAACCCTTGTTGTAAGCATTCAAGAGAAAGAAAAGGAGGAACCTTTAAAAGATATAAGTATTGTCTTGCAATCAAAAATTACTTAATGAGAATTCAATGTTTATCATATGGTACTTTTGGGCAATGGATTGTGAACTATGTTGAATATTAAAATGTGTTAAGTAATTAACAGACATGAGTTCTTTTATAATTAGCTAGTGATGGTAGCATAATATGTTAAGAAATAATAGTAAGATATTTATTTGAAAAGAAATGAGTAATTACACCACGTGTTTCAAAATCTTTAGGAACCAGTCTTTCATCGCACGCTTCAGGTAAGCGCGCGAGACTCATCCCTCATGTGATAGGGCCAGCACGCTAGCCTGTTGAGAAGAGGCTTCAGCGTCAATGTAAATAAAGAACCCAACATTTTGGTTTCGTTGTTGGGACCCAAAGTAGTTGTAGCACAAGCATGGAAAATGTTTGAGTGTGTTACATTAGATAACATTGAATAATGGATTACCAGTGTCGAAGATAATTTTTTTGTTCCATATCTTGAGCCTAGAGTCTCTACGAGACAGTGCATAGAAAAAAATATCTACAGCTCATTGTATGAGACTTTCTTTTTTGAGGTCCCTATTCTTTTACATCCCTGGATCTTAGCATATGCTTAAGGATGATCCTAAAACCTTGGATGAAGATAGTCATAGACACCAGAATGGCAAAGGAGTTTAGCACAATTGAAAGTTTCTTGGAAGTGAGTGGTCGATTACTGGTGGAAGGGTGTTCAGAATAGTTACATCTTGGAATACATTGTCACCACATATTCATGTCTTGAGGAAGCAAAGTTCAATTTTCTATGAGAACCAAGGAGATGATATCTTTCACTATTTCCTTCTGAGATTAAAAAGCTCATTATTGATCTTGGGTTGGAAACACTACCCATGGAAGGCTAAAATCTCATGTGCATGAGTCACACATTTGGAGGGGAGACTACTAGTTGGTTTAGGATTATGGGTACAACATGGTAGTAATCTAGTGAGTGCTATGAAAATGGAAGTATGATGAAGCCTAATAGAGTATCGTGGGAGTTAGTGGCACGAGAAGAGATTGGGAGCACTTAAGGAGCATTGTGAAGAGCCACAGGGAACCGGACGTGCTTGAGGAATCCATCACTTATAGGTCACAACTTGTGCCACTATTATAATGTGGAGAAACATGTTGGATCATCAGATTCAAACCCAGTATGAGTCAACTAGGCTCTCCCACCATAGTGCATGCTCATACCTTCAATTCAGATAGGGTATATATAAGGAATTAAGAAACAAATAGTACAGATTTAGAATTTGAATGGATAAGGGAAACTGAAACCAGGCCATTAGGTGATAACTTAGAATCTACATCTTTTTCTTTTCAAGAGAAGTTCATGGCACAGCTTAGAATACTTGGAAGATCTAGCCGAGGCCAAACTATAGGCCCTATTCTAAGAAATCAACCCTCTGCCACGTCTTTCCCCATGGGCACTGCTACTGGAGGCACTGGAGGAGTAGGAGGTACTGGAAAAAGTGGACCTCCTCTAGGAACAAGCACTGGATCTTCTCAGCAATCATTTGTTCAATTACCTATGGTTTATTCTGAAATGACATTGTATCTACCTAAGTACCGAGAGGTGGAAAGTTTATTCGATCATGTTCATAAGTGTGAACTAATTTAGAGGGTGCATACTATCACATCCTCTGAGCGAAAGGCAACATAGTTCATAACCACCCTCTTAGAATGTGCACACAAATGGTATCACAAGTTCGACCCTCAACAAGTAGTGGTCAACTATGGCCAAATGAAAGTAGCATTTCTAAAATAATTTGATATTCTTGAGTTTGAGCAGCAGAGTATAGTGGTACTAAAAGACATAAATCAAGGACTTACAGAGAGCATATAGGAATATGATGCTCGGTTTAAGACCTTGCTTTCTAAGCTATCTTTTGAAATCAATCTTGCTGAACATGCACAATGGTTTGTAAGAGGATTATTGTTACCTTTTTGATGAACCTTATCATAGAGAACTTTTACAAACATGTGTGAGGCTCTAGAGATACCCTACATGCTGAAGCATTTGGAAGTATAGATACTAGGATTAGTCCCTTTATGGAGGCATAAAGAACATCCATGGCTTCTTAGCTTGAAAATTTGATGGGAAACAATTCACATGAGACACGTAGTGGTGTTTGGTGTATTGATTGTGAAACCAAAGGACACACAAGAAACAACTGCCTGTGTAAGAGCATCCATGCAATCCTAAAGCAAACTTGCGAGATTTGTCATGATGACCATGTTGTTCATTCTTGTCCACTTTTACAAAAGGCCACGAGCACTAAATTATTTTCATATTGTAAAATTTGTGATGCTTATACTCATGACACCAATGATTGTCTTCTAATTATTGATATTCATGAGGCTCGAGCGTGTAGCATGCACTAAGCCTCAGTTGCTAGTTCCCAAGACAATGGTGGCTATCATGGGCATGAAAGAGGACGAGGATGAGGTGATAGGTTTCCACCGAGGACTTGTTATAAGTGTGGTTCTCCAAACCACTATCAAAGGGGTTCCCCAGAATACCCAACCTACGCTTACTAAAAAAAGGACCACCAACTAGAAGACTGCCCAGATCTATATGCAGCCATTATAAAAGATCAAAATGAAAAAGGTGCAGGTATGATCCATATAGACAAACCACAATGGTGCACTTGACCAACCATCCCTATTGTATAACAAATCAATATTACTACTCACAACAAGAGCCAGACATAATCAACACCCAACCCGATTGAAAAGGTACGTTGAGAAAAAATAGACGCCAAGAAATACCCTGATGCACTTTAGCAAAAGGATGTTCTTCAGGATACAATGGCACTTGTGCATGAGCTCCAAGGCAAAATTCAATACCTTAAGGACAGGGATGTCACATAGCGCACCGTAGTTAAAAGGGAAACTGAACCTCCAGTAATGTGGGATAGTTTCCTAGAACTATGAAAATGCATGCTTGATGAAGACATTGTTCCCCAGCTTAGCGCCTAGTTTAAAGGTCAAGCTCACCTAAAAAATGAAACCCACACTCAGCTACATTGACAAAGTGAAGATCGATATTTAAACCATGTTCGACATCAGGAAAGTCCTGGTTCTACTTCCCTGGAAGATGGAGAAATATTAGTTAATGTTGTTATCAACGAATGGGTAATCCAGGATATTCTAGTAGATACTAGCACTGAAGTAAATGTTTTCACTAAAGATGTCTGACAGAAAATGTCTAGTCCAACTTTACAACCTTTACCTCATGTCTTGTTCATGGCAAACAAGACCCGTATGCACCCTATCAGATTCCTTAAAAATGCCACTATTGAAATACTTGGGGTTTCCTTCAGAGCAGATTATGAGATTTTGGAGTTGGTAGAGGCTAAAGATTACCTAGTATTATTGGGAAGGCCCTGGTGCTATGAAATCATGCATATTTAAGCTTTAAAAAATGATACATTAGCTTTGAAAACAATGATAAACGTGTGATAATACCCTTAGACCAAGCACAAAGACCACCCTATATTGAACCCATAAGTGTTGATGAAGACATCAACAATTTGTACAATATGATGGCTCGACATGATGAACAACATGATTCAATGTTAGATGGTATTCTTTACTAGATGGACATCAAGTCTATCTCAGATACCACAAGCAATGCCTACAACTATTGGGCCCATGGTG
The DNA here is from genome assembly GCA_037957365.1 of Torreya grandis. NCBI lineage: Eukaryota > Viridiplantae > Streptophyta > Pinopsida > Cupressales > Taxaceae > Torreya > Torreya grandis. The sequence goes on from JARHVA010002068.1 coordinate 1,729,527, forward strand.
ATTATGATCTCTCTAGAAGATTATGCAACACCATCGACAAAGATGAAAACATCCCATGTTAGCTTCTTAAGCATCACAAATTTGTGTGCCTCATGGGTTTAGCAATACGAGGACCATTGGAGGGACCACCTTTGGATATAATTAATGAAGCTCCATGGTTCCAAGGACAAATAAAAGTGTGTGATTTCATCCAGCGCTTCGAAGAGTTATATGATACCAAAAATGAATGGATGAGGTCTTTAGACCACATTTTCGTTGCCACCACCGCCAGGTGGTGGCGAACACATAAAGAGTGCCTATTGTATTGGGATCAAGTGCGAGTTGCCCTACATCATATATGTCACCATGATAATAAGATCAAAGGTACACTCAGCTAAAGTGGCATAAAAGCACCTGAACCTCACCTTGAGGCATGTGAAACAATATGGCGAGCTGAAGAAATATTTTTACTAAAATACCTATGGGTCCATACGTTCTATGGAACCTTGCACACTTGGGCATGGGCTTGGTACATACATGAAAGGCACATGGGAACAAGATTCTGGCAGTTATTAAATAAAAATATGACATATGCACTTTCTTGCTCTTCACCAAGGATGGACATGTGCCTTACTCTTCAAACCATATATGAAGCAATAATTGGATATCCAAGTCTAGTGGAAGACTACCTACATCATATTCATCAAGAACCAGAGGAACCCTTGATTTTATTCAATGAGTCTCCCAAATAATCAACTCTTTCACCACCAGTAGTCTCTATTGAAGAGCATGGTGAAGAAATTTGCCTGAGAAAGCAAAAGCTCATCTTTCAAGTAGACAAAGGAGAAGGATCCACTCCATTCGATCCGTTAAGTAACAACTTTCATGTTCCTACAAGTACTAGCTCATGAATTATTCAAGATAAATTCTCTTGTGGACAATCCTTATCATGGGCCCATTTAAACTATTCAACTAAACATTGGCACCTAGTAGGAACCTAAGGTAGCAACCATTGGTAATTATTAGATCGAGATAGAAATCTCACAACTCTTTGAGTTGTTGAAAGAGTATCAGGATGTGTTTCAAAGGAACTACAATGAAATGAAAGGGGTTCACCCTTCTCTCAGAAAGATGCATATAAAATTGATTGATGGTTCTCATCCTATGAAGAAATGCCCATATTGAATGAACCCTAACCTCTGAGCGTGTGTGAAAGAAGAGATCAATAACATGATCAACGCTTGAGTAATTATTCCTATTGATGAATCTGACTGGGTGAGTCCTATGGTAATCAGTATCAAGAAGGATGGGCATATTTGTATCTGTATGGATTATCATGTTTTAAATGCATCCTATGTCACCGATCCTTTTCCAACACCTTTCATGGAGGAAGTCATAGAAGGTGTTGCCAGTTGTGAGATATACTCCTTTATCGATGGATTCTCAGGGTATCACCAAGTCCAGATAGCTGAGGAATACCACATTTGCTATGAAATGGGGTTCTTTTGCCTACACCATCATGCTTTTTGGGTTGAAAAATGCCCCGACAGTATTCTCACAACTAGCAGTGGAGGCTTTTAAAGATTTTGTCCATAAATTTATCCAAGTCTACTTAGATGACTAGATGGTATATAGGTTGATCAAGGACCAATGTGCCAATCTGAGGCTCATGATTGAGCATTGTCGAGTATTACAAATTTATCTGAATCTGAAGAAATGTTTGTTTGTGATATCATTTGGGGTACTCTTTGGGTATATCATTTGTAAAGGACTCCTCGTGCATCAAACCAAGGTCGTTATCATTCTATGACTACCAGCGCTAAAAACCCAGTGCAAAGTATGTGCATTCTTAGGACACACGGGGTACTATAGGAAGTTCATTCAAGGTTATGCCAAGATTACATCACCCCTGAAAGAACTATTAAAGCATAATGAACAATTTATATGGACTAATTCTTGCAAAGCAACTTTTAAAACTCTAAAGGAAAGACTAGTTGCCGCTCCTATCTTGCAACTTCTAGATTGGACAAAACCATTTCATGTCCATGTTGATGCATCTGGCACAGCGGTTGGTGCAATACTTGCACAACTAGGAAAGGGAAATTCGAACCATCCCAATTATTTCACCAGCAGGAAACTCACATCGATCAAAAAGAACTATACCACCACTAAATGTGAAGCCTTGTTCATAGTTTATGTGCTACAAAAATTCAGATAGTACTTTCTAGCCACACCATTTGTATTTTACACCGACCACGAAGTTTTAAAGTATATTGTCAACAAGCCCATTCTCCATGGAAGAATTTGTCGATGGATAGTTCTCTTCCAAGAATTCTAGTTTTTTGTAGTAGTAAAACCTAGGAAAACCAATTGTGGACCTAATCATCTATCCCGAATTGAAAATGGATAACCTCCACATGCTATAGAAGATGACCTTCATGACATACAACTTTTCCAAGTGCTTGAAGAATTGGAGGATATTGAGGCATTCCTCAATACTGGTTGTGCACCCAATTCTCTCACTTTATAAGAAAAGAAACAACTTGCAGTTTGTGTTGCAACGTATCAACTCATAACAGGAGATCTGTACAAGATCAACCATGATGAGGTACTACATCATTGTGTAATACAACATGAGCACCTTGAGGTATTACGAGAAGTTCATGAAGGTATTCCAGATAAAATTATGTTGAGGAAGCTAACATGCATAAGGTGTTGCTCGTCGGACTCTGGTGGCCAACTTCATTTAAAGATGCAAAGGCATATACAAGGCAATGTGATATCTACCAACATGTGAGAAAACCTAATAGAAGAGATGCCATGCCACTGTGCCCAATTTCATCTCAAGAACCATTTGAAAAGTGGGTTATAGACTTTGTGGGGCCCATCACTCCCACAGGATGAACAGGTTCACAATACATAGTTATAGCAACAAACTATTTAACGTGTTACGCTAAAACAACACCAACTAAAGACTGTACAGTAGCAACTCTCGTGTGGTTCATCTGGGAAAACATTATAACATGCTTTGGATGTCTGCTAAGTTTTACCAGTGACCAAGGAACCCACTTCCTAAATGAGACAATTTGAATCCTATTAGTTGAATTCATGATTGTGCATCACAAGATAATACCATATCACCCACAGGCTAATGGAATAGCATAAGCCTTTAACAAGATCCTCGGTAACACTTTGACAAAAATCTACAACATTGGTAGAAATTATTCAGATGATAAGGTATCTGTAGTACTTTGGGCATATCGGACCACATACAAACACCTCAACAAAAATACACCATTCAACCTGGTATATGGAAAAGAAGCAATCATGCCAGTTGAGTTCGTAGTTCCATCTCTTTGGATAGGGCGTATATAAAACCTTGATGATGATGCATCTTTGAAAGCTCAACTCGCTGAACTCATGAAACTAGAAGAGGTTTGGTTCTTCACTCACTGGAATCAAGATGTTGAGAAATGAAAACAAAAAGGTGTGAAAGTTCTACTCTATGACTCTAAGTTCGTGCACCACCTTGGGAAGCTTTGCATTCATTAGGATGGACCATTAATAATTCATAGCATCTAATCTATTGGTGCATGCCAGCTAAAGCAAATAGATGGTCAATTCCTACTCGGACACTATAATGAGAGTCAGCTTTGGTCGTTTTATGATTCTGTTTAAGTTTATGATATTTTTCAAATAAGGCTTGAGGCCATTAGATTAGGATTTTTTGTTTTCAATAAAAAGCACTGCCCTTGAGGCGCACGACTCATTTTTTTGTTGTTTTCTTGGAGGACCCCAAACCCTTTTTATGTGGGGTAAGATGTGCATATGAATACAAAACATGTGGGCACGCAAGTTTCAAAGGCAAAACAGTCATACAGGTTGCGCAAGTGATTAAAGGTGCATGAGTCATTTAATAAAATGGACACCTGTCGTTTGCCTGACAGTTGGTCTCCATTACTTTGGAAAAATAGGACAATTGTCACCCAAATCCAAGAAAAGCATAGGAAGGAATGGACCATTAATGCAATAAGGGTAGTCATAACAACAAGCATGTGAGTGGAATGATGGGACAAGTATGTTAGAACACTAAAGGCTCAATGCAAGATCCGAAGTATAAAGACCATTAGAAGATAAGCATTTATGGCTGAAAATGACAAGGAGAGGAAAGAAATTAATAAGGTAGATTGGCTAGAGCACCTATACATAACCATGTTGAAGCCATTTTACACTTTACCTTGAGAAAATCTTCAAGTGATTAACGAACTAGAGACGAAGTCAATCTCATTGTGAAACAGTGTTTGAGAACTAAACAAAGACACAAAGGGGATTTCCAAGCGGAGGAAAATTGTTAAGTGCAAACCATGTGTAGAAGTGGGTCGAGGCCATTCTTGGTATAAAAAAAATGCAAGTTGCAGGTTCTGCCATTGTTGAAGTGTGAAAATCGAGAGCTGAGGGAAGTTAAACGCCACCACATATTCATTTGGTAACGTGAGGCGGCCAAGGGTTAACCTTCGAGCACCATGGAGGGTAATGCGATCGAAGAAAAAGGCAAAGACTTGAAAAATTGTCAGCGATACCAGAAGAGAGAGAGGTGAGTAAAGCAGCATCGTTCCCTATAAGAGAGGAGCCTTTGGAAGACCTAGAAGAGACACTATGGCAAGTGCAGCATACAAGAGTTCAGAACGAGAGCACGAAAGAAGTCAGGATGGTGAAAAAGGGAAAGCAGGCATAGGTTTCCTCATCACAGACTGCTCCACCATCTCCCCCTCAAACCATTTACATAGAAGAGATGCAATACCTTGAGTCAGTCTTGCATGTGGAAAACTAGATCTCTAAGGTGGCAATTGTGATCATATTTGACTATAACCACCTCCAGTTGGAAAATGAGGTGCAATTGTAAAATGATTATCAGGTCTAGACCATCAACACACAAAACTAGGTGGTTTATGACCTGACCATCAAGAACCAACTGGACAAAGTTGGCCTTTTCCAACTCTTCAAATTGCCATATTTTGGAAATCTTAATGAGGAAGTTCAGTTCCTTCTCTCGTGTGTTCATGAGGATTACATCCACTTTGCAGGGCATGACATGAAGATCAGTGTGGAGAGGGTAAGCAAGGTCACAAGACTCCAATTCTCAAGGGTCATTGTATTGGATGACATGGTGGATATGGAGGAAATCCAACATACCACTCTTATGTACCAAAAGCAGGTACATGCAATGCACATCACAAACCTATAGGATCCCGATCTAAGAGTCGCAACACGGATCATTTCCATCAAGGTCGGAGGGACCGACTGATGGAAGGAGGTGGATATGGCCCACCTTCACATAGCAAACCAAGTAGTGCACAGAGTAAAGTACAATCAGGCACTATACTTTGCCCAAACGATAGACAAAGATGTAGAGAAGGCGTATACAATTACTAAGTTCAAGTTTCTTTGAGGGGCAATCTTGTTATTAATTGTTTTTTATGAAATCGGTGTGCCGACTACAACTCAAGATCTTTGAAGTGGGCCCTCTACTAACAAATCCCCTGTCAAGCACTACAAATCTTTCACCTGCCCTTAACACATCACTCCAATGTATAAGTTAAAGATGAGGTATTGGTTTGATGGAATGAAGGCGACCTTTGGGAATGAATGGTGCATTCCCAAGGATCTACCCTCCCAAACAAAACATCAAGCAGAATTCGCTATGAAACAACACTTCTCCCTGGCATGTATTCGCATGAATCCTTCGGAGGAGCTCTCAGCGTGGCTCAAGCTGCCCTATACCTTCTCTACGTGTTACTTCATTGATTCTGTGAATATAATTTATGATGCACAACTGATCAATATACAATCAGAACGGATCGATGCAGAGCACCATACCCTCCAAAAGATGTTTATTTACCCCAACAAGAAGGCTTATACGGAGAGAGGAGAGACAAGCATGACCAGTATCAAGATGAAGAATGTCCTGGTTGGGGAACAGGGACATAAACTATTTTATATGTTACATCCCAACCTGCATCCTCAAGATGGGAAACCTAAGGAGAGAATCCCCTAGGTACCATTGAAGAAGAGGCCATCCGAGCCAAGTGCTAGCACAAGTGGGTAGCAAGGCCCCCAAAAGTGGTAGAAGATAGCGAAGTCACAACCCTCTAGGCCAGTACATCATCCACCACAACCACCACCCCACAATTCACCTTCACCTTGTCCTTTGTCTTCATCTCCATCTCACAGTTCTTCACCACTTGTGTCACCCCCATCCTCTCCACCTCGACCATTTCCTCACCCAACTCCACCTTCTCCACCACCTCGACCACCTTCACCTCCACTTTCTTCAAAGACTACCACCAAGTCAGCACCTCATCCCCCTCCAAGACAAGCACCCCAAAAGGACCCCTCCCAGGAGTAGATACATAATTTGGAATCTGATCTAAAGAAGACTCCATCCCGGTGCGAGAGGTCCCGACTGTTGATCAAGTTTATACTAAAGAGATGGGAACGGATGGGATGGCTATCGAAAGCCAACAAGAACTTGAGAGAGACCCAAAAAAGAAGGGGCTAGCTGAGGGGGGACCAGAATAGAAAGAGTCATCTAATATGTGCGAACGATACCAATTTGGTGTAGATGACTCGAAACTCTATCTTTGGAAGCATTTCCACCCCAATGATGTGACCCAAGAAATAAAGAAGCAATTGTACTTCCTGTTGGAGATGCATAATGAGGATCCTCAGTTCGACATTCCATTGGATTGTATTTTTTCTGGCCCAGATGCCCTAGGTTTACTAGACCTTATGAAGTTTGATCCATAGTGGCTCTCCCCATTAGTGATAAACGTCACGTTTTTGAAACTTGCCATAGAAATGACGTGCCAAAATAATTTGTCACAATCAGATGCACACACAACTGAAAGGAAACATAGCAGGGTCATAGAAATGTATAATAAAGTGTATGCTAAAAAGTAGGTGCTAGCCTAGGAAGTGGCCTCTTTGAAGTAACAACTTCAAGAGACCACCAAGGCTAAGGTAAGGGTATTAACCCTTTGTAAAACAATTTTGAAAGAAGAGTCAGCACTGGCAAATGGCATAGCATTGGATGGGGACACCATAGGGAAGTTAGAAACATTGGTTGAGTTATTGCTCAAAAATAATGAGCGCCCCGTGCCCAGAGATGAATCCAAAGAACTTTTGGAGCGGTTCAACATGGCAACAAATATCTATCACATTACTTTGGAGAGATTCAGGGAGGTTATCCCAATTTTGAACGATATTTTTTTACACATGACACGCCCAAATAAAGTAATAGAGGCCCAGCTCAATGATGAAGAGGTCTTGAGGCAGCAAGCGACCGATGCAACTCTATTAATAAAAGACTGCTCCAAGCGTGTGAAGGCATTTAAGGATGTGAAAACAATGGAAGACGTTATTAATAACCATCATCAACAAATAAATGTCAGTTTTGCCACACTCCAAGGATGAGTTGACAAGGAGGTCTCCAAATTAGAAGACATCCAAAAGGAAGCTAGCATAGCCCTAGAGGAACAGATGAAGAAGACTGAGACTCCAATTCAACCTGAGGAGTTGAAAGTAGTAAAGGAGGCCATTGAAAAAATAATTGCCAAAATTTTTGATGCCTTATCCCATTGGGATGAGCTGAGGAAAGAACTTGAGCAGAGAGGGCCTGAGTTCCTTAAGAATGCAGGTACAACTTAGTCTAAGATGGACTAACAACTTAGTGTGGGGTGATGTTGGCACCTCAATTTTGACCAAGTGTTTATTCCAATTTTAGTGCACAGGGTGGAGGGACCATTGTATGTTTTATTACAAGTACCGACACGACGTGGGAGAACCACGACGCAAGAGGACCATGGCATGAAACTAGCAGCATGAGAGTTGAAGGGTGCGGAAGACCTAGTGCAAGAGGACCCATTCAAGAGAAAAATGTGGCATGAGGAACTCGAGAACAAAGGACTCAAAACAATAAGCGAAATAAAAATGCAAAAGCAGTTAGAATAAATCAAGTAGGACACCTCGACCCCACTGATTTGAGGCCTTATACCAGCCCGCAAGGAACGAAACACTTGGATATGAATATATTACATAGAGCAAGCATCTAGGGGTGCAGAGGCCCGATTTTTTAGGAACAAACAGTTGTAAGAGCCACAACACAACCTGTTGGGAGTTTGTGTGCCATTTGTCTTGTAGTTAGGAACTTGACACTTGGATAGGGAAAAAAGAGTATAAAAACCCTATTGTAAGCATTCAGGGGAGAAAAAGAAAAGGAGGAACCTTTGAAGATATAAGTATTGTCTTGTAATCAAAAAGTACTTAATGAGAATTCAATGTTTATCATATGGTACTTTTGGGCAATGGATTGTGAACTATGTTGAATATTGAAATGTGTTAAGTAATTAACAATCATGAGTTCTTTTATAATTAGCTAGTGATGGTAGCATAATATGTTAAGAAATAATAGTAGGATATTTATTTGACAAGAAATGAGTAATTACACCACGTGTTTCAAAGTCTTCGGGAACCGGTCTTCTGCTATGCACTTCGGGTGAGTGCGCGAGACTCATCCCACGCATGATAGGGCTAGCATGCTAGCCTATTGGGAAGAGGCTTCAACACCAACGTAAAGAAAGAACCCAACAATCTATCACTAGATAACTACTACTCTCAATGAATGTGAGATTATTCTACTATTACACTATTACATTCCACTATTCTATCTATTACAATGGGCTTGAAGGACATCTTACAAAGCATATATGTCCATAGCCTTTTATTAAAGAAGCAAATTACAAAAAAAATGGTTAGTATAGAGGCTCCTAGCACTTTTTGTATTGTATTCTTCATGTGAGAAGCACCATTGGCCCTCCTGCACATTTAAACTTTAATATGTACGGTTCTCGTTCGACCTTAGCCATATATATATGTCTATTTCTTTAATGTTTCATAAGTATACACATACAATTGTGTGGTTATAATCTTAAGATTGCCTCTTCACGTATCCTAGAACCTATCAAGTATTCACATATCATGGGCCTATCCAATATTCTAACAATCTACCCACTTACCACATTAAACGTTGTCATACAACCTACAATAAATCTTTTATAATTTAGTGTCTATGATTCCTCAACCTTAGATACCTTTAACAAAAATATATAAACCCTACAAATTCTGTAATCCCATATCTACAATATGCACAATGTAATTCTTAGTACATGACTTGATAGACATGAAATGTGTTACTACATTACCTAAGGCATATTTATAGTGTTTCTTCCCATCTACCTACCAACATACCACATTAAATATGATCATACCTCCTACATTAAATCTTTTATATTTTATAGTGATTAAACTTTATTTATTCATCGTATTGACTACATTTCAAGTATTTTCCTTGAATTGAAATTTATTTTAGTTTTGTTCACTAATTTTATATTTTAAAAATGTGAATAATTACAACATAAAAATTTCTCCTTTAACCTAGCTTATGTATAGAATGGAGATTTTCTACAAGGAGAAAAGTAAATACATAAATTGTATTTAACATTTATATCATATTTTTTATTTTTGGAAGTTAACATAAACTAGGAGTTAGCATGTCATTATCAATTTATTTGGGTCTAAGATTACTCGACCTTATATACCTTTAGGCAAAAATATGTAAACCCTACAAATTATTTATTCCCATGAAATATTTGAGTAAATATCTAATAGTTTCAACATACTTCATTCGAGTGAGTTCATAGTTAAGTAATTATGATTTTCTTTATGATAGGTCAGAGGTATGAGTTTAGAGTTGATAGTGTTCTTATTATACCACTATTTATTTATACATATTTTTTGTTGAGATATTTAACAGTAAGCTGTCCACATCTTTTTGTAATACATATTAATAAATATCTCAATATTTTAACCATTTATCAGTATTGTTTTGCCAAATTAAATTAGTAAGATGCTATGAGCATGATTGTTAAGCAATGGAGAAAAACCATCTCGACTTAAATTAGGTAGTTTTTGTTTATGTAATTATAGCATTATAGAGCTTCACTTTCGACGGATAGCACACCATCTTCCATGAAGAGAAGAGGGGAAGGTGTATCATATTTATTCCATTTTGTTTCATGTGTATAGTGATGTGCTACTTTCTAGGCTATAAGATAATGTTTTCCCCTTATCCCTCTTCCAAAGTTCAATTTTCTAGCAATTGTAATGATCATGTTCAATTTATGATTGATGTTCATATATTTATAGGATGAAACAAGTTCTAAAGAATGGTTGTTAAAAAGGGAAATGAGGAGCCTATTTTTCTACATTTGACCATTACGACTTTGATTTTATCAAGATATAATTTATATAATTATATTGAACATAATAAATATAGTCAATTACACAATTTATAATTTAAATTAGAAAACACAATCTTCTAAATAAACAAATGCTTTAATGGATTCTATAAATTAATGATTTAATAGATGAACATTTGACCATTAAAATTTTAATTTTATCAAGACAATTCATATAATTATATTGAACATAATCAATAAATATAATCAATTACACAATTTAAAATTCAAATTATAAAAAACAATCTTCTAAACAAATAAATGCTTTAATGGGTTCTATAAATCAATGATTTAATGGATGATGATAATGATGATGATGATGATGATGATGATATTGTTAAAAAGGGGAAAAAACATTTTCAATGATAACTAAAGGGACGTCAGCCTGCCAAAGCCCAATTTTGAGTCGTTTGCGTGTCAATGCAAGGAGAAAACTCTCTTTATTTCATTTTTAAAGAAAAAATTATCTTTATTTCATTTTCATTTTTAATGTATCTTTTAAGAGTTACCCCATATAAAGTGAACAATGAATATGTTTAGGCATTCATGTGAATATCATATGGAGGAGAGGTGGGTCTTTTGAGGACCGACCACTCACGCCACTTACATGGTACAAGTAGAAGCAAACCCTGGTTGCAATTTTATAATTTGACTTTCCATTTATAATGAATGGTAACATTCTTCCAATGAATACTCAACCAAACACATACACTCTGTTTCTCTTTTCAAACTTTTATAAATATGGGTCATTGAACACATCACATTTCATGGCTTCTTGTTGCATTACATTTTTAACTCGTCATCCTGCAGTTGAGATTGTATTCATTTAACTCTTATGAATTCCCGTCAAGTATTTAATCCAATTCAGCGACGTTACCGGATACGCCCCTAGCAGGCCCTGTGAGCGCGGGGATACGGCGATACGGTACGTTACGCGGCCGATCCGCGGGGGATACGGCCAGGGTACGGCGTGCCCCCTGCGGATACGGCCGGATACGTCCATGGACATATCCGGCCGTATCCGCAGGGGGCACGCCGTACCCTGGCCGTATCCCCCGCAGATCGGCCGAATAAAATAATATTTTAAGTTTTTTTCACTGTATAAAAACAAAACGAAAACCCTAAATGTATTTTTAATGTAACCGCGGCTCTCTTCGCGCCTAAGCGACTGCCTCCGCGCCTCCGCTCCTCCCTCCGCGCAACCCGCGACTGCGGGACTGCCCGCCTGCGCGCAACCCGCGACTGCGGGACTGCCCCCCTGCGCGCCTCCCTCCGCGTGACCCGCGACTGCGGGACTGCGCGACCCGCGACTGCGTGCCTGCGCGCCGCGCTCCCCGCCGACTGCTGCCTTGCCTAATAGGCATAAAGTTTTACGGTTTTTAAATTTCATTTTTTTTATTTCCTAAACTGAAACTCCCTAGGGTTTTAATATTATATAAATTTATTAAATTATAAACTAAATTTTTATTATATAGTTTAGTTTTTTTAATTTTTATTAATTAATTATTTATTTTAACTTTTTAATTTTTATTATTAAGTTAAAAATTTAAAATATGTTTGTTTTTAAATTCTAGTTTTTAGAGATATAATATATATTAAGTATTAAATTTTAATTTTAAATTATTAATTAGTTTAAAATTTTAAATATAAACTTATAAAGTATAGTATTAAATTTTAAATTATTTAGTTTAAAATTTATATTTATAATTAAATTTTAATAGCAATTAAAATATAGCTTATATGGCTATATTTTTATATTTTTAATTTTTTATATATATTTTTGTACGGCCGTATCCAGCCGTATCCAAACCACCAAAAAAAAAATCGACGTATCCCCGTATCCGATACTCGTACCCGTATCCGTACCCGTATCCGTATCGGCAACTTAGCAATTCAGAGCACATCTTCTGACAACGGTAGACTGATGCTAAGGATAGGAAAGGATTAGGGTCTCCCCAAGGTTCGGCCTCTCCCTGCTGCGCCTTCGGAGGCTAGAAACAATGGCCAGCATGCATATCAACAACATTTTTATGGTGTCAACAATTATGTTTCTAGGTGCATTTGATTACTGAGGAAGAATTAATGCTCCCTTTGATGCCATGGTTATCAGTATCGACTTATTGCCTGCCGAGAGAATTGCTGCGAGGACATTAAGGATTTGTATGTAGATATTGATGAACAGCTGTGAAGGATTGAGGTGGAAGTATGAACTCGGAATCGTCTTCTCCAGGGATTTTGTGAACAGATAATTTATATGCAAATCCAGAGGCTTCTTGCCGCCAAATAACTTAGCATACATTATTTTCAGGTGAGGAGAGCGCAATTGAGAAGTTTGAGATATCTACTGAGATAAAATCTTATATGGATCAGGTATCACTCACTTTGTTCACCTAATGGCTACTATGCTAGTGGTGTTCCAAAGGTTCAGGTATTCCCATTATACAATGATAGATACGCATTACAGTGATATCCATCAAGGGTTCAAGATCTGCTAAGAGTACTCTTCACGCTTACATTTCATTTTTAATGATATTTTCATAATATTATATATTTCTATTTTAGTAATTTTTAAGAAGATTGAATCAAAGAACTGTATGTCAATTCAACTTTTAAGGAAAATATTGATCTTATATCACCATTAAAAGAAGTTTTTAACCATAGAAAGATAAGTAGACATTCAGTGCCACATTACTAGGCATTTCCATCAGCATTTTCCAAATTGATGGATTGTACCTTGGGTTTTCCACTACATGTCCGGATATGCATAAACCTTTTCAAGAAGACACAACCTAAAATATGAATATTCGAGGGAATCTCAGAGTGCTTTACAGATGTATCAACCTTCTTGCCAAACATTATCTCATGTTAACAAACCCTTAATGCACCAAATAGCTGACATACTAAGAAATTAATTTAGGATTGCAAATAGCTAACATATTTTGCACTGAGTAAAAGCTTTTGCACACACAGCAGTGCGTTTCTCCTTACTTCTGAGCTCTCATGGTCCATATGTTTCATGACACGCTCTTTACCTTTCAGGTCTAAAACAATGCCTCTCCCAACTGGATGATACTGAATGAACTGAGAAATATCATGGCAAACCACAGCTAATGCCCTTGAATCTCCAGAAGTATCAAGTATTGCAATTAATACGCGTAAGATCTGTCACCAAATTCAACATGCACATTAGCAAATTATGTCTTCCCACACCAGAAATCAATTTGTATAAATAACAATTCCCCTAATCTCATATAATCAAATTCTGCATACACCTTACCTCCCAACTGGGCCCTTAGAACCCACTTACTAAGTGCTTAGGACCATACAACATAACAGCCCTAACTTCAAACTCATACTAAAGGTAGAAGTACAACAGACGCTGCTGCAAATTTGAACAGTTGAAACACGAATTTCAATTAATCTAAGTTATAAAATGGAACAGAAATAGTTTATATATTAAAATTTTGAGGTTGTTGGCGATACTGCATGATTGAGTTGTGTTTCTGGAATCTACCACATAAATACTTTTGGTCATTCTCAGCCCATGTAACATCTACATACTGAATACTTCTCTTATTAAAACAGATCTCCTTGGCCAGAAAATGATGGTGAATTTTGAACGGAAGTTAGTATTCTGAAATAATCTGATTATAATTGTTAGGGAGAAGGAAATTAGACTATTATGATGTATAGTTGTTAAAAGTTTATGTAAAATATATTTGCAAGTATTTTGAGATGAATGACATGTATTATGTAAACGGAATTTGAAGAGAAGCCAATGCGTAACGGCTGCATAATTGAATTAGTTTGTTTAGAAATAGAAATAGTTAGTCAAGAACGTGAAATGACGTGGAGGGAGTTGTAAAGCCATTCATTATAAAGTGGTTCTGGAAGAATTGTAATCTCTCTTCACCCACATTAACTTGACTTACATAGTTAATACAAAGCTGCTTTTGAAATTTTCTCTCTAATTATGGACGTTACTTATTCTGGAAGTTGGCATATGCATGGATAACTATGTAATTTCTGTGGTATGATATATAATCTCTGAAAGAGAGATTCACTGCGTAAAGCTCTGGACTAACTCTGAACCACAACATTAACATGTCCTTGGACGTTCCAACCAAGGAATAGGCTAACCACTGCCCAAGACACACCCAAATCAGGGGATATTGCCGATGAACATAGAGGAGCGTAGTGATGTTTCAGGTCTTGAAGCACACCCTCGTGTTCATGTTACACAAGGCATACGAATAAGTTATTTGGATGATGGATTGCAGAATGTGATCTGAATCATCAATTGAAAAAGTTGTACATAATTGTTTCCCAAACACATTTTGCTTATATTATGGACTGTGAACGCCTCAAATCTTTAAACAGTATGGTAGGTTCCACCAATGATCCCTTCCAATCTGAAACACTTGCAAAGGGGTAGGTGAAATAAGAACAACGAGATGCAGGGGATGGTGATATGCCACGCAAAGAACTGAAGAAGAAAGAAGGTGCAACTGAGGAGAGCGCAAATCAGCTGGAAGAGAGCATAAAAGATGCAAAATTAACACAAAAGGACGATTCACGTCATCTTTTTTGATCCATGGTTGCTTGATATTCCAAGTACAAAGTGAAAACAAATAACATTTATTGTATCATCTGCCTAGTTACTGTAAATGACAACAGTTGAAACTAGATCCTTCGTCTAGAATCATGACCATGCCAGATAAGCTTGCACTAGCTCCAGAAGAGTTATGCATAGAAGCACAAATGGAAGGCACTTCAAACATGCAACGCATGTTGCACAATACATATTGGGACATCAAATGAAGAAAATAAACATTGGAGGAAACTTTGCAGAAGGTGCAGGATATCAAGAAGGAAAAGTGCCCACAGCTGGTAAAGGATGTAGTAGGTCACCAAGATGTCTGAAAACTTCAAATCATGACTGGTCACCAAGCTTCGAGAACTGGGTAGAACTGACCAAGATGCAACAACTCCAAGGGCAAGAAAAGAAGCAAAAGGCACATTTTAGAATTGCCATTGCTATTTTGGAGTATAAAAAAATTATTATATCAGTTGAAGCAAGCAGATGACATCAATGAGTTACTGTTTTACTGGACTATCAACCAAGATGTATGGTGGAAGGAGATCCAGGCTACAATTGTTACTGCCAAACAAGCCCACACAGTAGCTTGGAACAATCCGGATGAAGCCAAGCATAAGCAAGCATAAAAAATATATATGGATAGTCAGGATAATCTCTTTGCATCAAGCAGAAGACTGGAAAGGAAGCTGCCAACTTGCCATGGAACCAATTTGCAAGGGTGCAAGCGAGGAGTCAAGACGAGAAGTTGTTTGTGGTAAGAGAACAAACTCAGGGAGCAATAGATCAGTATTGGTCCACCACGAATAATGTAGCTGAGGATGACCTCCAGCAAGTGACTCAACTCACCACCAAGTTACATTTTTACTTGACAAGAATGTCAAATACAATGGATGATTAGACGGTGTATACAAAGGACCTTGTGTAGATGGATGCATCATTTGCTCCACACGTAGATGTAACATCCTCATTTATGGACTCCAATTATATTATTTAAATAAGTGTTTTCACTCATTGTAATAATTTGCCGAGACTAAGGGCAGGATTTGAAGATATTTTGACTTATCTGTTATGCGGGGCAGCTTTATGATAAAGATTTGTGTGATAGACGCCAAGTCAGTTTTAAACATGCATGTCAATTATCTAGTCTTGGCCGTTTAAATGATGAAGTTATTTGTTTTGAGTTTTGTCCAAACCTCTCTGTCGCAGTCTGCGATCAAGGATGTAAAGAAGTCAAGTTTGGATCTTTAGATTGTTGGAGTTTATTTACCTCTCTATTTGGTTTAGATATGTTTGGAGAGTTTAAATATGCTTCTATAAATATTTATGTTGTGTATAGTATGACAAATACTAATCACCCCAAGATCTTAGAAAATCTTCCTTATGCCCGCAGACTTAGTGGAAATGTCCAATTGCAAAAAGGCCATATAGAGTCTGTCGAAATCCCTTCTGATTGGAAGCTTGATTGGCTTAAAAATGTTTCCCCAAAAATGAAAAGTCAAGCTATTGTGCATAAGAGTGATGGTAAGACCATCAGTATTCTTCCCAGGTCTCTTTCTGTGAATAATTCTTCTATTTTTTCTCCTTCTAGACCCTCCACCTCTTCCTCCAGAAGCGCTGTAAAAACAGGTGACATCTTGATCGAAGATGAAGAGATTAACCAAGGACCTGATCCAAAAAATCAGTTACCTTGTACATTAATGGATCTTCCAAGAGAAGATAATTTAAAATTTTATACAAAAAATAAGGACAGTCTGTATAAAGGTAGAAGGTGGCCTCCACACAAAAGAATGTATAAGCAAACAGAGTGAACTGTCTAGTATTTTTCTGCAGCATTCCAAGGAGATGTTGAACCATCAAATGAATTCAAAAATAAAAACTATGTTTCTAGATTTAATTCTAATCTCTTTGAAAATTTTGATGACCTTTGTAGAGATGTTTTGTACATCCGGAATAGTTTAGATAAGCTAACCATTCTTGAAGACAATACCAACCAACCCTGTACAAATATACAACATCAGTGGTCTTCTATTGATACAAAAGTAGCAGCTTTAGAAGAAAGCCTTGACTGGTTAGTCAAACAAGATCAAGAAGCTGAAGCACAAGTTCCAACATTAACATATGAGCTAAATCTTGGTTCTAGTTTTAGGCCTCATAAGAAACATCCCAGTACCACTTTGATGCAAAGAACCCATGTACAGCTTCAACCATGGTACCTGAATATTGATGATCTGCTAAATCCTCTAAACGAGATATCTGCCTGGTGTAACTCCATGCAAGTTATTACAGTCAATTCTCATTTAGACACAGTAGGTACTACCGTCTTTGCCTCAAAATTCTTTTGGGGGATTGTTACCTAATGGTGGAAATCAATGACAGAGAATCAACAACATGAGCGTGTTCACCATCAGCGTGATCCTCTAGCTGCATTATATCATTTATTAATTAATGAGTTTGCTCCTCCAATTGGCAACAGAGAACTAGAATCAAAGAAATGGCTTCTTAAGATAGAGCTCTGTGATCTAAAACAATTTGATATTTTTGCCAAACAATTCAGGGAGTTGGCATATGAAAGTAAAAGCTTTAGCTCTACTGAGAATAAGTTAAAAATTTTGCATGCTTTACCTTATAATCTCATTGACAAAGTTATTTCTTACATAGATTTCAAAGGCCTAACAATTGAAGATCTATCTCTTTCTAATGTTATTGACTTTGCAAAACAACAAGCCATGCAATTAGTCTTAGAGACTAAAACCATTTAAAAGCTAACAAAGCATCAAGCCTCTCAAATAGCTCCTGTTTTTTCTGAAACAGCTCCATTTGGTTGTCGGCCATTTGTTCAACCCCGCAAGCAGCAAAAGATGCATCACCCACACTTTTCTTCCAAGTGCCGCTCTTTTCCTCGAAAGCATTCATATGCTCCTCAGTGTTTTTTTAAGAAACGTCGTACTCCACGTCCTAAAGGCAAGCAACCCATTTTGCTATATCTGCCGTAAGCCTGGCCATATTGCCCCACAATGCCATTGTAAAAACTCTGCTGTCAAAGCCGTTTTCACCTCCAACGCAGTCGCGTGGTAGGATATAGTCGACTCTGACGAAGATCTTTACCTCCAGGATGACATCTATGAACCAATTCTAGATAATCTCCCCGCCTAAAAGTTTGACGACAACGACGATGCAGAAGCTCTCGAATCATTAGCCGATGATTTAGAGCAATCGCTCACTAACATGCAACGGCCATGGCACCATGACTACTCACAGCTTCCATATGAAGCACATCACCAAGAAGTCCCAAAACGAGACGAACGGCCAAGAACCAGAGGATATAATAGGAGACAAGACTCTACTAGAGGGAGACAACCCTCTATGCCAAAGATACCACCAACCTTGCAAACGCCCCAGCATCCTCCTTTGCAATTTCAGAGCTCTTTCAAGCCTAGTGCATCTTGGATAAAGAACAAATTCACCAGTACAGAACCTCTAAGAGAAATACCAACACCAGTAATAGAGCCACAGTGGGATGTCTTACTGCCCACAAAAAAAAAAGATGAAAAAATAGAAAGCTCTTTCTACTCAGACCAAGATTACTACCAAGGTGAATGCAGCAATTTAAGAGAAGAAGTCATCTACACTGAGCAAGCCGCTGTACAAGATCTAGGGAGACAAACTGATATGCACTAGTATTCCTCCCTTAGAAATTCCAAAGCCAGCTTACCTTACTCAGCTGATCAATGGAAAGTTTGCCCAGTTTATAACTTTGGAAATTAATGGCAGACTAGTAGATGTACAAATAGATACCGAAGCTTCTCTCTCTTTTGCAAAATCACAGATCATCCATGATTGGAAGACATTGAATGAAACCCTAGCTTATAAGACCCTGAATGTCCAAGGGAACATCTTTGTATGTAATAAGTATAAGCACCAGCAAACCCTTCGAATCCAAGATAAAATCTTTCAATGTGATTTATTTGCTTTAGATAGAATGCCTGTAGATATTCTACTAGGTGGTGCTTTTATTGACAGATACTCACCTTACGGATCTACCACTAAGAGTATCATGTTTACCATAGATAATGAAAGGCTTAGAATCCCTCACCTTATCTATGCAACTGAGCAATTATCAAGCTCAATGACCCAGACACCTAAACTAGTAATCCCTGCTGAAATACAAGCTATAGGAGAAAAGATTAGAACCACTATCTATTCTGATAACCCTCAGCAGTTTTGGTCCAAGTCTATTCCTGAGATGGACATCAAGCTCATCGAAGGTAAACATATGAAGATTGGGAAAAAGATCCCAATTCCAGCACAGGATTACAATGATATGGAACTACAGATCAAGGGATTAGAAAGTAATAGTTTCGTAGAAAAATCAACCTCTTCTTATTGTTGTTATGCTTTCATGGTGAATAAGCATTCAGAACAAAAAAGAGGAAAGATGGTCATTAATTACAGACCATTAAATGCCATTACTCAACCTTATCCATATCCAATTCCAGATAAAAGCCATCTTCTGGAGAAAGTAGCAAAATGTAAATATTTCTCCCAGTTTGATTGTAAGTCAGGTTTTTATCAGATCAAAGTCAAAGAAGTCGACAAAGAAAAGACAGCGTTTGGTTGCCCATTCGGCCAATTATCAATGGACTGTTATGCCATTCGGCTTAATGAATGCCCCAACATTTTATCAAGCCCACATGGATAACATTTTTAAAGGCACTTCTAATTTCTTATGTGTATATATTGATGACACTAATTTTCAGTAATTCTCTTACTGACCATTACTCCCATCTCACACAATTCTTTAAGCTGACAGAAGATGCAGGAATTGTTCTTTTAGAAACAAAGATTCAGCGCTACAAAATTGAATGTAATTTTCTTGGAATGATTATCCAAGATTTGAAACTGCAAGTCCAGCCACATATCAGAGAAAAGGTTGTTAATTTTCCAGAAAAAATTGACAAACCAAAACTCCAAGCATTTTTGGGATTGTTAAATTATTTGAATAGCTTATATCCTAACTCTGGTGAAGACATGTTCATACTTCAAGAACTTCTCTAGAAAAAAAGCTTTCCAATGGAAGGATGAACATACAACAGCTATCCAGAAAATCAAGTCTAAAGTGGCTCTACTTCCAGAACTTCACATCCCAAAATCTGATTGTTTTTCGATTTATACTGATGCCTCCGACATTGCATGGGGAGGAGTACTTGTTTGTATATATCAAAATAAAGAATTTGTTTGTGAATTCTCTAGTGGAGTGTTCAGTACAGATGTTCTCAAATGGATCTCTTCTGATAAAGAGATCTACGCTGTAAAGAAATGCTTAGAGAAATTTATGTTAAAACTTTTGCATCTGCCACACTTTGTTGTAAAAACCGATTGTACTAAATTTTTGACCTTTAGAAAAAAAGATCATGGTCAAAAAGATGGTGGCGGTAAATATATTAGATGGCAGGGCTTCTTTAATCAGTTTAACTTCTTTGTAAAACATATTAAAGGTACTGACAATATTACAGCACACTGGCTTAGTTGAAATCCGCCTGCTACTCTAATGCATCAACCCATTCTTGGCTTCAACTTAACCAGGGTTTATAACCAAGGATTTGCCTCCATGAACATCCTTGCCCAGGAACAAATTCTCCAAGAAGGGTTGTATCCAAGATATACTCTGATATCTTACGCAACAGGACAAGATCTACAGATGTCCTCAGCAGCAATTATTCAAGCAGACCGTCATCGAAACACTGGTGTAATTACTATTGAAAAACTCAATAGTGAATTTTTTTCACCAGTTCACCGAATTACTAAAGCATCCTCTCTGGACATGGTTGATAAAGATCAGGGCATCTCATAATGAGCATCTCTATCGATGGATAGCCAAATACGGTCCACACCGTATCCACAAAGAAGAGAACCATGATCAAGACATGGTCGTTCATACGATCATTCGGAGACAGCTAGAATGGGAATCATACTTCTACATCACTCCTCGTTGTCATGCATGTGAAGCTGGACTCCAGCATTGGCATCTTTTCAGTACCTTCCAGCTAAGGTGTCTTTCCAACCAATAAGTGAAAATGATTTGCTGATTGAAGTGGAAACAATGTTGGACCCACCAAGCCAAACGTCCTCATCCAGCGCATCCAACAGTATATCACTGTAGATTACTTTATGAGCTGTAAAGCATGATGAGATATGACACCGCCTTGGCAAAGATTCCAGGCAAGACCTCTCAATTGCTATAAATAAGACTCTCCTCTATAGAGTGATCATCGAAAAATTTCTTAAGTCTGAGAAATCTAGTAGCCTAGCAATTTTGTTTTAAGAGTATGCTATTCTCTTGTCCTTTTTGAAGGATCCTGAGAATCAAAAATTTGAACAAATATCTGTATAAAGAATGTAATAGTGATTTGAATGATAATAGTGAAGCCATAGCTATTCAGCCCCTGCCTACTGTCGCGGATTTTCTTGTAAAAGATGGCTATCAGGAGGAAGCGTCTGTTGACGTAAAAAGATTCTTACATATGTAAACAATAGAAAAACCAAGTTCTGATACCAATCTTTTTACATCAACAGACGCTTCCTCCTGATAGCAATCTTTTACAAAAAAACTCGCGATAGTAGGCAGGGGCCGAATGGCTACGGCTTCACTATTATCACTCAAATCACTATTACACTCTTTATACAAATATTTGTTCAAATTTTTGATTCTCAAGTTCCTTCAAAAAGGGCAAGAGAAGAACATACTCTTAGAACAAAATTGCTAGGCTACTAGATTTCTCAGACTTACGAAATTTTTCGATGATCACTCTATAGTGGAGAGTCTTATTTATAGCAATTGGGAGGTCCTACCTAGAATCTTTGCCAAGGCGGTGTCATATCCCATTATGCTTTACAGCTCATAAAGTAATCTACAGTGATATACTGTTGGATGCGCTGGATGAGGATGTTTGGCTTGGTGGGTCCAATATTGCTTCCGCTTCAGTCAGCAAGTCATTTTCACTTATTCGCTGGATAAGACACTTTAGCTGGAAGGTACTAAAAAGATGCCAGTGTTAGGGTCCAGCTTCACATGCATGAAAGCGAGGAGTGATGTAGAAGTATGATTCCCATTTTAGCCGTCTCCGAAGGATCGTATGAACGACCGTGTCTTGATCATGGTTCTCTTCTTCGTGGATACGGTGTGGACCGTATCTGGCTATCCATCGATAGAGATGCTCATTATGAGATGACCTAATCTTTATCAGCGATGTCCAGAGAGGACGCTTTAGTAATTCGGTGAACTGGTGAAAAAAGAATTCACTATTGAGTCTTTCAATAGTAATTACACCAGTGTTTCGATGACGATCTGCTTGAATAATTGTTGCTGAGGACATCTATAGATCTTGTCCTGCTGCGTAAGATATCCGAGTATATCTTGATGCAACCCTTCTCGAAGAATTTGTTCCTAGACAAGGATATTCATGGAGGCAAATCCTTGGTTATAAATCCTGGTTAAGTTGAAGCCAGGAATGGGTTGATGCATCAGAGTAGCAGACAGATTTCGACTGAGCCAGTTTGTTGTAATATTGTCAATACCTTTAATATGTTCTACAGAGAAGTTAAATTGATTAAAGAAGGCTTGCCATCTAATATATTTACCGCGACCATCTTTCCAACCATGATTTTTTTCTCTAAAGGTCAGAAATATAGTACAGTCGATTTTTCCAACAAAATGTGGCAGATGCAAAAGTTTTAACATAAACTTCTCTAAGCATTTCTTTACAGCGTAGATCTCTTTATCAGAAGAGATCCATTTGAGAACATCTGTACTGAACACTCCACTAGAGAATTCACAAACGAATTCTTTATTTTGATATATACAAACAAGTGCTCCTCCCCATGAAATGTCGAAGGCGTCAGTATAAACCAGAAAACAATCTGATTTTGGGATGTGAAGTTCTGGAAGTAGAGCCACTTTAGACTTGATTTTCTGGACAGATGCTGTGTGTTCATCCTTCCATCGAAAAGCTTTCTTTTTCTGGAGAAGTTCTTGAAGTATGAACCTGTCTTCACCAGAGTTAGGATAGAAGCTATTCAAATAATTTAACAATCCCAAAAATGCTTGGAGTTTTGGTTTGCCAAGCTTTTCTACAAAATTGATAATCTTTTCTTGGATATGTCGCTCGACTTGCAATTTTGAATCTTGGATAATCATTCCAAGAAAATTACATTCAATTTTACAGAGCCGAATCTTTGTTTCTGAAAGAACAATTCCTGCATCTTCTGTCAGCTTAAAGAATTGTTTGAGATGGGAGTAATGGTCAGTAAGAGACTGAAAATTAGTATGCCATCAATATATACACACAAGAAATTAGAAGTGCCTTTAAAAATGTTATTCATGTGGGCTTGATAAAATGCTGGGGCATTCATTAAGCCGAATGGTATAATAGTCCATTGATAATGGCCAAATAGGCAGCTAAACGTTGTCTTTTCTTTATTGACTTCTTTGACCTTAATCTGATAAAAATTTGATTTACAATCAAACTGAGAGAAATATTTACATTTTGCTACTTTCTCCAAGAGATAGCTTTTATCTGAAATTGGATATGGATAAGGTTGAGTAATGGCATTTAATGGTCTGTAATTAATGACCATTCTTTCCTCTTTTCTGTTCTGAATGCTTATTCACCATGAAAGCATAACAATAAGAAGAGGTTGATTTTTCTATGAAACCATTACTTTCTAATTCCTTGATTTGTAGTTCCATATCATTGTAATCCCGTGCTGGAATTGGGATCTTTTTCTCAATCTTCATATGTTTACCTTCGATGAGTTTGATGTCCATCTCAGGCATAGACTTGGACAAAAACTGTTGAGAGTTATCAGAACAGATAGTGGTTCTAATCTTTTCTCCTATAGCTTGTATTTCAACAGGGATTACTAGTTCAAGTGTCTGGGTCATTGAGCTTGGGAATTGCTCAGTTGTATAAATAAGGCGAGAGATCTTAAGCCTTTCATTATATATGGTAAACATGATACTCTTAGTGGTAGATCCGTAAGGTGAGTATCTGTCAATAAAAGCACCACCTAATAGAATATCTACAGCTATTCTATCTAAAGCAAAGAAATCACACTGGAAAATTTTATCTTGGACTCGAAGGATTTACTAGTACTTATACCTATTACATACAAAGTTGTTTCCTTGGACATCCAAGCTCTTATAAGCTAGGATTTCATCCAATGTCTTCCAATCATGGATGATCTATGATTTTGCAAAGGAGAGAGAAACTCCGGTATCTATTTGTGCATCTACTAGTCTGCCATTAATTTCTAAAGTTATAAACTGGGCAAACTTTCCATTGATCAACTGAGTAAGGTAAGTTGGCTGTGAAATTTCTAAGAGAGGAATACTAGTACATACCGGTTTTTGTCTCCCTGGATCTTGTACAATGGCTTGCTCAGTGTAGATGACTTCTTCTTCTCTTAAATTGTTGCATTCACCTTGGCAGTAATCTTGGTCTAAGTAGAAAGCTTTCTACTTCATCATTTTCTTCTTTCTCTGTGGGCAGTAAGACATCTCATTGTGGCTCTATTACTGGTGCTGGTATTTCTCTTGGAGGTTCTATACTGGTGAATTTGTTCTTTATCCAAGATGCACTAGGCTTGAAAGAGCTCTGAAATTGCAAAAGAGGATGTTGGGGCCTTTGCAAGGTTGGTGGTATCTTTGGCATAGAGGGTTGTCTCCTTCTAGTAGTCTTGTCTCCTATTATATCTTCTGATTCTTGGTCGTTCGTCTCGTTCTGGGATTTCTTGGTGATGTCGAGACCAGTTGCCATGTGCTTCATATGGACGCTGTGAGGAGTCATGGTGCCATGGCCGTTGCATGTTAGTGAGCGATTGCTCCAAATCATCGGTTAATGATTCGAGAGCTTCTGCATCTTCGTCGTCGTCGAAGTCTTCGACGGGGAGATCATCTAAAATTGGTTCATAGATGTCATCCTGGAGGTAAAGATCTTTGTCAGAGTTGACTATATCCCACCACGCGGCTGCGTTGGAGGTGAAAACGGCTTTGACAGCAAGGTTTTTACAATGGCATTGCAGGGCAATATGGCCAAGCTTACGGCAGATATAGCAAATGGGTTGCTTGTTTTGAAGACGTGGAGTACGGTGTTTCTTAAAAAAACGCTGTGCAGCATAGGAATGCTTTCGAAGAAAAGAGTTGCGCTTGAAAAAAAGGTGCGGACGACACGTCTTTTGCTGCTTGCAGGGTTGAACAAATGGCCGACAACCAAATGGGGTTGTTTCAGAAAAAACATGAGCTATTTGAAAGGCTTGATGCTTTGTTAGCTTTTGAATGGTTTTAGTCTCTAAGACTAATTGCATGGCCTGCTGTTTTGCAAAGTCAATAACATCAGAAAGAGATAGTTCTTCAATTGTTAGGCCTTTGAGATCTATGTAAGAAATAACTTTGTCAATGAGATTATAAGGTAAAGCATGCAAAAAATTTAACTTTATCTCAGTAGAGCTAAAGTTTTTACTTTCATATGCCAACTCCCTGAATTGTTTGGCAAAAGCATCAAATTGTTTCAGATCACAGAGCTCCATCTTAAGAAGCCATTTCTTTGATTCCAATTCTTTGTTGCCAACTGGAGGAGCAAACTCATTAATTAATAAATGATATAATGCAGCTAGAGGATCAGGGTAATGGTGAACACGCTCATGTTGTTGATTCTCTATCATTGATTCCCACCATTGGGTAACAATCCTCCAAAAGAATTTTGAGGCAAAGACGGCAGTACCTACTGGGTCTAAATGAGAATTCACTGTAATAACCCGCATGGAGTTACACCAGGCAGATATTTCGTTTAGAGGATTTAGCAGATCATCAATATTCAAGGACCATGGCTGAAGCTGTACATGGGTCCTTTGCATCAAAGTGGTACTGGGATGTTTCTTATGAGGCCTAAAACTAGAACCAAAATTTAGCTCATATGTTAATGCCGGAACTTGTGCTTCGACTCCCTGATCTTGCTTGACTAACCAGTCAAGGCTTTCTTCTAATGCTGCAACTTTTGTATCAATAGAAGACAAATGTTGTATATTTGTACAGGATTGGTTGGTATTGTCTTCAAGAATGGTTAGCTTATCTAAACTATTCCGGATGTACAAAACATATCTACAAAAGTCATCAAAATTTTCAGAGAAATGAGAATTAAATCTGGAAACATAGTTTCTATGTTTGAACTCATTTGATGGTTCAACATCTCCTTGGAATGCTGCAGAAAAATACTGGATAGTTCCCTCATTTTGAAATTGTTATTAATGTAGAGATATTTCTGATATTGTGATGACATGATGTTATTTCTGTTGATTATAGCAATATTATCAGTTTTAATCTAGTATTAGTATCTATTGTTATATGATCTTACTATCTATTGTTTTAACATTGTTGCACTTTATGCTGTACTGGTTTTATTTATATATCATTAGTACTGCTGATGCCTTGTTTGTTTTTCATGTATGGACAAAGACGAGGATGGTCTGAGACTAGCTATATCCGTTTCCAGAGTGAAGCTTCAGAAAGAATAAGTTATGCCATGGAGAAAGAGAACAATCTAGGATAGGAGCCCTATGCAGGGTTTGTCGTCTTGTGTCAGTGTTTTACTTAGCTGCTCGTTTTTCTTTTTGCTGTTTCAGACTATTATCTTGGCCATTTTTTTGGCAGTTTCATGTTTTGACCAACCTTTACTTGCTTCGACTTGGTTTATTGTTATCCTTTTGTGTTTGCCTGCATTTATAGCAAAACGTCGACATGATAAACTTCAGCTATGGCATGTCGCAAGTATGTTCAATAAGACGGTTAATTAGCTAAGCAACTGTAATCATGATTAAATTCTATCATTCTAAAGTCTTGGTGTAATTCCATGCAAGTTAGTACGAACTTGGACGTGCACACTGGTATAGGTTTGTGAACTATGGGTTTAAATTCCTAGGTTAATAATCTAAGATAGACCTATGTGAATTTAATATTGGGATTACTATTTAGACCTATGTGAATTGAATATTGGGATTACTATTTAAGGCTCTAGACTTATAGATATATATGACATGGGTTTTAACCGATATTATGATATCATATGGTCAAAGGACCATAGGGACCTAAGTTAGGACCTTGGAAGTAATGATTATGTTTTATCTTTACTGATAAGTGACAAGGTCAATGGGTCATAATCGTGACCATGTTGATTTAATTAGGGTTTAACCCACAGGTTACATGGTCTTGTCATTGCAACAAGGGTTAAAAGGAATATAGGGAATGATTAAGATTTCAATTCACATAATTGCTTTTTTTACTGTGGAGGGTTTTCACAGGACTGTGGATGTCTGTAAGGAAATAGGAGGGAATGTAGGTGAGATGGAGTTGTTTTCTCAATTTCTTCTCTCTGGCACGTTCTCATTATGGCCATTAAGGCACTGGTAGAACTGTTCCCTACGAGGAGGATTTATTGCTCCTTTTCTATCACCTGCAGACTCATCTCCCTTGTTAGACTAGTGTTGCCTTTAACAGCAAGAAAGGAATGGAAAACGTGGTATTTGTGTTGGGTAATCCTCCTTTTAATGGGTATGTATAAAGATTCAGAAAAATACATTGGATAGAGAGATACTTAACACGATGGATAAAGAGAGGGAGATGTGAGAAAAGAACGAGAAAGGAAGGAGAGGTAGGTTGTGTTGGATTGTGACAGTTGCTTCCTTTTTGGTAGCGTTTTCTAGGAAGTACTCAAGACCCCCATTACTTAAGGGCACTGCCTGTTTTTTTTTTGAAAATGTTAAGAAAAAGATAAGGGCACTGCCTGTTGTAGGGTTGTGTGAATGAGATATATAGTTATATGATTGTTTTGTTTGGCCTTGAATGGCATTTTAAAAATATGACTGCTGGCGTCACTTGTGTTCAATGGATATGGAACTATAAATGCCTAATAGGTAGAGACCTTCAAATAGCCATCGCAGTGATGATGAATACTTCATGAGGGTATTTAGGACCTAGATGAAGTATTAAACACCTCAGCCAAGGCCTTGTGAATACCTGCACCACTTAACCATGCCATGATTCCATATCCCCTCTGTGAAATGATGGTAAATGGATTTTTTAAGGGTTTTTGGTTTGGTAGTTGGTAGTATTGAGGAATGGCTGGGAAGGTTGTTTTGGTTGCAGTAAGATGCTTGCATGTTAATAGTCCTTAAATGGAAAAGAGAACCATAAAGGTTATCCTAGACAGGATTACTATGGCAATGCCCTTAGATGGCTTTCTCAAGGAACAAAAATGTGTAGTACCAAGGGTAATCAGTCCTGGTTAGGTTCCTCGTGTCGTTTTGAAGCTTCACCACTTTAGTGTGTATAAGTTGGATATAATGATTGAACCCACTATGGTTTCTTTGATTTATTTGATTGACTTCGAAGAAAGATGAACTTGCTTGCTTTAAATGTTTGTTTCTTATCAAGTTTGATTTGTCTGGATCTTGTTTGACTCATGTATTTGTCGAATTCTGGATTGTTGCCAACAAGCCCCAGAGAGGTTTTTATGTTCCAGCTGTGTCTCTCTCCATTGGCATGGTTACTTTCACTGTGGAATCATTATAGATTCTGGCTGATGGTTGGGGTGGTTAGGGCCACCGAATGAGGGCTCATCTTGGCCATCCCCACCGTGACTTCTGGAATATTTCAGTCCCTGTTGGATTTTGCAGAATCTGGATTGTGCCTTCACTACTACATGGAAGGTTACATCACTGATTAGATGCTGCTGCATCCTTCTTGTATCAGAGATCTTTTTGTTTGGTACTTTGGGTTCCTTGCTTCTTTACAGAGGATTGTGGAACTTGTTCTGGTTTTTGTAAAACTATATGTACAAGTACTTGAGTGTTGTGATACAAGGCAGTAGTAACTTTGTAGTTTGACAGGATATTGTGCCTTGAAATGATTATGCTAGTCTGTGTATGTCTGAACATCATTGTATGGCAGTATCACTAACGAAAGATTTTTGTAACCTTAAGAACGTTGATTCAGTTCAAGTGTTTTCACTGGATCCTTTGAAGTTGTAAATGCATACTCTTGCATTGAACAATAATAGGATATAGCATTTTGCTCTCTGTAACTGTAAACTGTGATCATGTCCTCTGATGTGTGGTGTTAAGATTTTAATCATTTACTTGAGATCAATACTAAAGATATCTGAGTGTAAATTTTGGATTAGGTAGACTGTATATGAAGTCATGTTCAAAAACATGTATGGAGATTCCTTGTAAATCCTTCTTGCAATGATACTACAGTCCTGTAGGTCGTATGATGCAAGGTTGTTTGGACAAATAAATGTGTGTGTATTGATGGCATTATGAAACACATTTAATAGCAACCCTGCAACTATAGGATCTGTTTTTGTGAAATGAATAATGATTATACAGTAGTCTCCATGCAATGATCTAAGTAAAGGATTAGTATATTGAGATAAATAGTTTTAAGACATCTCTTGACTAACTGTATCTTCTTCATGAAAGGAAATCTTTTGATCAGTCTTTTGAATGTTTGAATTCTTTTAGTAAGCAGTGTATCGATAATAGTGACATACTAGCCTTCTATTGGATCTTGCTTATCTGGTCATGATAAGAGAAATTAAACCTTGTCAATACAAGATGTGAGCAATGATTAGTGTTTTGAATGGAACCTTGTAAACACGACATGGTATTTTTTTCATAGGGTTGATAAGATTTCAAAATGATTGGGCTTGATGAGACTGTTGTTATGGCTTAGTCAAGAACCATTATTTACTTTGGAATAGAACACACACAGATTTTTTATATGGAAATCATCACAAGATGTATAAGATG
This sequence comes from Torreya grandis, assembly GCA_037957365.1. Lineage (NCBI taxonomy): Eukaryota > Viridiplantae > Streptophyta > Pinopsida > Cupressales > Taxaceae > Torreya > Torreya grandis. Next base: position 1,759,323 of record JARHVA010002068.1, read on the forward strand.
CTTGTATTAGGTATAACTGTAATGCTTGAATGTTCTTTCCTCTTAAACAATATTGCAGACTTATTGGTTTATGGAACAAAAGCATTCCTGCTGTCATTTGAAAAACTGATAGTAGTCATCAGAGTGTATTATGGCGTGAACATTGTTATAGAAAGAAAGTCTGAGGTTGACCAAGTTTGACCACAACTTTGACCGGCCATAACTTGCACATACGGACTCCGTTTCACGAACTGTAAATTGCGTCGGAAAGCTCTCAAGATGCTCTACGCATTGGAACTATTCTTGAATCGTTCTATAATGGTCAATTTCTGCAGTTGGACTAGGTTTGACCAATTTTGACCAAATTGATTGGACCTTTGACCGACTACACAAGGAGCATATGAACTCCATTTTTCACATTCTGCATACCATTGAAAAGGTCTCAACATGCCCTACGCAATGGTGCAAGTTTTGATTTGCTTCAGGACCTTTTCTGAATTGACCTCTGGATCAATTTTAGTCTGCCCATATTCATAATTGCTCTCTCCATTGATATAACATTGGCCATTTCTCACACAACCCTAAACGTCGTCATCACCGGCTTCCATAAATAGAAGAGGGGAGAATCAATTAACCCACAACTCTCGATCAAGAAAAACACATCAACGCAAAGCACAAAGCCCAAGACTATACATATTTTGGACGCGTTCTGAACGCAATCTACCCATGGGAACTGGTAACCGAGCCTCGACGAGCACTGTGCCAATACTTGTCGAGGCTCGAGTAAACAAAAAACAACGATTATTTCAGGCGATTACTTGGATTGGATAACGCTCGGCGATTACTCACCCACTCAACGAGTACGCTAACTATGATCAGCATATCCTTGGACATTCTGCCAAGGAATATGCTAACAATAACACTTTGCCTCATGATCTATGATCCAGAATTATCTAAAGTTTCATGAACCGTGCTCAAGAATTGCTACATGATAACAAAATATTAAAAAGCACTAAGAATGTCACTACTAGACTTTACAAATACACAAATTTAGATGAAAGAACATAAAGGTAAGCTCCATTGAGAGTAGAACTGAGAGCCCAATACTAAAATTATTGTTCCTTGGTTTGTGAATAAGCAAATGATACAGAATGCCTAGCATAGATTAGACTTTGGAATGGGCAGAGACTAAGGGCATGTTACACAAGCGGACAATATGCACATACAATATCACCTACAAGCATTAAAATGCCTCAACAAACGAAAATTTGAGTTTTCATAAAAAATGAAAAAAGGCCAGGTATCCTTGCCAGACATGCTGATTCTTTCTCCATTTTATTTCTTACCTCGGACAAAAAACAGCTAGGAAATACACAATCACAAACAACATGCAATAGGAAAGATCTTCTTGACACATGCTGAATGAGATTGGTGGAATATTACAATAAGATGGGCAAGATAAGTTCAGTAGTAGTCAATATTTACAAGCAGAAAAATGTCAGAACAGCAGATGTAAAAAGCAACATTTATAGAAAAAGCAAAACGAATAAAAGTTAGAAGACATTTCAAAATAAGAGATTCTGTCTTGATATCTCAAGCAACTATGCAAATTTAAGATGATCAGTAGACCATCTGCCTAAACAAATGAACCACCAGGGCCCAATGATTCATTTTGAAGACTTGAGAATGCAAGAAGCATCACAAGTATTGAGGGGCAATACTTCATGTCACAATGCATTGAGGTGGTTAATAGAGAAAAGGATTTTACGGAGGAATAAACATACAAGTTTTATGACAGAGAAAGAAAATATAAATAATGAAATGGCTCGTACTATCCCAGAGAATTTGGGAATGGAAGAAGAGCACAAGAATATTATTATGCAAGCAGCCGTAGGGATCTTCATATAATACAGACATTTTTGCTTTTGTCAAGATCGATATGAACATAAAATTAAATGAATACCTGGAGTTTATATTATAAAGTGTCAACCACATCAAACTAATTCCAAGTTTACAAAAAATGTGTAAGTGGAAATATAGAAAATATTGGATGCAGGAATAATATTTAAGGTAACAAAGAACATGTACAAAGATCCATACCCTCCATGGAACAAAGCCAAGAAGCAGTGGCCGGACATGAGAAAAAAATGTTTTCAAATGGATTTTCTAGTTATAACTGGGCTGCCATTGCACAAAAAGATAAAACAGAAGACTACTTTCAGAAGTGAATATGCACTGGTTGGAGAAATTGGCTATTAAAATAGGTGACAGTGTTCCTTGATCACTGGTCAATATTTATGTGAAAGGTAGTGCATGTTGAGTCAGTAAGGGAATCTATGGGAATATGCAAAAGGGCCTGCCTGCCAAATTTTTATTATACCAGGAATATTAAATCAAGCCATAGCCAAGAATAGTGTTCTTGCTGTGTATATCATTTAAATTAGAGAGGCATACAAACATAATTGGCTCTTTACAGTGCAGCATCAGCAAGAAAAATAATCAAGACATACAACATCTCATAATTGCATAGAGAAAGAAAGTATTCTAGAAAACAACAATCCCAAAGGTAGCCAACTGACTAGCAGATAAATTATTCCTGTTACTAAACGATAACAGATCCAATATGCACTTTCACATGATAGCTTGATTAAATGTAGCCTTTTCCTGGTGGCTTTGATAACAAATCCTGGTAGTGGAAATTAAGGTGGAAGCTGGCCAATTGATGCTGAAGCCTTGTAAGTTGGAATTCAAAATGTTGCAGGCAATTATCAATCAGAGATAGAGTGGCTGTCCTTCGAAAGAAAGTATTCTAGAAAACGACAATTCCAAAGGTAGCCAACTGACTAGCAGATAAATTATAGCCCGTTACTAGAACGATAACACATCCAATATGCACTTTCACATGATAGCTTGAATAAATGTAGCCTTTTTCCTGGTGGCTTTGATCATAAATCCTGGTAATGGAAATTAAGTTGGAAGCTGGCCAATTGATACTGAAGCCTCGTAATTTGGAATTCAACATGTTGCAGTCAATTATCAATCAGAGATAGAGCAGCTGTCCTTCGAAAGATAAGCTTTGGTTTCTCAAAACAGTGAAGAAGGTATTTCTTTGAATGCAGGGAATGCATGTATTTCTTTGAATGCAGGGAATGTTGGTATTTCTTTGAATTCAGCGAACGCATATGGTCCTCTTGAGACCTGCCATCATCCTACATTGGAGTTTCATTTTGACATTCATTCATGCTTTGTACCTGTCTTGACAAATGATCAAAGAGAATTCACGTCTTTTCAGTGTTTAATGGTGTAGTGAATGACCAGGAACTGCTTGTGGAGTTGCAATGCCAATTCACCAATCTATGTGCTCATCCAAGACACTAGAAACTTTGTCTGTTCATTACAACAAGCCTCACCCTCCAAATACACATTGAAATGAACATAATGGAAAGGTAGATCAATCAAGAATGGAGCAGGTGTGTTGGGAACTATTACCTATAATATACTATAGTTTGGTTGGTTAGTCAGGTAAGTCTATAATAAGAGGTGGTTATTGTAGACACCTAATTTTAGTACATGCTTTGTAATTACGATGTTATTACCGTGGTTTTTTATATATAGATGATTGGTTCAAATTGGGTTCTTATTGGCACATTTTCCTTTGTGTTGGGCCCCATATAGCCTCCCCTTATAACTATTCATTCTTGAGCATCTTCAGATCTGTCATTTGTCTGCCTCAGGATCCTCCTAGATATTCTTATAATTCATTAGGTCTTATTTTCGAGGTTTTCCTCATCCTGACCGTTATCGGAACAATCTGCGAATTGTCTGACCACTGCCAGAACAATTTGATAGTGACCATGTTTGTTGTGGGTCCTTTGGCTTGTTTCCCCCATGTTCACCATGTTTCATTGTCTTTGATTGTTGGTTTTCCGGATTCCACAAGATTGTTATTCATGCTAATAAGGTCCTAATTTAAATTCAAGAAGTTTATATATATACACAAGCACCCTAATACGTTTTCATTAGGCCATATCAATCAAATCATCATATCGCAATTACAACAAAGATATCTAGATATCGCATCAATAGATTTTTTTTTAAATATTGCATTGAAAAACTATTGTTGCATAATTGTACCAAAAGGATTAGTGAAAGAGCTTAAAGAATTGTCTAATTGTATTGCATCTCATATCAAAGGGATAAGGATTGTATTGTATTTGTGCATATCATATACACAAATCTGATTGTTAACATGCACGAGTGTTGATCGTCAACCTGTCAAAAAGTAAGGGATTAACTGAGGTAAACCCTTACAAACAAAACCAAACTTTTTATGTCTTTGCAAGGTCTTGTGGCATGGATTATGGCTTGAGGAAAGAAGACATTATGGCAGTTTCACACACCAATTCGTTGATATGGAGAGCTCTACGTCGAGCAAAAGTTGCTGAAGGTATTTGCAGAGTTTCAGACTGATTTGATCTACACAACCACTGTCAGAAAAAGATTGCCACTTTCAAGATAGACTGTCACTATCGGAACAGTCTGATATTGGTCAGCTTCTATCGAGACAGTTCGATTTTGGTTGCTTTATCAAATCATAGTGATCATTCTAGATCCTTTTTGCACTCTTTTTGGACCTTCTCAATATTTTCAGCCTCTATCAAGATACAAGTGAGTCAAAAATCAGGTACGCATCTCTAAACCCCATTGTCAATTATTAATCATTCTAGGTACTTTAGCACATAGGCATGTTTCTATTTACTGTATTTAGATCAGGTTTGCCCTTGTGCTTATTTTATGGTTTAGTGTAGTGTTATTTAACCTAGATCCATGTTACCATAAAACAATTGGGAGATTTATTGTGACACCCATATAAATAGGGTTGTTAGAGTTTATTCTAGGAAGTTGTTCACGTAGATAAGTGTTGGGATAAGAGAATATAGGATTAGTACAACCTATGTGCATTGTACAGATATATATATATATATATATATTCCTTGTTTTGATTTAATAATAATCATGATACAAGTGTATTGAAGCTTTCGTTTGGTATCAAAGCGATGAAGGATCCAGATAGCCATTGTTTGGCAATTGTTTGTCGTATATAAGCATTCATGGCAATTTTCATATGTTTGTGTTTTTTCATTAGCAAAAGAATTGGACCTTGGTAATTTGATGAGATAAGGCAAAGCATTGCACAGAAAAGAAGAAAGTGTGTCTGAGGTGGGCATGTGTAAGCTTATTTGTGTTATATCTCTTTGCATGCAGACAATCCAATCCTACACAATGGTATTAAATTTGTGTCTATTCATAAGTTGTCATACTCAATGTATGTAATTTGCACATAAAACACATTATCCCTTGTAACATCATAGTTATGCGGGGACACGTCCCCCCTGTCCTAAAACCATCCAGCATGCCCAAGACGCCTTGGGGATGGCAGGACAATGGGTAAACCTCCTTGGTTTTGACAAAAAAATACAGGAATGTCTCTAGGACGTCACCGAGATTCATTACACATCTCTAGGACATCCCATTCTTTCGTGCAGAAAATGGGGATGTTCGAGGACATCATGAAATACTGGGACAGTTGAGGGACATCACAACATCCCCTACGAAAAAACAATTAAGAAAAATAAATAAATAAATAAATAAATAAATAAGGAAAGAAAACAAAAACATAAAACATACAAACCCTAACCCTAAAAGTGACATTCAAACTTATAAAAATGCCCTAAGCTATCATTCTAAATCACACTTGAACAAGAGAAGAAGAAAAATGATGAGAAAGAGGAGAGGAGAGGAGAGGAGGGCAAGGGCAAGGGAAAAGGCAAAAGGTATGTACATACTACATTGATTCCCATTTAGCATTGCCATGGTCCATTTCAAGGTTGCATTTTTTTTTGTTTTTTTCCTCCACAAACTTGCAAATCCATTTGACCCTTGGGCCTTGGCTGTTTTTTAAAACTGTTTTTCAAAATACAAAACGAGTGTGCCAATGGCCATGGCATTAGTTGTTTTTAAAAAATTTAATATGTATTGTTTATGTGGTTTTTGTTTTTCAAAATACATAACAGGTTGGGGTAATGATTTTGTTTTTTTCTTTAAATCAAAATACAAAATGGGTTAAGCTTTGGCTGTTTTTTTATAGCTTTTTTTCCAAAATGGGCTAGGGTAATGGTTGTTCTTGTCTTTTTTCAAAATGCAAAATGGGTCAACCCACTAGCTGTTTTTGTAATGGTATTTTTCAAAATATAAAATGGGTTAGGGTAGTCGTTTTTTTTCCACAATGCAAACTGCGTTAGGGCATTGGTTGTTATAGTTTTGTTTCCAAAATGCAAAATGGTTTTTTTATTTTTACATTAACTACTAAAATTTAAAATAATAAATGAATCAATGATTTTAGACTTGTTATATTTATTTTATTATTTTTTATTTTTCATTTTTATTTATAATTTATTATAAATGTAATAAATTTTGCAAAGGTTTATTTGTTGTTTTTTTATTGCTCTTTTTAAATATTTTGCAGTCCCAAATTTAAAAATGAGTTCTTCTAATAGAGATCATGAATATGATGATCAAAAGGATGATATGGGTGGTACTTGTGGCCTTAATGGGGGAGCCCAAGGCGAGAGGGAAGATGCAACGCAAATTGGTAGTTCAGTTGGGAGTGCCGAAAATGTAATTGCCCCTCTAAGCTGTTGTTGAAATGGGACAGAGGACCATTCAATAAAAAAATAACCTTCACAAAAATTTGCTCATAGTTGTGAACCACAAAAGTGAAGGAGGAATAAACTATGGAAATGTAATGCTTGTTTAAACCCTTGAAATGGTAGCATCACTAGGACCAATACACACTTCCTTCACAATCCAAGAAAAGGGGTTGACCTTTGTAAGAAGCTCACACTTGATGAGAGGACAGCAATTGTCAAGGTCAATAGGTCATGGCACTGGCACTGGCACTGGCACTGGCACCCCTTCTAGTTCTTATAGGAATTCCAAGAGTTCTTTATCCAATAATGTAGCAAGTGAAAGTTTTGAGGTGATTGAAGTGGAGACAAAGGGAAAGAGTAAAACCATGGACCCCAATCCAATTGTAGACATATTGATACGAAGGCTATGGAGGAGGCTATCGATGCCATCAAAAAATTATTACAAGGAGGAAATGTCTAAGGTAACCAAAGCAAATCGAAGTTGTGTGCCTCTGAGAGACACCAAACTGAGGACTACAATCTTGGATAAGAACTAATACAAAGTTAATTTATTGATGGAAGAGATCAACATTGCATGGGTATTCTCATGGATGGGTGAGCAAATATTAAACACTGCCCACTCACCAATATCATTGTCTCTTGCAAGAATAGACCATACTTCTTGAGAGCGGTTGATTGTTATAGCAAGTGCAAGGATGTGGAGTTTTAGTTCCACATTTTGAGAGATGTCATTAAAGAGGTTGGCCCTTTCAATGTTGTACAGGTAGATATAGATGCAGCTTATGTGTGTAGTGCAGCAAGTAAGCTAGTGGAGAATACCTACAAGCATATATATTGGACCCCATGTTGTGTGCATGCCATGAACATTGCACTAAAAGACACTAAAAATTTTGACTAGGTCAAAGGGATAGTGGTCGAGGCTAGGGACCATACATCATTGGAACTCTTCTGAATGTATTTGTGAGAAAAATTCCTCAGGGCAATCGACACCCGCTTTAAATCCTAATTTGTTTTGTTGGATAGGACGGTTGAGTTGCAGGAGCCCCTACAGCATATGATCATAACATAGGAGTAGACTCGATGACCGGAGTCCAAGACATAGCAAGGGAATAGGATTATATATATATTTTCAACATCATCAAATATAAGGATTTTGATAGTCCCAACTTTTGCAAGACATATGAGTGCATTTACAACATGTTTGGCCAAAGGAATGCCACTATTTAGGTAAGGACCCCACCCTAGAGTTCTAAAATCAGCATATTCAACCCATCAGTCAACATAGGTGCAAGAAGCCAAACACCCCACTACATAAGGCCGCATATGCACTTAATCTGAAATAGGACTCGTAGAGTTGTCCCCTTGGATGACAAGGTGAAGTGGGGCTTCTTGAAAGCCCTAAAAAGTATTGTATATTGCAAAGGAAGCTTCATAGGTCAGATTTGAGTGGCTCGAGTTTACTAAACTTGATGTCTAAAAGTCTTCAACAAGGACAAACAAACTCACATTGGCACAAACGAAGCCAGTGAGTTGATGGCAACTATATGGGCCTCCAAGTATGTTGCAGACACTCATCATTTGCCTCCTTTCCCAAGTTTTCAATTCCTTTGTTGTTGAGAGGAATTGGTTGACATATAGTTGGAACCACTCTCTTAAGAGGAACAAACTTACCTCTAAGAGAGTGGAGAAGCTTGTTGTTGTACATAGTGCCTTGCATCTTATGGATTGCAAGACACCTTAGTACAAATAGAGCCCAAAATTACAATGGGATGTAGAACCTGAGGAGTCAACGGAGGTTGAAGAAGACTATAATGTGCAACTGGGATTGATTGGGATCCCCTTCCAGGATGAGGATGAAGACGAAGGTTCTAATGAGGGGCAGTTCATGGATGTTCTTTTAGATGGTGACTCTGATTTTTGAATTGTGCCTTTACGAACTACGTTTTTTGTTTTGAGCATTAGCATGTCGATGCATTAATCATAAATTTATAATTCTTAAGTATTTGATATCATGTACTCTTGAGTCTTCAACTCTTAGCACTGAGTTAGAACTTAGAACGTTATTGTTGATGTATCTCTATCATTTACGATTTTGGATTAATGATTAAAGATATTGATCAATCACAATGGTTTTATTTAATATTTTACTCATATTGTTTAAATTTATTATTTTGAATTTCAGCTTATTTTAGTTTCTTTAAGTTGTTTTTTTAGTTCATTTCTATAATTTAAATATTTATATATTATTTTAATAGTCGTCTCCCCACTTTCCCCAAAATTTGGAAATTTTTTGCCATCTCCAAGACCCCATCCCGCTATCCCAGAATCTTAGGTAAGTATGTGTAATATACTTCGCCTCAAATCTAGAACTTGTGCTTCCATCAGCTGCCCACATGTATGTCAAAATATATTGCACTTCAGTTCTCATTGATCAGCGGCTATACAATTATCTAATGCTACTACAAATTCTTTGCACCATATTACTCTGCTTGGATTTGCGTCACATCAAATATGGAATCTGCCCATGCGCTTCTACCTCTTCCTTGGGTATATATTTGTCCTTGTCCCCTAATCTTGTGCGCTGTCTTTCCAATTATGTGATAATATTTTCTGGAGTGTGAGCTATTGAATAAGTCTGGTATAAAATCAAGATAAAATACTTTGTAAGGAGCACAAAAGTAGCAGTGCGTAGAGGCACAACACAAAAAAGAGGAAATAGGCATAGAAATCTATTCTAAAGGAGCGCCTATGTGCAGCTGATTGTGACATGAGTGCAATTGAAAGGAAGATGCGTCAACCAAGAACTGAGGAGCACCTAAAGCTGGAAGGTTACAGCACCTTCTTCTTAGTGTTTCATTTGCTCTGGAATGAAACAGCAAGCAGCCCATACAGGATGCAAAAAATGCTTCAAATTACAAAATGCTTGTTTGGTGACGTGAAGTTTCAACATGTCTTAAGGGGATGATGAATGCACTCGCTATAATAAAAGCATGTGCAGTGACCTTTTCGGGAAAAGATCAAGTCAGGCACAATAATTAAAGGTATGTCACATTTTATCCTTTAAAATAAGGAGGACTGCATCTTTATTACAAGTCAAGTCACAAGATGCAATATAACCAAATATAAATTCATGTTATTAGATTTGTCCTTAGAGGTAGGCAAGTTAGTAGATAGAGTATAGGTTTAACCTTTAAGTAATTAAAGTTTTTTGAGTTCACCACTCAGCAAAATTATATAACAAAAAATCCCTTTTTTAAATTATATGTGCCCTTAAATAATTCATTCTATTATCCATTTATAGTTTGACCTAGGCATATAATTGACCATCTTAGGGTTTTTTTGTGCATTTTGGATTCATCGGAATCATTGTTTTTCCATTCCATAATCTCCTTTAGATGTTTTGAGGACACTCCATTGTAAACAAAGACATAAGTTTTGTAGGTGTAAAGGGATGCATTATCGATAGTATCCAACATCCTAACAACCATGTTTTGTTTGAGGGGAGTGGGGGGGCAAGGAGATTTTCTATGCACGCACTACTTGTTGCCAGTACTCACAAAGAACTTTTTAGAACTGTCAAAGTGCTTTATGCAGCAACCTATGGTCCACCGGACCATGAGGATCAACCTAGCTAGTTGAGCCAAGTTAGAGAGGAGGTTGGAGAACTGCAAGAGGATGGAGGATAATTACCAGTCTTGAGCTTGCTATTGGCTCAGACTGATTTATTGTTTTAATAGCAATCCAGAGCCAAGAAGACTAAACTAAAGATGGTGATCACCAATGATAGTGATGGCAGAGACCCTACTCCAACTACACATGATATTATCAATGAGGTCAACTCCCACTAAGAAAGCATAATGAGGACCCAGTTCCACTACTATTGTTTTGTATTTGTTTGGTGAGGCTCAATCCATCCAGAGGAGCAGTTGAGGTGAGGCCTAGTCCCACCAAAGGATGAATGTACTCCAGCTACACACAATATTATCAATGACGTCATCTCCAACTAAGAAAGCATAATGAGGACCAAGTTCCACTACTCTTGTTTTGTAATTGTTCAGTGAGACTCAATCTAACTAGAGGATCAATTGAGGTGAAGCCCAGTCCCACCTAAGGATGAATGTAGAGAGGCCCACTCCCAATACTGGTATATTTTTGACAAATAATTGGATGTCCTTGTTTGTGCAGAGTTATTTTTTTGCCATGAGCAATCGCATGTGCCCTTTTTCACACAGGTGTGTATGTCATATTGATTTGGTGTTTCTCGATGAACATTGGGTTTGTCCTCGTTAATTAATTGCTCGGTGTGGTGAGGCCATTCACACTATTGTTTGTAAATATGTTGAACTACTAGTGTGTTCTAATTCACATACAAAGTTGATTCTCTCCATTTAAACTATGTAACATGGGAGGGGAGGAATGTTGGGAATTATTACATATAGTATATTATAAAATCTTATTTATGATATACAATAGTTTGGTTAGTTAGTCAGGTTAGTCTATAATAAGAGGTTTTTAGGTGATTTGTTGTGATACCCACATACATAGACTTGTTAGAGTCTATTTTTTCACGTAGATAAGTTTTGGGATGAGCGAATATAGGATTAGTACAAACTATATATATATATATATATATATATATATATATATATATATATATATATTATGAGTCTATAATAAGAGGTTTTTAGGTGATTTGTTGTGATACCCACATACATAGACTTGTTAGAGTCTATTTTTTCACATAGATAAGTTTTGGGATGAGCGAATATAGGATTAGTACAAACTATATATATATATATATAATTAGTCTATAATAAGAGGTTTTTAGGTGATTTGTTGTGATACCCACATACATAGACTTGTTAGAGTTCTTATTATAGACTAATTATATATATATATATATATATATACATATATATATATATATATATATATATATATATAGTTTTTACTAATCCTATATTCGCTCATCCCAAAACTTATCTACGTGAAAAAATAGACTCTAACAAGTCTATGTATGTGGGTATCACAACAAATCACCTAAAAACCTCTTATTATAGACTAACCTAACTAGTTACCAGTTTGTCGATTTTTGCTTGCATTGGGTACCTGTGTGTGAACCAAGTTCTGGTTCGGGGTTCGATGCATTGCCCCAATGCCCAGGGTTCGTCCCTAGGCACCTGGGTGCGAACCAAAAGAACCCTCAACGCACCCGGGTGCCCAAGGACGAACCTTGAGTGTTGGGGCAACACCCTGGTAGTCTGCTACGGAAATGAACAGTCAAAAACGTTATTTTTTATAATTTCTTTCCCTTTTTTGCCAAAACCAATGCAAATCACTAATAAAAACGATTTTGAAGATAAAGGCGTCAATTATGCCAAACCCGTAGAACCAGCGTATTAAAATGGTTAAAATTCACGAATAAGCTCACTGCTTAACGGTCCACATCCCTATTGCCCAGCGCTGGTAATATTAATTCGTAACCCCTAAATTGGAGTTTTAGAGGCCTTTGAGGGTAGATTCCAAAGCTCTTAATTCTTTTAGCCTCTGTAGTGGCTTTCAGGTCAAACTTGGTAACTGTCAAATTTCAGGTGAATTAAAAAGTCAATTGTGAAATGGCCCTTGTCTGCCGATGAAGGTGCCCATCAATAAATTTTATGGTGTCGTTTGTGTTGAATTCAAACTGATATTAGAGTCTCTGAATCCTGATAATTATAAATTAGAATATAATATATTTATGGTGAATTTATATTTTATAGTTTAAAATATATATATATATATATAATTTATAAAATATTAAATTATACTATAATTTATAATATATAATAATTTAGAACTAGCATATTAAAATGGTTAAAATTTGCAAATAAGTTCGCCGCTTAACAGTCCACGTCCCTATTTCCCAACGTTAGTAATATTAATTCATAACCCCTCAATTGGAGATTTTAAAGACCTACAAGGGAAGATTCCAGAGATCTTAATTCCTTCAGCATTTGCAACGGCTATGTCAGGTTGAACTTGGTCGCTGTCAACTGTCAGGTGAATTAAAAAGTTGTCCTTGAAACTGCCCTTGTCCCCTGATGAAGGTGCCCGTCGATGAATTTTATGGTGTCGACTATGTTGAATTCAAATTGATATTAGAGTCAATGAATCCTAATAATTATAAATTAAAATGTAATATATTTATGGTGAATTTATATTTTATAGTTCAAAAATATTAATATAATATAATATATATATTATAATATATTTTGGTTTATAAAATATTAAAATATATTATAATTTATTTTATAGTTATAAATAATTAATACGATAATATATTTAGAGTTTATAATATATTAATTTATTTATATATATAATAGTTTAAAATTTATTATATATAGATTTTTTTAAATATATAAATTTAAAATATATTAAATGTATATATTTCTTTTAGTGAAATTTAATCACGAATTGATGTTTTTAACAACATTTTTTTATGAATTTAATCATCCGCGAATTCGAATGTGGGGACTTAGAAAAGAACACAACGTATTAACTTTTAAGTTTGATGTAATTAATTACAGAATAATTATTGATATCTGTTATTAATGATTAGCATGACATTGTATTTGGTTAGTATTTTGTGATTATTTTCATATTTTGTTTTTAATATTAATATGCATACTATGTGGTTAATGACAATGGCACTAATTTCCTATGTATCAGGGCAGAATTTCTATATTTTTTTATTTTTTATATATTTTTTGTACAGACGAACCCAAAACAAACCCAGGGAAAAAAATTGTCATACTGGCGAACCGGGTTCTTTGAAATGGCACCAAAACAAAAAAACGAACCGGTAACTTATATATATAATATAATTCCTTATTTTGAATTAATAATAATCTTGATGCAAGTGTTTTGAAGTTTTCAAGGTGGAGGAAATAATGAGGGTCGAAAGGAATTAAAAAATAACCCTATTAAATATTCTAAGTTTGCAAAAAGCCTCTAAAACAAATATTGCATGTACTTGTTATGAATGTTGGTCCAAATGTTTGTTAGTAATAAACTTAGTATAAAAATGTTTGTTGGCAGTATTGTTAGGATAAAATAAGTGTTTGGGGCATGCATCTCAATGAAACACCCCTGTGATTAGTTGTTATTATGTAATTAGGTATTCAAAAATTTATATTGTTAGGTAATTAGGTCCTTGGGTGGACATGGAGGTTATTCCCTTCATAGATTATTTATAGGCCTACATTGGAAGGAGATGTTGTCAGGGCATTTTTTCCCTCACCCTATTTTCTTTGTAATATCATTTTAGCAATAAAGTTTTCCATTGTTTTACCTATTGTGCTCTATTATGATGGAAATGTGGCATCAAAGCCATGCGACTATGAGATGGAGGAGGAAGAGAGGGGTATATAATCCATACACTTTTTTCAACATGTTCATACTAGAATTTTCTTTCCTTGTGGAGACCATATCTTCTCGCACACTTTGCCTAATTGCTCCTCTACTATATATAAAATCCATACACCTTTTTCAGCATGTGCACACAAGAATTTTCTTTCCATGTGGAAACCATATCTTCTCGCACACTTTGCCTAACTGCTCCTCCATCTTCACAGAAAAACATACCACTCTTCCTCCTCCATCTCATACCAACATGTACTTTTTTTAAAAATTCAAGATAAAGTTAAAGATATATATATATATATATATATATATATATATATATATTTGCAGAAGTGCCATATGGACTTTTAAAAAATAATAAATAAAAATTGTTGTAGAGGTGTACGGATTGCTGGAGAAGAGCAGTAGTTGTTTCTTTGGCATGCGTGAGGAGGTCATATGGAAATGTTAGAAGCGCAATCTTTTTGAAACAAAAATTTAAAGAAATGCATGGACAAGGAAAGTCATGAGAAGGAAAAAATCATTGGACAGATTTCAAGGAGACAAAGGATCATACAGAAGATTGGTGTTTTGTTGTACCGGAAGAAAAATGTACCAACAAATATTTGGAGCATAGGCATGAGAAGAACTTGATGTACGGACGGTGTGAATAGTGGCATGAGATTTATCGACTATGATCTTTCATTATTTTGTTTTCCATTTGAAAATTTATCTGGCTGAGTGAGGCCCAAATAATTTGATCATTTTGTTTGCTGCTGTTTTATTTTTGCATTGCCTAGTAAAGTCAAAACCCTTCTATTTTATTTATTTTTATTCAGTTTAAGAAAAAAATAGGATATAAATAAGTTTATGGAACTATGTCACAAAAAGGTTGGATAGAAGAGTTGGCAATAGCACTTTTTGAATACATTGTAAACATAAAGGTCACAAGTTCAAAACCCGTCCTCTATTTGTTTTACTTGAAGTCTATTTCTTATTAAAAAAAATTATATAGAAAGTTTGGAATACATACCTCCAATGAGTGTATAGGGGAGTTGGTAGAGATGTATTTTGCAAAGGCTATAAACTTGTGACTTAATTATTTCTTTTGTATTAGGTGTTGTTAATGAAATCTTGGACGCATATGCTTTGTAAGTCATCCCATCAGCTATTTGTAATTATCCCACATGTATGAGAACTTGGGAAGTAGTAGTTTCCCTGAGGAGATTACTTTAAATAGAGAGCTTGTGTAAGATAAAAGGCCCACGATAGTTTGTGGTGTGATTATGTTATTGAAATATGATATTTCTATCTTCTTTCAATTGCAGTGCATATTTTCTATATTTTTGTTGCTCGATTAGTCTATGTGCAAACAAATTCCTAACATTTGGTATCCAAGGCCATGTTTCACAAAAAACAACAGCAGTTTAGGGCTTTCTACAACTGTCCACCATATGCTCTCCCCTCACCCAATCAAGATCTTGGCTAAGTCACCGCATTCAAATTCGTTGAAGATAAAATTCGTAAAAAAATTGTTACTAAAGAATCAGCGATTAAATTCATTATTAAATTCGAGTAAAAAATATATATACATCTAATATATTTTAAATCTATATATTTAATAATATATGTTTAAAAAAATTACATTATGAATTTAAAACTATTAAATATAGATATTAATATTTTATAAACTAGTAAATATAACTATAACTTATATTTAAACTAAGTCACAAGGTTCGAAATCGAGTTCGAGTTCGACGAGGATAAAAATCAGTTTGAATTCGAGTTCGGATAAAATTCAAAAAAAAATCGCCATTAAATTCAACCAATATAAAAAATATGAATAAAAATAAAAAAATAATTCAAAAAAGAAGAAAATTAAAAACATAAAATTTAAAAAAAAAAACTATAAAAACAATTAAAAATAATAATAGATATTAAAAAACAAATAAAAATAACAATAAAAAAAAACTTATATAAATTAAATAAAATTCCTATAAGTATGACAAACACATTTATTGTTATGAAAACCTTAACAAACACGACAAAGATTGTGTTCCAAAACTTTGGTCTCAGGGTTGACAGCGTTGTGAATGACATAATCGCCAACGATACGGTTGCCTAGAGACTTAAGCATGAAATCCAAGAGTCTTGTGTCCCCAATGTACAACCTGGCCATGTCTCTCACATCCTGCTGCGACATTTTTCTCATCTCGAGGTTTTAGAGAGCCTCCATGATCACCTGCATTGTAAGCTGGATTCTCTTTACAGGGCAATGGCACTGAAAATCCGCAGTTATGGGGTCAGGTTTGGCAAGACTATTGCCATCCTAGACACCATCCTAGAAAAGTGCAGAAACCTGTCCCAGGTATACCCTTTGGCGATTTTTTGAGGCCGCCTAAAAATCGATGAATTTCATATCTCATCCTTAAAAATCACGTATCTTGTTACATAGACTTATATATATATATATATATATATATATATAATTGAGGGTTGTTGGGTCCCTCACCCTTTTATTGCATAACAAAATATTACAAAAACAAACGTTGTGAGCCAAATAGTCTTCACAACCACAATGAAAAGGCCAAGCCCGCCAGTTTCATCTAGCCTATCACATCCCAATGACAACTAGCCAAACACAGTTAGCATCACTATTGAGTCCCCAAACAAGAAAAAGACTACGTGCATATAATGAAAGTCCCATTACATGCCTATAAGCTTTACGCTTGCAAAAGACAAAAAAACTGATAGATCAAAAAATTAGGATTGCATCCCAACAGCGACTGAGTCCTTAGCATCTACCAGGGCCACCTCCTCTGCCACATTAGTCGAGTTTTCTTCCAATGTGTCCTTGCCCACCATGAAAGTCATTCATGAAGCCACTACTGCTATTGCAACCAATTTGGCAACGCATGAACCACCGCCGCCATGCCACCAGTCCCTACTATCACCTTCACGGCCACCTGTCCACTCAGAATCCCATTATGTTTTGTCCCTCAACGAATGGCTTGGAGAAATCATATCACCATGAAAGGAATTGTCTAGCCTTCGACCCCTGCCTCTGTGAGTACTCCCTGTCGTGTCGACCACCAAGCCTTTTGTGACTGTAGGTGCCTTCCCCAATTGCCACAAAAGAGGATTCCCTCTGTGAAACTCTTTTTTGTACATCCAATCCTATCCTCTACTTCCAAATTTCTAGCATGCCTACTGGAATTTCGACTGCTCCTAACCACCACACCAAAGTCTTCCCATTTTTGTTTTCCCCATCTTCCTGGTTGCCCGACCCATTGATTCTAACCAAATAATTTGTTGTCATATTGACTTTCTCTGCCCCAGTGTTCATGAAACTAACCAAGGACGGCAAAGGGGCATATAACTATAATTATACTATATTATATACCATAGTTTATGACTATATTATATAACCATTTAAAATTATATATTATATTAAATCTCAAAATATTAATCCCAGATAATAATAATAAAGCACATCTGTGTTCTTGAACAAGTTCAAACGAGAAATACAATAACGCCAACAACACCAGAAAATTTACCAGCAGGCATCAAATCGGTTGGTAAGTGTGCCCAGAGGGCAAGGGCAGTTTCTAGGATAGTTTTAAATCACCAACAAGCTTAGCAGTTATCAACTTCCTTTGATCTGACACAGTTGTCGCACATGAAGTAAGAATTACGAGCTTTGTAATTCGAACCATTTTTATTAATTATGTGCATTTTCCCTTGGAGACCATTACAATTTACAGGTTATGAATAAATATTACCAGCGCTGGACAAGTGGCATGTTAAGCATAGACATTAAAGGAAGTGCTCGTGTATGACCTGTTAAGTCGTTCAAGACCCTAAGGAATGCCCTACGAATTAAATAGCGAATATGAATGATTTTTTGGGGTTGTTTTTATGTTTGGAGAATTCCAAAATTTTTGTATTAAATCTGCGAAATGCAGTGACACAGGGTCTTGGTGATCAGAAAGTGGTAATGAGTGGAGTCGTCAAGCTTTTTGCTAGAAAAACGTCATAGAGGTGAAGATATGAGGGTAGCAGTGGACATGTCGACATAGGGTGATCAAAGTACAAGGTACAGTTGGTAGGATGAATTAACTTCATCAAAAGCAACGATGTTTTCTCAATCATACATCTTTTGTCCCTTTTGGATCAAGGGGTAATTGTTAGAAATAATGATCCAAATGGTTGTTAGTGATAAAGTTAAATAAAAATGGATGTTAGTAATAAAGTTAGAATAAAATAAGTTTATGGGGCATGCATTTCAATGGGACACCCCCGTGATTAGTTGCTAGTGTGTAATAACGTATTCGTGTTTTTATGTGGTTAGGTAATTAGGTCCTTGGGTAGTTATAGAGGTTATTCTCTTTGTAGATTATTTACAGGATGGAGATGTTGCTGAGGCATTTTTGCCCTCACCTTTGTAATATTATTTTAGCAATAAAGTTCTCCATTATTTTACTTTTTATGGTCTTCTTATTTTGAACAAAACTACTTGTAATCTCCATTAATGCGTTGGATGGCATTGTTCATAGCCACAAGAATAGCCAGGTTTTTTCAGTCTTGTGATCATCCATTGAAGAGAATGTTCAATTGTTTGTGCCCACAAAAATGATTGGCAGTTTATAAAGTGTAACCACCATTTGTCCAACGTTGACTTTGCCTAATTCTTTTCAACTCCCTGATGGGTTCACAAAAACTTTGAAGGTTTTGCCTAAGACTGCAGATCAAGCTTCATGATGTTAGAAGAACTGAGACAACTGCTACTGATTGACGCTGGATTTAATTCATGGTGTCAGAACATGGACAATTGGATTGCCGATGTTTTGATCTTTTATGTTCTGAATTTTTCCTGGATCAGACTGGGACAGTGTTAGCGAATGCTGGAAACCATCTATATCTGTAGTTTTAAGGCTCTAGTGTGTGGATCATTAATGGTCCAACTGTTAGCATCCAGGATTTCTCAATCACTGTTGCAATATTTATTTAGGAAATTCACAAAATTGTATCGGAAGAGTTCAGCTGGAATATGGAGGCAGCCACCATTTAAAGTTTCCCTGTTTCTTATCTGCCTCCCTATGTCACAAGGTAAGCCGAACTTTATTGAAAAAGTTCGAATTTTGCCAAACTTTATCCTTGTCGTACCTGAACTCAAACTTTATTCATTATTTTCACATGGGAAGCTTTTGACATGCTTTTGCATTATTTTATAGCTAGTGTATGCTGAACTTTATTGAATAAGTTTGAACGTCGCCGAATTTTTTCCTCGTCGAACTTGAACTCGAACTTTATTCATTATTTGTACATGGGAAGTTTTAGACATGCTTTTGCATTATTATATAAATGTGTGTGTATATACATATACACACTGAAAGCAGAGGACAAAAAGCTCTCTCCACTCTGTCCTTTTAACATATTTATGTATTTATTTTAGAAAATAAAAATGATAAAAAAAAAAAAATCTTTTGTTCGAACTTAAAGACATTTTTTTTTCCGAATTTAATCCTCATCAAACATGAACTTGAACTCAAAACTTGTGACTTAGTCTGCTTCTGTGTTGGTCAAAGTGTGCTATTTTGTTTTCACCCCAAAAGACGTGACTATTCAATGCTGGATATTTTCTTGCTTAGTGATCTAACTATAGTTAACAGATTCTGTGAATTCTACACTTCATGACAGGTGGGAACTATTTCCAAGAAGATCAACAAATCAACAGCGAGAAAGTCTCCCTCAATGAAGACATTTTCCACTAGGCTTCCAATCAGGTATTGTAGCCCACAAGTAGCACAGAATTCATTTCTGTCACATAATTATTTGTGTGGCCTACATTGAGTGAATACATGCAGAGTACCTCTCCCTTGTGATTTCAAACAAATACTCTTACTCCTGATTTTTCGAAGAATTGCAGTGCAGCCCATTGAAATTCACCTTTATAATACCTAGCAGGGGTGGCTGCCAACTTGGCACTTTGTTGTTATGGCCCTGTATACATGTCAACTTGCACTAAATACACCATGTGAGCATGACTGAGGATTTGCAACTCATCCTCTTCCTTTTGGTAGATCATAAAGTCCACATGCAATTTAGTCTTTATGCTGATTAGAATAGATTCTATTGACCTGAAATCTCAAAAGATATAATTTGAGAACTTTTTGCTTCCACTGACATGAAACCAAATCTGTGCAGTTTGGCTACCTGCCCTTCTGTTACTTCAATTTCTTGCAGAAGAATCATGTCTAAATGCTGCTTCTGTACATAAAAGAATGGGTTTTTAATCTTGCAGGCGTTTTAAAGCCCAAGAAAAGTGAAGCATTGACTACTTACATTCTATATGCTGCCTCCCTTCTATAATGTACTTCAAAACTGTGAAGAGGATCATGCCCCTTCTTTAAATGTGTGCTTTTTTGTATTGCAACAAGGTTTTGGGATGTGCTGCTTACAGCATCCAGAATTAGTTTCCACAAGAGTTCTACCAGCTCCTGCTCAAGGCTTGCTTGATAGCCACATTTTTCCCTTGATTGTTCATTTTTCCTTTTTTTTTAAAAGAATGCTGAACACCAAGTTAGAGAGTACTTGAAAATCCCATTCATCTTTCCTTGTGTTTTGCTTTTATATTTAATTGTTTGCCATTGATCTTTCTCATAAGACTCTCCCGCTTGATTATCTTGAATATTGATGTTGCTTATGTGTCTCAGGTGTTATTCTCGTTGCCTAATGGACCTTGTTGTTCTATGGCTTGTCAGAAGAATTGATTTAGGGCTATGTTCTGTGATGGTATGTCAGATTTGGTAATATCTCCTACTGGTCATTGTACTTTAATTTCTTCTAGAACTTATATTACTCTCTCTACTTCTGACAATTCACATCCCCCTTTCTAGGTAGCCTCTACCTGCAGCCAAGAGCCTTAGGTGACATCACTCAAAGACTGATAGCGACCAAAACCAAACTCTATATTATCTTTGATGATAAATTCTCTTTTCACATTGCAAATAAAACCACGTGTCTCCAATTTCCCAAATAAATAGGGGACCTCACCACCTAAGAAAGTAAACGTATGGAAAACTTCTATAGCTTTGAATATATGGCAAGTAGTTTCAACCAATCTATGAGATCACTCACATTTCTATACCTTTTCTCCTTTTAAGCAAACTCACTACGTCCATAACCAAAGCCAAAAGAGAATGTCTATATGGCCCGTTGTTCCTCTTTGAGCACAAATATCCCTCTCACACATTGCTTAAACCCACATCACCTTTTCATCGAGTGGTGCCTTGTTTGTTCTCTCAATACCATACCACTCTAGATTCACTAAATAGAAACAATATTGTTAGGACCCCTCCATCCTAACTCTTTCTTTATTATTATTTTCTTTAATAAAAGCTACAAACGCATATGCTTTGTAAGTCGTACCTTGAGCTAATTGTGATAATCCCACATGCATGGGAAGTAGTAGTTAGCTAGGATAAAATTAGTATAAATAAGAGCTCAGACTAATAGAAAGGCCTTCACGAATTATAGTATATTGAGCTTGCTCAAAGAAGGTTGCCCCCTCAAAGAGGCCAGCGATATTGTATTATAATTTTGCTCCCTCTTTTATGCAATATAGTCTTTTTCCGTTCATTTGCAGGATTATTTTTGGTATTTGCACTATTATTCTAATCTATTGCAAGAAGGGTCATATCATCTAGTATCATAGCTCTTTCCAAGGCCATTTTTCTACAACAATTTCAATGGTTTAGGGTTCTCTACTTCTGTCCACCATCTGCTCTTACCTCACCCAATCAGGATCTTGGTGATTAGAAAGTGGTAACAGGGTGGCAGCACTAAGCTTCTTGCCCAATTTTTTTCCTCTTCTATTTTTTTCTTTAGGTAATAAACTATGTTCCGATAGTATTTAAAATAGCAAAAAGTTGTCATTTCAGAGTAAGCAATTATCATTTTTTCCTAATTCCATGGAGTGAGGGATTATGCCCCAATACACAAGCCATTAGACAGGGTTGTATACCGACTTGTGCTTCCACATACCTTCAAGGATATAGGAAGACTCCTTTAATGTTTTTGCAGCTCAATCATAAGAAGCCTTCGACTATTTGTTTTTGTGATGCACCGGTAAATGATTATCCTCGTGAAATTACTTGCACCGTACCTCAGACACAAGATAGTGGGCTACAGAATGATTATCCACCTAGTTAGAGCTCTAAAATATTGAGCCGACACTATTTTCAGAACGAGATTAGTATATTTGCAAGCTCACAAACAAAACACCCATAGTAACCTTTTGTTTAACTCTGGCATTCCTACGATCGTAGATCTGACTCTGATTTCTTGGAAATGCAGTAACAACCACCAATCAGAAAAAAATAATCATATTCTGCCAATCAACAAAAACACAATAACCAATAATAGTCAGAAAAAATATCATATTCTACTAGTCGTCAAAAACATAGTAACTGCAACAGCCAGAGGGATCATAATGTTCCAGAACAGTTATTTGAACTTGGTACAATACCCAGCCGTAAGAAAAGCTAAGCAAAAAAAATAAAAATTGCCCATAGGGCACCCACACCATTGTGATTTTCTCGTCGACATGATCATTTTAACAGGAATTTCAATTTTTCAAAAAAAAATTCCCATACAAATTATTTCACCTGCAGTCCCAAAAATGATTATGAAAATTATATTGTTGCAATCGTCTTGTCAAGCTGGTCACTTTAACATATAACTTCAATCAACTTTTTCCAACACCCTCAGACCCCTCTAGTCAATGGTTGTCACTTGTTCAAGAAGCCAAGCCATGGCCCAGAACACTGAGAAACTCCGAGCTGAATTCCAATCTCAATGCAACTCCCGACTCAGTAAGTTGAATGAGCAACTACATAGCATCAATGCACAAATACCATGCTCTCCAACAAACTCAATGGCGACAAGCATCCTGAAGGTGGGTTTTTAATCCTGAAACACGTCACGTGGCCCTAAATTGAATTTTCCAAAATTTAATGGTATAGAATCAACTAGCTAGATTTACTGTGCTAAACAATATTTCAACTTGCACAATAAATTGGGGTAGACAAAGTACCCATCACATCAATTCACTTAGAAAAGGAAGTCCAATGATACCAATGGTATCAAAAATCTCATACAAAACCCACTTGGGATGATTTTGTAAAGCTTTTATTGGTTTGCTTTGGTCCCAGCACTTATGATGATTTCATCAGAACCCTAACCAAACTACGGCAAACCAAAACGATTCGCAAGTATCATGCTAAATTTGAAAAGTTGTTTTATCAATTGTTTCATTAGTTGTTTCAAGAGTTGTTTCATCGGTAGGCTCAAAGATATAATTCACGCAGAGGTCAAGATGTTTAAACCAGAAAACATGATGGAAGCATTAGGATTGGCCAAGTTTTGAAAAGATAAGATCACCTCCAAGCATTGATCTTCCAATTTTGGTTCTTTCAAGACATCTACGACACAACCAGTCACAAATCCTCCTCCAAAAGTAACCCTCATTAAACACCTTAAGGAGGTAGAAATGCGTGTTCGTCGCAAAAAAAGGCTATGTTAGAACTGTAATAAAAAATTCAACAAAAGACACAAATGCATTGAACAAAAGTTGTACTTGCTAGATGTTAAGTCACCATCAAATGCTAAAGAACGGGAAGATGCTCAAGATTCCCACGATGAAGAACCTCAAGTCGAAGAACCCAACACCATAGAGTTGCAACCCAAAATTTTGATGCGTGCTTTGGCGAGGGTAACCACTCCTCAAGCTATGAGAATAAAGAGGTATTTTAAGAAACACCCCTTCACCATTCTTTGACTCTGGTAGCACACATTATTTCGTTGATCCTCGACTAGCCAAACAAGTGGATTGTTTTGTGCACCCCTGTTCTAACTTTGAATGGATGATTGCCAATGGAGGAACATTGTCGTGTAAAGGCAAAGATCATAATGTTTGTATTTATGTGGGGAAATATATCCTAAAAATAAACATGTTTACCTTTCCCTTGGGTGGATGTGATGTGGTTCTTGGAGCCCAATGGTTGCACACTCTCGGCCTTATCTTGTGGGACTTTTCATTCCTTTGGATGCAACTCTTTGAAAAGGGCCAGCAATACACACTAAAAGGCCTCTTTCCAGGATCTACCAGTGTCATCAATTCTCATTGCATGGAGAAGCTCCTCAAGAAAGGTTCACATGAAATCATTGCTCAACTCTCCTCTATTCAATTGAACACATCACCTGATTCCCACCAACGTACTGACTTACAAAATGTTCCAGTCAAACATGCATCAATCTTTGAAGAACCAACAAGGTTGTCGCCTCATCAACTAGAAGACCATTGTTTTCAACTCCTTCCGGATAGTGTATCCCAAACATTCAGCCATACCACTATCTTTTTTTCTAGAAATCCGAAACTGAAAAGATGGTTCAAGAACTCGACTAGACAAGAGTCATTCGTCCAAGCACAAGCCCATACTCCTCCCCAATTTTACTAGTCAACAAAAAAATGGATCTTGGAGGCTCTACATTGACTTTCGTGAGCTAAACAAGCTCACTATTAAAGATAATTTTCCTATCCCTGCGATAGATGAACTTCTTGATGAACTCCATGGTGCCCACTTCTCCAAATTCGATCCACGGTTTGGCTACCATCAAATCCGTCTCTTGGATGAAGATATTCCAAAAACTGCTTTCCACACACACAATGGCCACTATGAATTCCCGGTCACGCCCTTTGGGCTTACCAATGCCCCTTCCACCTTCCAAGGTTTGATGAACAAAATATTTCACCCCTTTTTACAAAAATGCATCCTGGTCTTCTTTGATGACATCCTTCTTTACATCAAAATTTGAGAACATCTCTAGCACCTCGACATGGCTTTACAACTAAATAAAGACCGCCAACTCTATGCAAAAGGTCCAAATGTTCATTTGATCAAAAAGAGGTGCAGTACCTAGGCCACATTGTCTCAACAGTTGGTGTTTTTGTCAACCCAACAAATATTGAAGCTATGAAAAATTGGCCTACACCCAAGACACTCAAGCTTTTGTGGATTTCTTGGCTTCACTGGGTACAACACAAATTTGTCAAAGACTATGGGAAACTTGTTGCCCCATTGACCGCCATGCTCAAAAAAGACTCCTTTTTGTGGTCTGCCACAACTAAACAAGCTTTTGGGGTACTAAAGTAAGCTATGTGTACTACCCCTATTTTGGCCATACCAAATTTCTCGAAGACATTTATCATTGAAAGTGATGCATGTGGCAATGGTCTTGGTGTTGTCCAAGAGAGACATCCCATCACCTTCACCAACAAAGCCCTCAATGGACACAATTTGGCATAGTCAACATATGAGAAGGAAATGATGTCTATCCTCCATGTCAGTAAATGGCAACCATACCTGGTGGGTTGGCATTTTTGCATCAAAATTGATCGTCAAAGCCTTACAATACTTCTTGGAGCAACGGGTCTCTTCCCCAGTTCAACGAAAGTGGGTTTCCAAATTAATGAGGTATGATTAATGATACCACTTATAAGAAGGGCAAGGACAATCTAGTCATTTGATGCCCTATCCCGCCGATATGAAGAACCAACACAGTTGTTTGCCTTATCCATCACCGTTTCATAATGGATGCATGACTTCCAATAGGAGTGGCAGCAAGATAGTCACACGCAACAAATCATCTGGCAATTTTCTATGGCCCTGGCTTCTAAACCCAACTATACTTGCAATGGCCAATCCTTACCATACAAAGGCTGCATTGTCTTGATTTCTGGATCCAGGTTCTGAAACCATATTTTGCACGACTTGCATGCCACACCTTTTGCAGGCCATTCAAGCTTTTTAAAAACCTATAAACGCATTCGCCACAATTTCTTTTGGTCAGGCATCAATAAAGATATCAAGACATTTTTTTAGGAATGTGAAGTATGTCAACATCACAAGGGAGAAACTATGGCAATGCCCTGCATACTCCAAGCCCTACCCATTCTACAACACATTTGGATAAACATCTCTGTGGATCTTATATAAGGCTTACCAAAATATAATGGAAAGTGAATCACTCTGATGGTGGTAGATAGGCTCTCTAAATATGCTCATTTTTGTGCCTTGGCCCATCCTTACACTACAATCGCCCAAACATTCCTTGATCAAATTTTTTGCCTTCACGGAATCCCAGCTTCTATTGTATTTGATTGTGATTCAGCATTCACAAGTCACTTCTGGCAAGAACTCTTCAAGCGCACTGGTACCCAACTAAAAATGAGTTTGGGTTACCACCCATAGATAGAAATTGCCAATAGATGTTTGATATCATATCTTTGTTGCTTTGTCTCTGATTAACAACATCAATGGGTCAAATGGTTACCACTCACAGAATGGTGGTACAACACCTCCTATCACACAGCCACCAAGATGACTCCTTACAACGCTATCTACGATCAAAAGCCACCATATCTTCTTGCTTATCTTCCTGGCAACTCTTATGTGCAGGCAATGGACACTACCCTCAACATGCAAGAGAATATTCTTTGCATTCTCAAGGACAATCTCTACATGACGCGAAATCATATGAAGCAACAAGCGGATCAGCATCGGTTCGAACACACCTTTCAACATGGAGATATGGTTTTCCTCCTATTACAACCCCTCTCTCAAGCTAAAGGGACGTCAGAAACGTGCTCCCATGTTCTATGGACCTTATAAGGTTCTTTAACATATTAGGCCTATTGCATACAAGCTAGAACTTCCACTCTCTTCACATGTCCATCTAGTTTTTCATGTCTCATGTTTGAAGAAAGTTCTCAACGATAATGTCACAGCTCAAACAGTACTTCCTGAGCTCGATGCAAAAGACTCACTCCTTGAACCTAAATCTATTTTGGAGAGGTGCTCCCATCAACTTTGTAATCGGAGCATCATTGAGGTTCTAGTCTAGTGGCATGGAATGCAGCCAGAAGATATGACATGGGAACCTCTGCTTCAACTCCAACAGCAGTTTCCTAATCTTCACCTTTGAGGGCAAGGCTTTTTGAAGGGGGAGGGCATGTTAGGACCCCTCCATCCTAACTCTCTTTATAATTATTGTCTTTAAGAAAAACTACGGATGCATATGCTTTGTAAGTTGTCCCTTAAGCTAATTGTAATAACACCACATTCATGAGTAGTAGTTAGCTAGGATAGAATTAGTATAAGTGCCTAGACTGGTGGATAGGTCCATGAATTATATTATATTGAGCTTGCTCCAAGGAGGTTTCCCCCTCGAAGTGGCCAGCGATATTGTAATACAATTTTGCTCCTTTTTTTATGCAATAGTCTTTTTCCGTTTATTTATAGTAATATTTCTGGTATTTGCACTATTGTTATAACGATAATCTATTACAGGAAGGGTCATATCAAATATTTAGAGGTTCTTTAATACAATTCCACCTATAGTGGAGCTTTACTGGCATCTGCTTGTAATATTTTGAGTCACTTCTATTTGTACATCTTTTATTCCACTCAGATGGAATAAATGATCTTATGAGTTTTATACAAACAATGAGTTAATGGTGCCTATAAATCCGACAGAATCTACAATGGCTACATAGATTCACTAATAAATTCCCCCTAAAGGCTAAACCCCAAATGCACCATTAAGAAAAATGACTTTTTAACCCCCAAGCCAAATTCACCAAAAGATAGCCCCTCCATTTACCCCCATTTTACTATCAACCATGATGCTTAGTTCACCAACAATTTTTTGTAACATCTAAACTAAAACAAAAAATTTAGAAAAAATGTGTATCAGGTTTTTTCAAGAATTCCCCCATTACATGTAGCTGATACATAGCTTGTGGTTGATGGCACCAACTTATGACAATTTGAATCTTCTTGCAACTAATAACCTATAAAGAATTAGGGAGGCCAACATCTTTTATCGCTGGCACTTTTCTCCGTAAGAGTGCAATAAATAGACCTCATAAAATATAGTCCAATACAAGAAACAATTAGATTTAATAAAGGTGTGTTCCTAGCATCAGTTCATCCATCTATAATGATAATACATCCCTCCTTCGCACACTCATATATCAGCTCAAAGAATTTTGCAACATTTGCGTACCTCATGTATAGCACATACAATATCAAGAAAATAAAGAGTGTGTTGCATTAAAAGGCATTGTTTTTTAAATCCCTACTATCCTTCTGTAAGAACCATTACAATTTTGGCTTTAATTTTCAATGCTAACCGCTCAGGAATTTCGTCAAACACTTGTCTTGCAAATTCTGTACTTGCTGATTGCTTGTTTGTTTTGTGTTTTCAAATGCATATAAGGACCATACAACTGAAATGAAGCTACTCTAAAACTAATATGAAAGGTAAGTGCAATGCTAAAGTCTTTTTGGCTTTTCCAAAGAAAGTAATTACTGAAAAATGTATAAAATTGATTCCTACAACTAATAGGAATTTTACCGAACACTTGGTATGCAAACTAATATGCAGCTACAACAAGAAGATATTTTGACAAACATTTTGCATACTAATATAGGGCTAAGATAATGCAACTACAGCCAATGGCATTACAACAAACACTTGGTACACAACTCCCACATCTTCACACTTATATTATATGGTGCCAAACTCATTACAATGCTGATTACAATATATCAATGGTACTTGCAAGCTAATATGATTAATGCAAATGACTGATTTGCATTAACATCCAACTCCCTAATGGCTGCAATTTATCTTCAGACTTTTTACTTCAAATTTACAATGCAAAGAAATGAATATATGATGAGAAAAACCTCTTATCTAGTGTTGATGTGACCTGTTGTTGATGTGGCAGCTTGTAACACCTTCAAATAATGATGGAAATCATTGCGAAGACCATTAGCAATCGTTGCACATGTATTCATCTCCAAACACCTAGGATAGAGTTTCAAGTAGCCCCCAAAAATCAATATGAAATCCCAATGGATGGTACAGCCAAGCTGGTAATGCACGGCCAGCAAGAGGGAATAATTACAGCTGCTCCAAATTCCACAAGATGTCTCAAAAACGGCCTCTATTCCACTGTATTCAACTTTCCAACACAAAATCTTTAAGTGATGTAACATTAACTCCTCAAACCAACATTATTTCAAACTCCATTGAAGCTCTGGATGCAAACATTGTGTATTTGCTAATCAAACACTGTGTATTTGTTAATCTAGCACCTTTGGGCGGCCTTGCACGCCTGTAGAATGTTGTTACTAGAGGGAGTTTTCGTTCCCAATAGCCTCTAGTTCGAATCCTCTTCAAACCCTCTCAGGGAAAACACTAGCAGAGCAAATAGCCAACAAAATCATATATTCAAGCATATCCCAAATGAGACATTTTTCCCTCTTTTATAACTCTCCAAGAGGTTGTTGCACTTTTTGGATGGAATATTTCTTTTAATTTCATTTTAATATTCCCCAAGGTGAGCACTCCACAATATAACTTAAATGACATTTAAATAATTTATTTTTCATCACTTAATCATTAAATCCCAAAGTCCAATATTTAAATAAAAATATTAATTTACGGACTTTGAAACGGAGGCCCAAATGAACTCGGAATTCAGTGATCTATAGCTCGTCAGAAAGGTCTCGACGAGATGCTCTATCTCCAACATTGAAAAACCCGAAACGGACAAAAACTCTAATTTGCCAAAAATAGTAAGCCCGAGCCCAGAGTCCGAAATCCCCTGGAAAGACATCATATAAATAGTAGTGTTCTCCGAGGACCAAAGAGAACAAACCCAGAAAGATTATCGCCATGCAAGCACTTACTATAAATAGTAAGTACGGCCAAGTTGTCCAAAATCTCTCCGAAAAGTGTCATACAGCTCCACTGGATCACCTGAACACCTTGGTGACATCGAAATACTCCTCTGATTATGTTGTCACCAACCCAGAAAGTCAACTCTGACTGTGTTGCAAGAGAACTCGAAAATGGGGTCCTTACACCTTCAAAAACAAGTATGTAACAGAGTTAATACTGCAAATCTTTTTGAAGGATTTATTTGTTCAGAAGACCAAGTGGATGAAAGATGTAATTCCAATTCCAAGTAAAGCAATGCAATATTGCAAACCAAAATATCATATTCCTCTTCATCAAAGGAAGGATTCCTTGCATCTTAATTTGCTCTTCAACCTTGAATTGTGACGTGTTACAACAAAAATTTGCAGACGGTAACCTTTTAAACCGAACAAATGTGCTTTTACTCAAGAGTAAAATACCCAACCAATCATCACCACAATGAATTCATCTCATCATCAAAGTGTGTACTCACTATACAAAATTCAAGAGCACTCATGTGCTCTCATAATGAGGAAGTAAGGGCTTATTTTAAGGATCATTAAGATCTAGGTAATAGAAAGGCCTTTCAAAAACACCACGTAATTATTCCCTGCCTGGTCAGAAATATTTCCCATTGCAAAAACCACGTCCCCACCGCAAAAATGTGGCCTACCAAGTTTCAGAATGCTAGATCTTGCAATTGTTGTCCTAACTGCGAAAAACAAAACAATAACATCCAATCTATAAAACTGTGGTTATCCCACTGTACAAAAATTCCTCCAGCATCCGGTCCAACTCATATCCTTGAAATGGTGATTAAATATCTAGCTGAAATTGTCTAATATCATCCAAAATCCCCAACACTTCAAAAAAATGAAGCAAGCATAAACAACGAAATAAGATGCAAAGATATTATAGTCAGTGTTTGAATTTGAGAGTAACTTAAGTGATTTCAGTTTTTAAGTTTTTTAAATGTATAGAACATTTTTTGAAACTCAAATTTGTTGGGCATCTTTGTGTTAGAGGACAAACACGGACCAAAGTTAGGGTCCATCCCAACACAGCAGGGATATCCATGCATGCATCCCGTTCTCTTTCCCATGTACTGAATGGGCATGTGTAATGGAAATGCCTGGTTTTGGGTCTAGTACATGCACCCCAGTAGCCTTGCATATTCCTATACAAAATACACAATATTTGGTCTAGTATATTGCATGCTCTTAGGATGTAATAGGCTTGCATTCTTGCCACACCATAAATCTAGCACTCAGTTGTTTTCATATGCTTCAAGTCTAAAAAACAGTCTTTAAGATGATTTGAATATTGATTTTGGTCAGAGATATCACACTCAAATTAATTTGATTATTCATCATACACGAGTTCTTATACAATAGTTAGCCTCTAGAATTTAGGAGTCCTTAACACACTCTACTAAACTTATACGAGTTGTTCAAACCATAGTTCGCATACTCGTACTTGGCGAGTACTTGCCCAACCCCCAAAAAATTTAATCGGCAAATGCTTGCCAATAATCGGCAACTTAAAAAAGACAAATTTCTGTGTTTTTTCTGCATTTTTGGAGTGTTATGGCTGCATTTTTGACCTTTTGGAAGTGTTTTTTACCTTCTGGATGCATTTTTGACCTTTTTTACATAGCACTCACCGAGTAATCGCGAATACAATGTAAATACTCGCGAGTATTTTTTTAAAAATACCCTGCGAGTTAAACCCGCAAGTATTCACCCTGCACAATTTCCTGAGAGTATTCGTCCACAATGCAAACTATGGTTCAAACAACTCATAACTATTCATATTCTAGTGGGATGAGTTGTTATTACAACTCATGCTCACCCACACATAATTAACTATTTAATTAATTTTACTTATGTAGTACTAACTACTATAGGATTTCTCCAACATTCTGCCCCTTAGTATAGACATAGGAAAAGGTTACATCAATTGGACCAAAAATGTAATGTGGCATAGACTCTAATGGATAGAGAAAACATCCACCAATTTATGGATGGAAACACATCAACCAATCCAAATATGAACAAGGACACACATTTGTCCATCCTCTATATTTGTGTAAGCATACACATTGGTTCACAACAAGATCAGTAGGCTTAACCTTACTGACCTTTACATCAAGTAAGAAGGGAGACACATGCTACTTATTGCAAGTGTGGAATGGGCCTCCACTTCTATGTTCTGCTCCTTTGGTTTGTTGGACCTCACTGAGCAGATACAAAACACAAAGATTGAGCACTGGGTCCTCACTGTCTTTGATGAGTTGTGGGTTCCTCACTGAACTCGCATTTGCAGCATCTGTTCTTGATCACTGCCCCCCAATCACGAGCAGAATGAATTGTACCTACTGCCAATGGACACCAATCACGGCATAAGTCAGTTTGGTGCAAACATTTTCGCATCTTCTGTAGTCAGAGTACATCACCAACTCTGGTGATGACTAACAACTCTTCGGCTCTTTTGGGCTCATTTTTTTTCCACTACAGCAGTATGCAACCTCCAAGTTAATGACAAACTCGAGGTTGCTATTGGGCCTCCTTCCTCCATTTCCTCTAATGTCTGGTGTGTTCAACCTGCTAGGTCAAACCGTATGGTCTTTCATTGGATGTCGTACATTACATGGACCCCCTTCCCCCACAAGATGGACACATTCCCTAAGCACATCGGGTTCACCTAATAATGCATCCTTTATCAAGAAAGAAATATGACATTTTTACAAATGACGACATACACGAAATGACTTTATTCAGACTAATTGGACTAATGAAAACTTGAAAAATGACACAAACTTGTTTATTTGAAATCGGACTGTAGTCCTAATAACATACCATATAAAACAACTTGTAAACTATTAGCCACAAGTTTTTAATCTTTTAAAGACTATATATTTCTCATGGCAGTTAACACCAATTAGAGACCATAGACAGTTAACACCAATGTGATATATATATATATATATTTTTTTTTAGATTTTCTATCTAAAGCAACTTGTAAACACACACGGGTACAATCCCACAAAAGAAAAATCTAAACAGTAGATATGATTGAAAGGGTTTCAGTGTGCATATTCAAGGACATTATAAACAGTCAACACCACAAGAGACCAGATTGATAGAATAAATGCATTCGTGGACACAATTTTATAGTTAACGATCTGGGATATAGGAACACAAATAAGGTGAGTGGCTTTTGTAATTGTAAAGCCATAGCAACTTGTCCAAAATCTCCGATAACTAGAATTAACAAAAAAGTTCAAACCTATCATTTCCCTTATATATCGTCTAGCTATAAGCAGGAAGAAACTAAGAATAAATATGAAGCATAAGGGGCGCAATTGAAAGGTTTACATTACATAAATATAAATAAAGGCTATACCTAGAAGTTAACCCCGTATCATAAAAATGAGACCACCCCAATTAACATCAGTTATAGATGTAAGTTGGCACTTCACTCAAGTTCATCTCAACTCATTTATCCTGTTCCTTTAAAATAGATATTTATCCTGTTCCTTTGAAAGAGATATTGGTTATAGATGTATTTTAGCTTGCTCAAGTCAGATAGCTGCATCCGGTGTTCACAATAGGCTGTGTATGGGGTTCTCTGTGCCTCTGATTACAAAACATTGTCATAAAACAAAAGGACATGATGCATAATTCTTTATGGTAAGCATAGCGTTTTCCTTCAAGATACGTCAAAAATTAGAATGTGTAATGGATTGACCCTCATTGTAGTTACCCTGACAAATATAAAAGAAATATATACAGCACTTCTGGATGTCATACGTAAACGAGAATGTTGCAGAAACAAAATGAGAGAACATATATTTGAGAGCAGCATAGTATCAAGTTCAGAAATCCATATTTGTAGGGGAGGGGTAAATAAATCCAAAAATATGTAATTCCAGAAAAAAATTGGAAAGTCTGGTTGAGAGAAACTAAGTATCTGTGTGTGCGCGCGCGCATGTGTGCGTGTGTGTGTGTGTGCGTGTGCGCACACGCTTGTGTTGGCATGGGTGTTGTGTCTGTCTGTCTGTTTGTGTGTATGTGTTTGTGTGTCTGTGTGTCTGCTTGTGAGTATGTTGTTTGCATGTCTGTGTGTCAGCTTGTGTGTGTGTTTGAGTGTCTGTGTTTTTGAGTGTCTGTAAATGAAAAAACATCATATAACATAAACATATGTACAAAATTTAATGACTTGGCTGAGCAGAGCAAGCAAGCCTAGAAATGAAATTTAAAATTTTAGAAAAGAAAAAGTAATTAAAAAACTCCGGATCGGATATGTCTGATTTGGTATGTCTAAAAAATAAGGAACCAACAGGATCTAGGCCAGATCTGGCAGGATTGGTAACTATGAACAGCAGAATTCATAAAACAAAAACCAAAGTAACACCCTTGTAGTTCAATAAGAATTAAGGATGAAGACCATCTCTCATAATGAGTCATCACCTCTGAGACCAATGTGTCCTATCTGAAACAACAGCTAATAAATCTTACTCTAAAATAGTCACTCAACAAGTAAAATGCAGCGTGATGCATAGGATTTGGGAGGAGCGCAGCCATAAATTAGTTTTACCAGCATGTGGTGAAATTGGGTTCCAAAAACAGGCCAGAAGGAGGTCTAGGTTGGCCTTCATGCCAATCAGGCCTGTTTCATAACTGGGAGGCACGATTTTATGATTTAATTGACAAAGGATATTGCTTAACAGGTCCAAACATTCAGCCACATTGACAATTTTCTGCTTCAAGTTGAAATGCGTCCATGTTTAAGGAGCTTTAAATTGTAAATCCTA
Organism: Torreya grandis; assembly: GCA_037957365.1. Classification (NCBI taxonomy): domain Eukaryota; kingdom Viridiplantae; phylum Streptophyta; class Pinopsida; order Cupressales; family Taxaceae; genus Torreya; species Torreya grandis. Next base: position 1,794,042 of record JARHVA010002068.1, read on the forward strand.
ATTCATGGGAGACGGATACAGGGATGGGAACGTCATTTTTTCCAAAACAGGGTATGGGGATACTTGGAAACAGAAAAATACAAAAAAATATAAAATATAAATATCAAATTTTAAAATAAATAAAAATAAAAAAATACATTAATCATGAATGCAATATGTATAAAATTGTTGAAATTGAAGTACAATTACACTATATAAAAGGACATCTAAAAACATAGCAATTTAATAGTTTAATGTAGCATCAAGAGTACATATTGATATGCCAACAAATTGGAATGCAAAAACACAAAAAAAATGTGATATACACACAGGAACCATCATTCATCTGCAAAATCATCCTCCTCGTCGGCTACATTTTCTTGGTCATAGTCCTCCATCAAGACACTCTCTAGGCATGCATTGCCCTAGTGTTCTGCCTCTTCTCTAGGCAATGGAACTGGGGGTAAATAGTTGAGGCCATTTGGTTCAGCGCCCTCATCCTCCATGCCCAATGCATCTACATCGGATGATATTTCATCCCATTTTGCATAAGGACCATCTTTGTACCCTAGGTCTATACGATACAAAAGATGAAAGGTAGTATGAATGTCAACTAGGTATTTTTCCTTCTTCAACCCAAGTTCTGCCTCTTCTATAGGCAATGGAACTGGAGGATAGTTGAGGTTATTTGGTTCAGCACTGTCGTACTCCATGCTTAATGCATCTACAACAAATGATATTTCGTTCCACTTTGCATAAGGACCATCCTTGTACCCTAGGTCTATACAAGACAAAAGACGAAAGGTAGTATGAATGTAAACTAGGTTTTTTCCTTCTTCGACCCAAGTAGGTTCCTCTTCAATGAATCAATATAACTGTATGTACTTCAATTCCTCTCACATGCAGAAAAACTTGCTACTTGTGAGAGTAATTATAAAACAAATGATTGTAATTCAGATGCATCATATCCATGGTTGTGCCACCAATCTATTGGATCTTTCTAAGTACACATATCATACAAGGCTTCTTTACTACCAAAAACACCTCATTTGTGATAAAATTGTCTATTTTTTAAATGTAAAATGAGGAGACTTATGTGTCTCCTATAGAAGACATCTCCCCTGAAAGACATCTCTGAGAGACACCAGGAAATTTTAACCAGTCTCCTACTCCTTGGAGACATTTTCATGGGCATTTCCGAGAGGGGGAACGCATACCTAAACCAGAGACATGTCTCCCAGTTACTATGATCATTCTAATGATGTCTCATGTAGTGTGATCCAAAGCGTCAATATTCTTACAAATTTCTATGCAGTTTTTATTCAGATATATTTTCTTGCAATTTTGATGGATTATGGAAGCTTGACACCTATAAACATGTTCATCTATTCAAACTCCATATATGAGATACTCAGACCCACAGTTATCTATCATGCTTTTACTTTCTTCATGGGTTAACTCAAAAAATTGATACCATTCATAGCATCTTCCTCTAAAGACCTAATGCTGATATGATTACAAAGACAAGCAAGAAGAAGAAAATGTTATTTAATTGTTCACATGGACAAATCGCAAACAGCTAAATGAGGTTTAGTGTACAATATCATAAGAGCTAATCTCAATAAAATTTTCTACCTGTCTACATTGAGCTAAGCTAACAGTGAAAGCCTGCCTTGAAGAACAAAATTGGGCTGATTCATGCCTCTGCTATCTAATTCTATATAAAGTTCTGCATAAATATGCAAGACACATGAATGCCTTGTCATTTATAATTGTCTGAAGTAATTTTATAAATTGCAATAATCCTGCTTCCTACCCTTGATTTCCAAGGCATCTCACACACTTGTGTATTTCCCATTAACATTTTTTTTAGCTACTCGCACTGCTACTTTTTATCAGAGATATGCATTCAATTAAATAATAGAAGAGACATCAATTAAAAATAAAACGTTAAAATGAAGGCAAGATTAAGGTAACTTTATTAATCTTAGATGTCATACTTATACATTATCAAAAATGGTAACTTTATTGATCTTAGATGTCATATTTATACATTATCAAAAGTTTGGTATATAACCACCAAACTTAATTAATATACTTAACTCAATAGTTTAACCCTCCCTAATATTGTTTAAATGACGCCTCTAATTTATTTAATAAGGCAGTCCCTATAACTAGCTAATATAAACTAACTATAACAAAACATAGGTAAATGGACAATAATACATTTATAGCCAAAGATAAGATTTCCGAGGGATCACACATGGGAAATGTATATAAAGCCTCCCCTCCTGATCACTTGTGTTCAAGCATGCATATCTAATTATCAAAGGGCATCATTCTCATTGCAATTTCATTTTCAACTCTTTTGCCTATCTGTTTTTGTTGAGAGTGTGTTAGTAAATTTAGACCTATATGGACGAGTGCATGTGTATGAAATGATTTTTGTACAGGAAATGGCCATGAAAATACCTGGAAGTCGTTATCTTCAAATTTATTAACATTTTCACGCCAGAATACCGGATCCTTGTGCATTGGGGACCAATCAAGATTTCCAAGCAAAACCTCTTGTCTGTACTTGTCAAAAGAACTTAGTTTTTTAATACTATCTTTCAACCCTTCTTCCAGAGAATTTAACGCTTCGACTAGATCCTGTAATACAAAAGCGTGAAAATCTTGAGCAATATAGAAACTTAGAAACATTAGCATCTGTAGGTAAAAAGAAAATTAATAAACAGTCAAGTCTGTGGCCACTAAAAAGAGAATACTTGTTTCTAACCTCATCACTCCAGGTCTGTGATTTTAGGTTTTGTACAATCTGTGGCAACCCAAGATCCACCATCTCATTTGCAAATGTCCCTTTTGAAAGCATGTTTTTGAATGTTAAGACAGTAACCCTTACAACCTGAAAAGATTCCCCAAAGTCCAAAACCAGAATTAAGGATTTCTGAATTACAACTATCTCAAACACAAATTTATTACGCATACACATAACAGCACAAACAAACCATCCAATACCTTTTCTTTTGTGGAACTCTTGACAATCTCCACTAGACGAGGTAAAGTTCGGGTCGCAGCTAAGGCATCCATAGCAGCATCATAGTATGAAAGAAGCCATATACAGAGAGATGTCTCGTAGAGGAGCTTCAAAAAATGTCACACTTTCATTACTTTCAAGATGAATGCAATTTTGTTGTTGAGCTTAACAGAGAATATGTTTAAAAATGGGGTATTTAAGGAGCTCATCAAACATGACCTCTGTAGCACTTTGTGCTCCTACTATCAAATTAATATTCTTCTCACCGTACACTTATACATGATGCACCTCTCAAAATAATGACCAATTTCACAGATCTATGGATAATAGTATAGTTTATGTCCTTATTTTTATCCTTTCAAACCATATACCCATAATATTAGAGATACCGTATCAGTTGAGAGTGGGACAATCAAATTCTATCATCCTCAAAGCTAAGAGAAATTCTTCACGGTAAGTAACTATAAAAAAATGGTTAATGTCTTTTCCTGTTTAATTGAATGTAGTTGTTACAAGTGCGCACACTTACTGTATTAATGAATAATTGTTTTAGTTTTTAAGATGAAATTAAATTATTCAATACAAAAACAAAGAGTATTATGAAAAAATAGTTCCATCTGATATAAAGAAGCACATAAGAGTTACTCAAAACATCAACTCTTACAGCATATTCTATCCTATACATAATAAAGCTAACGAGAAAAAGGCAATTTTTCAGGTCCCGCCCCACCTAAGATGCCTAAAATTTGATCTATCAGATGCCGATAAGATTGATTTCAGAGATACTAGACTACAAAAAACAGCATATACAGAATAGTAATTGCATAACATACAATTACAGAGCAGAGTATCAGAACAACAGCAGCTTTGTATTCATTAAAGATAGTTCTCCATGCAATTCACACAGTACGAGGACCTCATACAAGCACCCTTTCCATGCCGTATATCATATATGTTAAATGGCTTAATGGTTGTCGGTTGACACAAACATCAACACCCAAACATAACCAACAAGAGTCATTACAAACTATCTAATGCCAATAATACAATCATTAACAACAGAAAAAGTCAGCTACCAAACACGTAATTTAATAATACTCTCATAAAAATGCTGACATGACAGTCTACGTTATCACCCCTGAAACAAGTCTTAAATCCCTTCCGACACAACCCATATACAACAGGGGGAAAATGAGATTGAAGAGAGGAGATGGAAGACAGACCTTGAAGAGTTGTCACTGATGTAGAGATCTGTGCGGCCAGAACTCCCAAAAAGCCCGGGCATGTGGAGAGAGAATGAAAAGGCATTACAAAAACCTTGCGAGAACAAAAGGCTATTAAAAGGATCGCCAAAGAAATTTCTGCACGCAAACTCCATAGTTGCTGGACTGTAACAAACTCATCAGCAAAGGCGTCCAATTGTGAAGCCCAATGACAGATGGCACCCTAGCCATATAGCAAAGAAGGAGAAAACCGACCAGATGGTCAATTGGTAACCACATGAGAGGGAAGAGACCACACGGATGGAGAAGGGAATGAAAATCTGCAGAGGCCACACAACAAACACAAGAAGGAAAGGGAAGGGCCATACAGCTGAATATTCCAACACAAGCTCGTACAGGGCCACTTCAACATACAGCAAAGGGAGCATGGCTGAACGTACAATGCAGAAGCATACAGCAGATGAATAGTGTGTATCAGTCATCCCAACAGCATTCAGTTACAACCTGTTACAAACTGAGCATGACCCAAAATGTGCGGATATAGTTCTTCCTGACAAAAACAACTACACTAACCATGACACAGAATGTGCCGATACATTGATACATCACTTCCCAATCATCGCTAACTGTATCGGCCAAGCCGATACAGTTCTAAATCTGTTCTCTATCAAAAGCAACTGCATCAGCCAGGAACACAAAATGTGTCGATACAGTTATAAATCTGCCTGCTATTATATTTAACAGCATCGACCATGACACAGACAGTGGCAATACACAATTGCATTGGCCATTGCCCAAAATGTGTTGATACAGTTCTATATTCACTTCCTGTAATAGGCAAGTGTATCGGCCATAATCCCAAACATGTTGATACAGTCTTACAGCCTCTGCATGTTCAACATCATTGTAATGGCACTACCGATACAGTCTTTTTCAACCCAATCCAGCTTAACTGCATCGACAGTGCCGATACGATTATGTTCAGTTCAACTCAGCCTTATTGTATCGATACCGTTGAGCCAAATTTAAAACCACCTCTCACAGGTCCCAACATTGCCTTAAATGTCAAACTCCTTGCTGTAACACAGATTTACACAATATCTGACATTGTTCCCAAACAAGACAATCTTGAGGTAAAGATTCCATCCAACTCTCCTATATCCTACATGTCAGGCCATCTTGTAATGCCCGTCCTTTTCTTCATTCACATGTTAGGGCATCTTACAATGCCCACCCTTCTCTTATTGCAGCCTTTGCGGTATTGAAACCCATCCTTACCTTTACGCACACTTTGGGAGCATCTGACGATGCCCATCCTCAATCTTCCTCAACATGGGCTAACAATCAAGAAATTAGTGCACATTAGAGACAAATAAATTAAACTTCAATAAATCTTCCACAACGCATATTCTATCTTTACGAATGTACCTTGTTCGAGGTACATTCCTTGTTCTTTCATTTAGTTAGATATTTAATTCACATCCACTTATAACAATCCTTGGGCTAGGATGACCAATATAACAATCCTCTTTCTCTTTATAGACTAGGTTACAAACAAGAGATCATAACATAGAGACTGCGTATACTTAGATGGTATAGCAACAATACTCGGGGGTGATCATTAGATCTAATAGAGGGCAATCCACACTCAATGTCAGCGGGATAGGGTTCCAAAGCCTATTCCTAAGATATAAGATATGGTTCTGACTAGATCTCAAGATAAATCAATGATATAGCAATGGTAACAAAGGGGTATTAAGGATATAGTAAGGAAACCACATGCAAGGAACTGACAAACAAGGGTAACCTAGATCCAGGATAGCAATAACACTAAACTAAGCAAGAAATAAATGGCGCAATGGTGGACCATAAGTATAGTCTATGCAGCCTAAAGTGGTAATGGCAAGCTTAAGCACCCTATAACTATACTAGCTTATTCGGTATAAAGAGAATTTAAGCAAGGACAACAACATACATGTTGCTGCTATAACAATAAGCAAAAGCAGATCTATCTACTAAGTAAAAAAAAGGAAAGATGGAAAAAATGTCGACGAGCACGCAAGACTGTAATGGACCCGCCATTAAATCCCCTGATAGCTCTCTCAAAGACCAAGGTAATGCACTCTTCAAAGCAGGGGATTATGTCAAGGTGGCAGTTGTTTACACTCATGCCTTCAAAGCTGATCCCTCCAATTCAACCCTTTACAGGTCTAAGGATACGACGAATTCGACGAGCGGAGAAGCGACTAGGGCAACGAAGAATTTTGAAGGTACCATGATGAACACATAGTCTGGTGTATAGGCAGATCACGGGGGGCAAATCAAACAAGGCAAAGGAAAGGTGACGTCCTCACCATGGACTCAGTTAGGGGAGAGGGAAGCAGCACACGCCTGCCAATACCTCTGTGGATTGGAACTTGTAAACAAATTACTAAGGTCAATGAAAATCTTGGGGACCGACCAAGGACACTTGGGTAGATGCGTCCAAACAACTCAAACACACAAGACAGGGAACATGGTGTAGGGGATGGCCGCCGCACATGGCATGGAAGGTAAAAATGCCCATAGCTATAGTATTATAGATGTTACCGAAGTGTTTGACAAAATGAAAATGCAGGGATCCGACTGCAACCAGAAGACACAAGACGCTTTTCAAATTCAGATTAGATCCATACCAAGTTCTACACTCTGCCTCTGGGCAAACCCATCAGAATGTGTAATGGATCTAAAACAACAGATTGAGAAAGCCATAGGAATCCCAACACCACTTCAATGTCTTATCTACAATGGCAAAAATCTGGGAAATACCAATGAGTTGTCTGCTTATGGGATAACCAAAGACTCCCTGTTATCCTTAACTATGCAGCTGAGAGGTGGGGCGACTAATAATGGGAAGACACCAGTGTTCTCCTGCAAAGATGTTGCAACTTCTTCTAGACCAAAGGGGTCATACAAGAATGATGTAAACAAGAAGGCAGTCAAAACACTTCAAAAACCCAGCCCTCAGCTAGTGCCTATATAGTGGAACAAGCAGAGGTGGTTCTAACTGTGGATATAACAGTGGAAGCTGTGATAGAATACAGAGAAAACCTTAAGTAGGAGGCAGTCAAATGCAGATTCAACGGCTTTTGGCCAACCATAGAGGCGTTATTCCAATGGGTGCATATGCCCTGGACAAAGCAATGTGAAATCTCCCTCTGTTCCAAGGGTTTTTTCATTGTACATTTTTTTGATGAGGAGGCTTATCAGAGAGTTTTTTCAAATGGACCATGGTTTTGGGGATCAGCTGGTCTATACCTCACTCCATGGATTCCAGAATTTGACCCGAACTCACACTCAGTCATCGTTATGCCAATCTGGTTACGGCTTCCTAACCTCCCTATATATCTTATGAGCTCTCATAAAAATATAGGGAATAGCTTGGGCAAGTTTGTCAAAGCGGATACTGAGAGAATGCAAGCTGGTTTATGCACATATGCACGTATATGTGTGGAAATAGACCTTAGCAAAGATTTACCTGACAAAATGATCATCAAATGTGGAAAAACCCAGCATACCCAGTCCCTGGATTTTGAGAATACAGCATTCTGTTGCCATATATGTAAGCTTACTAGGCATCTCCAGGGTACTTGTCCACAGGCAAAATACACACCAACAAAAAAGAAAGGGCTGAAACCTACTTATAAACAGTGGGCCATGCCCACACAAGAGGAAGAGGAGGTTGCAAAGGAGGAACTTGAAGTGGAATGTCAGAATAAAGCAAAGACAAAGGAGCAAAAAATCAGTGATCGAAACATACACATAGAAGAAATTGCTACCTCAGTTGGGGAAAAAAGAAAGAATGAGAATCGAACCATGGGTACTGAACCGGTTGGGTCAATACCAGGAGAAATGAAGAGAGCTCATGAATCTGAGAATTTTGATTTGGATAAAGAATTAGTGCTCTACACAAACCCGAACCAAATGGCAAAAACTTCTCATACAAATAACTAGAATACAGTTTTATAGATAGTCGGTGTGGAGCCATCGCTCGAGGTGTGGAAGGAGGTTGAAAAAAAGAAAGGCAAAAAAGCTAAGATAAGATTACATGGGATCTCCCTCAAATATGCGTATAGGTCTTTGAAGGTAGGCTTGTTGTTTTGGTTGTTCTTAGCCTTGGGGCTGTTCATTGTACTTGTTTTCTTCTGTGCCATGGCATTTTTTACTTGGTTTGTTGCATTTTTTCAGTATTAATATATGGTTGGGGGCCAACCAAAACCCCGTATTTATCTTTAAAAAAAATGGAAAGATAATAGGGATAGAAATACTTGCATTTGGATTGACTTGTTGGCACATCAATCTCCCCTTTGATTCTAGTGGCACGTTGCAAGAGGAGATGTAGAATAAAGACCTCAAATAGAAAAGATAAAGGCCTAGATGTCCTTAGCTGGGAACTCCAAAGACTATGTGGCACCTCCTTGGTTCAACTTTTCCTATTGAGCTTCAAAGATCTTGAGCAAGACTTGACCTCCAAGAATAAAACTTTGTCCTCTAGTTCCTCCTTTTACTATTTAAGGGCATAAATGCAAGCACAAGTAAAGTAGATGAGTGTTGTCTATGTTTGGGAATGATAAATATGACCCCTCTATATACAGCTCCAAACCCATAAATCACCTGAGACTCTAAGCCAACAGTATTATCCAGGTCGATACAGTAAAATGCGATGCGGCTAACTCAAAACTATATCGACTTAAGGAAGACAGACAAAATCATGACTGTATCACCCAGGTCGATACAGTACAGGGATAAATAGCAAGGAATAGACTATATCAACCAAATCGATACAATAGGAATATAAGGTGGCTAGCAAAATTGGATGTAAGGCGACGGAGAAGGAAGACAAAAAGAGACTTAAAGGAGGTCAAACTGATTGTATTGAAAGTATGATAAAATAGTATGGAAACATCTCTTGTAAATTACCATGAGCCGGCCCCACCCCTTTCTCAGTGCACTCTTTAGCACTTACACACTCAAGGAGATTGATGCACCAACGAGCCTTGCAAGAAAAATCATCAATAAGTGATAAAGATGAAAAATATCAATTGTATGCATAGAGTCGTACAACGAGGCGACAGGTCATACAATGGTGTTTGCTAAGCAACGTACGACTAATGCACATAGAGGGATGTATTGTCCAGCAACTGACTAGGCATATGGCCTATGCCTCTATGCAAGCATATGGAAATGGATCAAGACTATTATTTTCAGATCGTATTGTGGTTGACCTGCAAAAGCTTACGGCTGAGTTTGTATTGTGTGGATGTGTGGCCCTTTGCCTTGTGAGTCATTATAGTTTCCCTTCATACGATTGTGTAGTGAGCTTTAATAACCGTACATATTTCCACACCTTCACTCTTGTTACAATCAACTATATTTTTGTTTATTGAACCTTTATTCTTTTTCTTCTAAAAAACCTTAGTAACCATTATTAGCTATTCAAATTGGATCTTCTTACTAAACCTTTACATGGTGGCGTGTCCAAATTTGTTAGTCGCTCAGCGCAATTATCCAAGTTAAATACATTTGGTTTGACATCCCATCAACCTTTACTTTTTAATATGAACACCCCATAAGTGAAATGCTTTGACCTTAAATAGGTATCATGTGTGTGCTTCCTCCATCTTTTTAACATAAGTGCCCTCAATTTAAAACTCATGCACTCATACCAATACCGCCTTGGACTCAATAGAGCAATTGGACAATGTGACATGACTCTATCCATCTAGGGCAAGCATATTTGCATCCAATCGTACTTCAAAAATAGGTCATACTTCAGGAGGGCATACTTCACCTTCATAATTTTTTTCTGTTAGAGCCCATGTTCACACTTATAGAATTTGGCTCATTGGAATACATGTCAGCTACCAATTTAAACTGGTGGGCCAACTCTCATGGATAAGTTGACGTGATGTTAACAGTTCAGAAGGACTTGGCATCACTGACATCGGCTTCTAATCATCTCGTTAGCCATGGCCTTATTCAATCTCAACACTACTGCAATCCAACTGGAACACTTCATACTCTTCCATCTACCAATGGAATGAACCATTTGGGGAGTTATTCTCATCTTCAAATCACGACTGTAACTCCAAGACCCATTCATCATTCAATTCCATCTTTCCTTGACTCCCATCATCTATCGAACTCTGCACCCCTAACATTGTATTCTTTGCACTCTAGTGGGTAGGTCATTTGTGATGTTGATGGTTTGGAAGGACTTGGCATCACCGACATCAGCGTCTAGTCATCTCGTTGTAAGCCAGGGCCTTCTTCAATCTCAATATTATTACAATATAGCTGGAACACTTCATACTCTTCCATCTACGAATGGAACAAACCTTTTAGAGAGTTCATCTCATCTTCAAAGAACAACTGTAGCTCCAAGACCCCTTCATTGTTCGGTTCCATCGTACCTTGGTTACCATCCACGGAGTATTCTTCTTCGAAATCCAAATCCAATAAGTCTAATGAGGTTGCTTCCTCACTAACTTATGACCTTTGTTTTCAATGGAAATCAAAATAAATTCCAATTATGGTCGACTTTAGTTGCTATCAACCAACCCTGACCCAATAGCGCCTCATATGCCTTCTTTTGCAATAAGATGACCACAAAATTCAACAAAAAGGGTTTAGTTCCAATAATTACCTTTTGTCCCATCAATACACCCAATACATTAATGCCATTTTGATATACCTCTACCAATTGGAATGTTGGGCACCACATAGTTGGCTTCCCAATACTCTTCCAAGTCTCTTCTGGAATAATTTTCACGTCGGAACCACCATCAACGATAGTGTTTGTCTAATTCCTGCCCAAAATTTCCATATGCACAATTGTCGGCCATTGGGCTAGATTCATTGTTGGAAGCATGGGATCAATCACTTAATCAACTAAAAAAAGGGCTTGACCATGGGTTCATCATTCTACTTTTTTCTCTCCCCATCCCCCAGCGCTACACCAATTGATGCTATGTATGCCATTGGATGCTCCATGTTCAGCCCAATGTCTTGTTTGGTTAGCAATTATAGCAGTCTTGAGTTCTAGAATGCTTTGCAATAAGTCAGCTATATTCACATGTATAGTGGTCTACAACATATGTCATGCACAAGCTCTATTGAACTCTAATATGCTTGTCATTGTACTTGTATGTTCTTGTGACTAACATCATTCTTCAACCATGGCCCTCTCGACTTCCACCCTTGCTTCAACCAAGCTTTCCTTCTTCGTATGTGGGTCGGGGTAATTGGCTTTCTTTAATTTTGCTCTCCTAATTGTCATAATTTCCTTGCCCTCGACTACGTCAATCAAATCAACATTTGCTTGCTTTGGACAATTGCCATCGTGATGGTCCCCAAGGCCACACCATCTACCAAACATAATAACATATAATCATTGTTAAATTTTTTTAGTATATAATAGCTTCTTAAAAATCATTCAACAATAATGTCATAATTCTTGGTTATTTATTAACAATAAATAATTCTCCCACAACTATTATCCAAAATAAATAATTAAAAATTTCCTAAAATAATAAACTAAATACTTTCCAAATGAAATAAGCTACAACTAATTACTTTCCGAATGAATAAAGTTACAACCACTAATTATTAACAGTTTCTGAATAAATAAAAGGTCAATTAATTTATGATTTAAATAAATATCTAAACCACGTTTCATTTAAGTAAATATTTCTCCCGATAATGAATAATTATTTTATTTGGTAATTATCCTACAAATTAAATAATATTTCACCAAATAATATCCCATTGCATCATATAATAAATATATATATTAAAAAAAAACTTTTCCACTTACCAATTTAAAATAGGATAATCTAATGGACGGCAATGTAGGGTTATGTTACAACCGTTGGATCTACAAGATTTGAGCCATAGATTCTCCATTCATCAAAAAACCCTAAAATTAGCCCTAAAAGATGGATATTAAAAAGTTCATCCTTCTCATTTCATCATTTTGTTCGAATATTTGCAGCGGTGGAGAAGGACAGTTATTTTTTTCTTTCTTTATTCTTCTAAAGATTGAGATGATACATACATCCAAAAGAAGAAGCTTCCTCAAAGTAGTAGTGGGAGATCTGAGCCTAGGGTTTGCACAGCTATATATATATATATATATAGAAAGACAGTATTTTTTTCCTTTCTTTCTACTTCTAAAGATTGAGATGATACATACATCCAAAAGAAGAAGCTTCCTCAAAGTAGTAGTGGGAGATCTGAGCCTAGGGTTTGCACAGCTATTATTATTATTATTATTATTATTATTATTATTATTATTAATCCGATGCAGATTTGCAGGTTTGCAAAAGTTTATTTTTCCTATAGATTTACAAGAGGAATGATTCATAACAATACACAAAAACGGAGGCCAAAGAGATATCTAGTAAAAGAAGGGTTTAAATTTAAATACTTATTTTAATTCTTATTGCTTCTTTCTTCTGATTATTTCTTCAATGGTTATTTTTACAGGGTAAACATTAAATAAAAAAAACAAGGGTTTAAATCTCAATATTTATTTAATTGTTAAATTTCTTTGAATTGAATATTTTATAGAATATGATATCAGTAATATATGCAATGTTTATTCTGCATATATATATATTTTTGTTTCCTTGCATTGATATATATATATATGTATATATATATATATATATATATATATATATATATATATATATATATATATATATTGAGAAGGAGGATGTCATTCGCTCTCTAGATCTATTGTGCACGTTGGTTGTTAATGTTCTGAACTATATACATTCTCTTTGATGGACAATATTTAGTATATTTATATTGTGTTTGTGGATATGGGTCGTCTCTTGCGAAATGGTCCCACTCATTGAATTTTTGACACTACACTATTGGTGGTCCTTGGGAGTCGTATTAAATCAGAATCCAACCACCACTATTGTTTTTCGGAATGGTCTATAACTTGACAAATCTCACACAAAATATCCTTGCCTTCAATCCTAACATCTCCCTTTAGTTCATCATTCAGAGCATGTTGTTTCTCAAGGCTCGAACTGATCCAAGTTCATTATCATCGCTAGAGTTAGGGTCATCTTCTTCCCTTCTTTTCAATCATGAGGATGTCTTATTTTCACTTTCAATGTCCATGGCTCAGTTGTATGCATCGTATTAAGATGAGGGTGGGCCACCTTCATCGTCCTCTGCAATGAGGGTACCAACCCTTCAATGAACCATCTCTTCTTCAAGTCATCAGCAATTTCTTTTTCAAGTTTGTCCAATAGTTCTGAATCGTTTGTTATAGGCACTAACCTTCTTATGTTTACCCTTCCAAGGATTATAGATTTACACGACAATCTCATTGTCGTTTTAAGGAGTAAATTCATTCTCTAATGATTCCCTCAATTTCTCCCATGAAACATTTTCAATGTTTGGTGCATCATTGTACTAGTCAATAACCACTCCTCAAAGTGTCTCTGGAAAGCACCACAACCAAAGAAGTTCATTTGTGTGCCCATTGGCAGTCCAAATTGTAACACATTTTGCAATGGTGTATGGGATTCTCTGATCCATCACCAGTGAAATTTGGCAGCGTCTACTTTTCAAGAGATGGAGTTGGAGTAATCGTGGCTTTGGTTATAGGTTTCATGGCTTTGGTTATAGGTTTCTTACAATGGTTCATCAAATACATGTCTCCTCCTTAAGAAGTTATGTGTTGAACGTTCCTCTACTCTCCCTGCACTATCGGATATTTCTCTATGCTCAAACTGTCCAAGGATATGTACACTATCTTGCACACCATCAAATCCCCTTTTCATGCTACTCCGTCCAACCTTTCATTCGGACTGCCCCAAATCTTCACACGATTCTATTGCAACACCCTCCAACCCAACTTAGTCGACAAGGTCTAAACTTCCTACAAAAGGGGATATAGCAATCTTTACCCACTTCTTACTTGCGAGTGGCGTAGGGTCCACCAGTTCCTATTGACCCTTTTCTTGGTTTCGACTCTAGCTCTAACTCCTACTTACACTTTGGGCCTTGGCTTTGGCTTCAATTTTTGCTTCTACTTCATACTTCGCTAGATAGATATTTAGAATTGGATGTTTGTTGCAACCTTCATCTTCTTCTGGGTTTCTCCACCAATCGGGTAGACCATTTAAATTCTTGGTCCCCTCCCTGATTGTGTTGTGTTCTTCTCTTACCTTTGTTCGGAGTCAATATCATTATTTAATTCCCAAATGGCATTGGTCCTCTTTATAATTTATCTTGTGGTAGTGTTTCACAGTTACATTCAACACAAAGATCTTATAAATAATGTAGTGCCTCATCAACAATAAGTATTGTCTACCAACATTCACTTTGATTACAAAAATACTAGACTACCAATAATAACATATACAAAATAGTAATTCCATATCATACCATGGTAGATCAAAATATCAAAACAATAACAGCTTTGTATTCATACAAGATTGTTCTCCATACAATATAGTGAGGATCTAATACAAGCGCCTTTTTTGTGCCATATATCATTCTATTTATAGGGAAAATGACTTAGTGGTTGTCGGTTGACACAACCATCAACACCCGAACATAACCAACAAGAGCCATTACAGACTAATTGTAAACACCCAATTTTGGTACAACACCCTTTTCCATTGCATATTTGTCATGCATTTACGCACTTGGTCCACTCGTGTACATTTCGCTTTTTCGGACACCTTCCCACTCACATTAGAGTCTCTTTTGGCCTTGATCCATCTAGATTTCATCAAATTCATTTCAGATTTGTCTGTTGTCAAATTCAAGATCCTAGTCATCCATTCTCTATTCAACTTGATCTTCATTTTGAGCCTTTTTGCCTCCTTGGTTAGAATCAACGGTCTACCAATTTTGTCCCTCTTCCTTTTGTGGGTTCGTTTTGCCTTGACATGATTCCTTGAGCCTTGAATTTCATTCTTTTTAGCCTATAGTCCATATAGTCTATGGGCCCCTCGACGCCCTCTCCTCTAGATAGTTGGCATAGGATTTGGGCCTTTCTCTATATAGTACGCTATATGCCTATCTAGAATAGCCCTCGAGAGGCCGAGGAGGTGGACGACCCCTACCTATATATGGGGCACTATTGTCCCCTCCCTGATTGTGTTGTGTTCTTCTCTTCCCTTTGTTTGGAGTCAATATCGTTAATTAATTCCCAAATGGCATTGGTCCTCTTTATAATTTATCGTGGTAGTGTTTCACAGTTTCATTGAACACAAAGATCTTATAAATAATGTAGTGCCTCATCAACAATAAGTATTGTCTACCAACATTCATTTTGAACCAACTGTTAACTTGACCTGACTCTCTTTAAAGGCACAACACCAGAATGTAGATTGATTACAAAAATACTAGACTACCAATAATAACATATACAAAATAGTAATTGCATATCATACCATGGCAGATCAAAATATCAAAACAATAACAGCGTTGTATTCATACAAGATTGTTCTCCATACAATATAGTGAGGATCTAATACAAGCGCCTTTTTTGTGTCATATATCATTCTATTTATAGGGAAAATGACTTGGTGGTTGTCGATTGACACAACCATCAACACTCGAACATAACCAACAAGAGCCATTATAGACTAATTGTAAACACCCAATTTTGTTACAACACCCTTTTCCATTGCATATTTGTCATGCATTTACGCACTTGGTCCACTCGTGTACATTTCGCTTTTTCGAACACCTTCCCACTCACATTAGAGTCTCTTTGGCCTTGATCCTTCTTGATTTCATCAAATTCATCTCATATTTGTTTGTTGTCGACTTCAAGATCCTAGTCATCCATTCTCTGTTCAACTTGATCTCCATTTTGAGCCTTTTTGCCTCCTTGGTTAGAATCAGTGGTCTACCAATTTTGTCCCTCTTCCTTTTATGGGTTTGTTTTGCCTTGGCATGATTCCTTGCGCCTTGAATTTCATTCTTTTTAGCCCATAGTCCATATAGTCTATGGGCCCCTCGACGCCCTCTTCTCTAGATAGTTGGTATGGGATTTAAGCCTTTCTCTATATAGTAGGCTATATGCCTCTCTAGAATAGCCCTCGGGAGGCCGAGGAGGACGACCCCTACCTATATATGGGGCACTACCATCCCCCCCCCGTCCCCCGTCTTGGCACTTAGAGGTATCAATTACGGCAAGCAAGCAGCTATTAACAATTTTAGTTAGTGAGATGACCTACATTCCACTCGTTCCTCGTACCACTTTGTATCTATGGGTAAATCCAGTTGAAGGTGAAGGGCCAATGGGTGGCCATTCCAATGGACCGGCATGCACCAATCCAGGGATCTGAACAATGACCTCGACATTATAAATGCTTGACCCCGACTAGCTGTGCATAACATAAATGATAGGGGAGATATAGGGCATTAATTTAGAAATGCCCAGTCCTTGACCTAAAGCCAACCATATAGATTAGATAGATCCGCTTTTATCACATCCACTTTGATTGCCATTGCTTATGACTATTCACATGGTCATCCTATGTTTGATGTGTCCTAGAGAGCCCTATATATACAAATCAATCCTTAGTCATTTATCAAGTGATCTCTAAGTATAACCGGGGAGGTCTCCTTAAGTTATTGAGCCACACATTGGTCCTATTCATTGCTACACTTATCAAGGAGCCTGCACATTGATCCTTGATTGCATCTACATCATAATTAAGTCTTGTGCCATCATCACCTTGTGCCAAAAGAAGGTTATAGCGAGAGCATATAGCTGCACTTGATTATTCTAGGAAGAGAAAGTGAAGCCCTATCTCTTACCATGGTTGAGATTTCATTCACATTCATTACAACTACATTGACTCTGATTCCAAGTGTGCGAGATATGTAGATGCAACTCCTCAAGAGCTTGCCTACATTTGAGGATTAGGTCAAGGAGCAAAGGAGGAACCTTACAGTGCATTATGTCTGTCAATTTCACAAAGCGAAGCCACAGCCCTATTTGTCATCAGCTTGTGCACTAGCCCAAAAAATTGCAGAAGCCAAAGATTAGCAGAGAACACAATCGGTGACCAAGTACAAAATCGGCAGCAACACAGACAGAATCAGCCATCTGCCAATTTTGACCCAACAGCAAAGCACAGTCTGATTCTCAAGATTGCAATACAGTCAGCTCCAAACCCTATTTCCGGTCTCAGATTTCCAGAACAGTTTTCAGGTGTGTTTGTTTCTATCATTCTTCTTCTTTTGTCATTTCCCTTGCTTGTTCAATCGTGTGCTTTGTACTTTCAGTCTATTTTTAGGCATAATTTAGATATGGTATATTGTAGTTACTGTATTATCTTAGATCTAGCATGTGCCCTTGTTTTAATTCGTTGAGCATGTGGTATTTATCCCCTAAACCAAAAATTGTTAAAACACTAATGTCAATAATACAATCATTAACAACATAACAAGTCGGCTACCAAACATGTAATTAATAATACATTCATGACAGTACTAACATGGCAATCTACAATGCCCAAGTGTAAAATGATTTCAGAGGCAGAAATTAATTTCTCATGGAAAATATAAGTTATCTGTGCATGGTACATTATCCAAGACTGATCCATGTTTCTCAAAGAGTTATTTTTTGACAATTTTGCTTCTTGATTCGAGAACACTCTAGGAATGATTATTTTGACCAGCAATCAATTTCTTTCCTCAGTTAAATCCAGGGTTCTTTTTTACCCTAGTACTTTTCCAACATAACAGTCACCTATACTGATCATTTCTGAACATCAAAATAAATTTAATCTTTCTTACTCTAAATATTAAAATGAAAAGGCACAAAGACAAGTGGAAATGGTCAATGACCTAAATCATACAAAACATCTATATGCTGTTGAAAAAAACAGTTGTGATGTTTAGTAATTTCAGATTTCTTAATCTTGTCTATTTAATAGATGTTGGTTTGTGATGGCCTTTAGAAACAGAAATTAAAAAAATTGGTCAATCAGACTGAAATATGCAGCCAGAAAATAGAATAGAAACAACTGGAAAGAAAAAGGCATTCGAACTGCACAACCTCTTAACCTCGTCTATTTAATAGATGTTGGTTTGTGATGGCCTTTAGAACTAGAAATAGAAAAATTGGTCAATCAGATTGAAATATGCAGCCAGAAAACGGAATAGAAACAACTGGAAAGAAAAAGGCATTCAAACTGCACAAGCAAACCTAAAATGCTAAGTTCTTATTTAAGGCACCAAAGATGATGGATGGCAGGAAAGAAAGATACCAAGAAAGGTCAATGTACTCAATATGTGAAACTGAGAGTGAAATATATGGCTGGGAAGTACAAGATAATCTCTCTCCAATTCGCAAGAATTCTGCTATCATTGTCCACTGAGATAGAGAGAGCAGAAAATTGCGAATGTGAATTTAATAGCAAATTCTCTCCTAGGTTGGCCGAGGAACTTCCTTTTGAGCACTGGAGATTACAGCATCCTTCTCACGAGTCCTATCTTCCAAACAAACTCGCATGCTCGACTCTGAATATATTTGTTACCTCATGTCCCTCATACTGCCTTTCACCTTGGTGGCCAACTCTAGTCCCAAGGGTTAAAGTGGCTTTGTTCCTTTTATTTAATTGAACGTTGTAATGTCCCCATTTTGAAATTAAATAATATTATTACTAAAATAGAATGCATTTTTTAATACTTAAAATAAAGTAATAATAGACTAATTTGTTTTTCACTTAATTTGGGACATTTTTAAGGGTTATGGACTTATTTAGCCCTTAAGTGATTTTAAAAGCAAATTATCCTTATAATCCACTAATTCTTCCTTCATAACTAAAAAGTGGATATATAAAGGGGATTTGTATTTCATTTGAAGGATGTTTTTGCATTTGATATTGATTTTCTTGAGTCTAAGCATGAAAAGCAAAGACTTGCTCTTGAAGAACAAAAACGCTTTCAAGAGAGTTGAATTGAAGACGAAAAACCCAAGATTCAGATCTAGGGCAGTTTCATCTAGGAGTTGCATTGAGCAGAAGCAAGTTCGAAAGGGTGTCTTTAACACCAAAGATCAATCAAGAGGTGGAACGAACCAACAAAGGAGCTGGACACGTGTTTGCAAGACCTGTCTAGGGTAGCGAATCACCTTGGTTAGGGGTTGCGCAGGTCTACAGAGGCAACGAACCAATCTTGGAAGTGGGTGACCCACTTTGGGTTCCTTCTAAGGGTTTTTGGTGTGTGGAATAGCCACACCATAATTTTTGCTATTTTATCGGATATTTCCAGCCACTTGTATACCCAAAAATCAGGGTTTTAGCTGATTATTTGGCCATTAAATATTTATATAAATTATGTTATTTCTTTGGAGTCTTGAATAATTATTTGGAGCCGATTTCAAATCTTTTACAGCAGTATTTTATCAATTTTCAAATTGCTGGGGTTTGTAGAAAATCTAGAAATTAACATCTAAATATTGAAATGATTGAACATATCTTTTATTTTCTTAATATCCCTTGGAAGGGACATTACAATGGTATCAGAGCCAATTTCTTGGCCAGCTGTGGGATGTGAGTGACTTCAATGGATTGGCAACCTAGGTTTTTGCCAAAAGAGGAATACAAAGATCTCATTCAAAAGGTAGGGATGAAGAAGAAAACAATGGATGAAGCCATGGATGATTTGTTACAAGCCATGGAGAATTATCAGAGGGAACTAAGGGCAATACGTCACAAGGCTTGGGCAAAAGTTATAGGGTTAAACCCTAGGCATAAAAAACCCCCCTTAGAAGAAAAATCAAAACATTTAGGGCAACAAGATGAAGGGTTTCAGCAAATTCATGAGCAGCAAAAAGGGTTGTAATTGGAAGACATCAATGTGGTAAGGCCAAGCGTTTTTGGGCAACCAGGCGCTATTTTTTCTGAGTACCAAAAATCAGATATTGTAGAGCAATAAGGTGAAGTTTTACATCAAGTTCATGGGCAGCGAAATGAGCTACAAATAATAGATAATGAGAAGGAACACTTGAAGGGAATTGTCACTATAGTGGATCTACATACAACCAAGGATACAATGAAAGCAACAAAATCAAAATTTCTTCAGAAGATTAAAGACAAGGATGTGGCCATCAAATTTGCAAATGAGGTCTTAGATGCAAATAAGGCAATGAAACTTAAGGTTGATGAACTCACTCTTGACTTGAATCAACCAAGGACTCATTAGAAAATAGTCAAAGAGCCCTTTTGGATGCAGACAATCAGATTTTTGTTGAAAGGAGGTTTAGGGAGCAAGAGCAAGAGAAATCAAGCAAGTAATTGATGAGCTCGTTAGACTTCAAAAAGACTTTGATTTGGGATGCTTTCCAGAAAGATCAGAAGTTGCAAACGTAGAGTTTGAACAAAGGGATAGAAATAACTTCCAATATTTTGACAATCCACTTTTTGAGATGGAGATTGAGATAGATCAAAGTGAAGATTTTATGTGGGATCCAAATGAAACTTTCAAACCATGGAAAAGGCTGCAACTTCTAAGTTTGGGAAGCCATCACCACCAAAAGAGATTCACACTACTACATGTGTGGTAAGTAAATCGAATTCTGGAAATTGTTATTCCTTGAAATAGATCAACAAAATAGTCAAAGGACAGCCATTAAGGTATGTAAAGAATCAATTAATTCCTTGTCTCATGAGCTTAATGAAGTCTGAAAATGATAGGACAATAGGTGTGGGGGACAGTGAAGGGACAAATAGGCCAATTCAGCTGATAATATATTCAGAAAATCATGAGAATTGGGACATATTACAGCCCTACACAAATTCTGGAATTACTTGTGCCAAGTCTGATTTTATTGACTTAAAAAATTTTGAGTTAGAGGAACCATTCCAGCAACCTATTGGGGGCCAAAAGGTGGGAGATTGGAAAATACTACAGCCCACATGGAGAAGGAAAAAGGTGCCAATCAAGTCTGATTTTCGTCACTCAGATAATTCTGAGATTTGGGTGCAATTCCAGCTACCTCATGAAGGTGAAAAGACTGAGTTTTTTGTATATTTACAGCTGCTATCAACTTCTGAAAATGTTGGTGTTCAAGGGCACAACTTGCATGAAGGAAGGGTGAAGTATGAAAGTATGATACAATATTTTTTTTTATCATAATGAATTCTTTGTGAACTCACATTGGGTTCCACATATGCATTACAGTGTGGAGAAAGGGCAGCTAATGATGATACACATAGCACCCCTGAAAGAATTCATCAAGAAAAGTTTGCAAGTTGTTGAAATTTCTTTCCAAGGTATGTTGTTCAAGTTATCCAATTTTGCCAATTGTTTACAAGCTTGGAAAGTTTTTCCAAGGCATGTAGGAGCTAACAAAGAATTACTGAAGGGTGGCCACATTAGTATGCACACAATGAATGAAGAGCAAAAGGATCTTTCCAGTCAAGGCAGCAAGGTATCACTTCCCAAATCTTTTTCCTTTGGCAGCTCTAGCTCTTTTTGTATGATGTTTGTGTTCATATTGGCATCTTTGAAGAATAAAAATATGGAGAGCACATGGGAGGTCAACTTAGTAGTGAAATGGTTGACTTTTGGGGGTAATTGCATGGCTGTACATCACATATACAGCCTACTTATCAGCAAGTACAAGGCTGTTGTTGGGATGATCCTCTTCTTGATGGGGGGTCAATTCAGTTTAGTGGCCAAGGATGGGATGACAGCCCTTATGAGGAAGTTTCCAGTTCTTATGGAGCTTGAAATGACCAGCTTGGAAGATAGTTTGAAGAAGGTTAACAGCTGTTATTGGTCCCACATGGAAAACTACAGCAGGGGCAGCCATTGGTGTGAAAGAAGAGAGAGGTTGGATGGTGTCAGTATGGTACGGTCCTCTCTAATCTGTAAGTTTGGATCTTGGTTATACACAAAATATATTCCATACATGAATTTTGGTGTTGTCAAGACAGAGCCAAAAGGAAAGCATAAGGCACACATAAGGATGTCAATGCAAGATTGCTTGCACCTCCATGATACATCCATTCAAGGTATGTTTTCAACATGGATCATTATTACTCTCTTATTGCAAGTAGAAAAAGGTTTGTCATGGCAGATGGGAGACTCTAAGGAATTGATAGAAGCTTGCCAAGGGAGTATGTGCTCAATGTCTAAGGTTCAAACAGACTTTTTAATAAAGAGCAGGTGTGGCACATCCTTTTGTGATAATTCTAGCTCTTCTACAATGGTGCATTGCTTCATTTTGACCCCTCTTGGGATAGTAAAGGTAGTAGGCTCATCTTGGAGCAAGTGGCGAGTAAAAAGTATGATTTTTTGGGATGATTATAAGGCTGTAATGTGCATACACAGCAAACATATCAAAAGGGATGTGGCTGGTCCTGCCCTTCTTTTGAAAAATATGGACATATCTTTTGACCTGTGTTGCAGGGATACGCCCCCCGGCCCGACCCCTGTTCAGAGATGCCTCCAGCCCGGGGACGTCCCGGGTACTCGTCCGGCACGCCGGCTGGCGCCTCCGGGAGTACTCGGGACATTTCCGACGCGTACCCAAGGGATTCCGGCAGAAAAATGGCGAATTTTTTTTAAAAAAACCTCAGAAAATCCTTAAAAAAAAAACCCTAAAAACTAAGCAACCCTAAATGTAAATCCAATCCGAACCCAACCGTATGGAAATAAAATAAACATTTAAGTATAAGTTTACATTTGGACATCTAGTTTCTTATACTTTAAGTTATATTTTATTTATATACTTTCAGGATGTTTGAGAGGGGTTTCGGACTGCTAGGAGCTAAAATGCAAATTCTAGGTTTTGGAGGACCCTGTCATATTTCAGAGTTAGTCAAATTCCAGGGTTTCAGGGTTTCAAACTTAGCCATATTTCAGGGTTTCAAGATTTCAAGGAGACATCATAGGAGGTATGAAGGCTGCATGAAGGGATGTATGCGTGATAGAATAGTATGAGAATATCTCTGGCAAAGTGCCACAAGCCGATCCCACCCCATTCCCTGTGCACCCCTTAAGGCATGCACTCGTGAGATTCAATGCACCGATGAGCCCTTGTGAGAGAAAGTGTCAGTAAATGATAAAGTTGAAAAATAATGGGAGTGGCATTCATGATTTTGTGGACAATCGAGATAATTTATTCTAGATTTGAATGTACATCTTGTCTTTGAAGTAATGAATGAATATTATATATTTTTAAGTGTTTTATCATTTATAGACAAATATTTTCACACTATGTAGTTTCAAGTGTTTTACTAAAAAAATGAGTAATATACAATATATATATATATATACACACACAGACGTACCCACAACGTATCCAAATCAAGGTTTTTGAAAAATGACGTACCCACGTACCCGAGACGTCCCCGTATCCGTATCCGTACCCGTACCCAAACAACATAGCTTTTGACAAAAAGTGGATCACTAGCAAGGCAAGAGGATTTCCAGCTCCTCTAGAAGGAAGATTTCTGAACTTTGGGGTCACTCTTGAATGTGTGGGCAGCATGAACACCTTTTCTTAGGTTCCCAAAGGCAGCCACATATATGTCCCCAACACTTTCACGCATCATGGAGGGCATCATCAAGGGTGCAAGCATTGAAGAAAAGCAAGAGTCTCATGTTTTAACTAATGTGTTTGTGTCATGTACAGGAGCTGATTTAGGGGCAATCAAGGCCCCAATTGTGGAAGACTATCTTGCTAGAACAGTTTTTTCCAGCCACTACCATACTACAATTTTAAAGGCATCTTCTTTTTTCCTCATCTCTTTGATACATCCAAGTATGAGGCCTCAAGGGAACAAAGAAAGAAAACTAGAAGCTGCTGTTTTTACATTTCCAGCTTGCATAAAAAACGAAGAATCTTCACCTACAACAGTAGAAGGCTTCATCATGAGTGTTTTCTCTATTGGAAAGGACCAAGGTTTGAGTTTTACATGAGGCCCATGGTGGAGATAGCCCCTTGGTTACTTCTATTGCTTGAGAACAAGCAATTTTGGGCGGGAAGGATTGTAATGTCCCCATTTTGAAATTAAATAATATTATTACTAAAACAAAAAAGTATTTTTAAATACTTAAAATAAAGTAATAATAAACTAATTTGTTTTTCACTTAAGTTGGGAGCTTTTTAAGGGTTATGGGCTTATTTAGCCATTAAATGATTTTAAAAGCAAATTATCCTTATAATCCACTAACTCTTCCTTCATAACTAAAAAGTGGATATATAAAGGGGATTTGTATTTCATTTGAAGGATGTTTTTGCATCTGATATCAATTTTCTTGAGTCTAAGCACAAAAAGCAAAGACTTGCTCTTGAAGAACGGAAACCCTTTCAAAAGCGCTGAATTGAAGACGAAAACCCAAGATTCAGATCTAGGACAGCTTCATCTAGAAGTTGCAATGAGCAGAAGCAAGTTCGATAGGGTGTTTTTAACACCAAAGATCAGTCAAGAGGTGAAGCGAACCAACAAAGGAGCGGGACACGTGTTTGCAACGGCTGTCTAGGGCAGCGAATCACCTTGGTTAGGGGCTGCACAGGTCTACAAGGGCAGCGAACCAGTCTTGGAGGTGGGCGACCCACTTTGGGGTCCTTCTAAGGCTTTTGGGGGTGTGGAACAACCACACCATAATTTCTGCTATTTTATCTGATTTTTCCACCCACTTGTATACCCAAAAATCAGGGTTTTAGCTGATTGTTTGGCCATTAAATATTTATATAAATTTTACTATTTCTTTGGAGTCTTGAATAATTATTTGGAGCTGATTTCAAATCTTTTACAGCAGTATTTTATCAATTTTCAGAGTGTTAGGGTTTGTAGAAACTCTGGGAATTAATATTTAAATATTGAAGTGATTGAGCATATCTTTTATTTTCCTAATATCCCTTGGAAGGGACATTACAAACACTCCTCCTTAAAGTGATTACAATAGGTCTCTGTCTGTTTGTGCCACAACAGTGTGCATCCAAACAAACACATAAGATCAGAAGTGTAGATTCATCGTCAAAGTAGTAATATTTGCTTTTCAAGCAGTCCCCCTTATACTTGCAGGACACCTCCTTCTAGAAAAGACAAGCTTTGTGCATAAATCAGTGCATATGGCATCCTTGTATATATGTACCTAAGGAAGTACTCACATGGTACCTCCTTGTGAATATGTTCATGCAGAAAACCAATCATACCTAGTTACTGACTCAGAAATTCCAGATTCGAGCAACCCCTTTCGTAGTAGCTAGCACTGCTATTAAGAATGTATACAACTAAGAACACAGTGAGAAATGTACAGAAAACCAATACATCAACAATGGCAAACTTTATTGGGAAAGTTTGAAATTCGCCGAACTGTATCCTCATCGAACATAAACTTGATCTTTATCCTTTATTTTTATATGAGAAGTTTTCGACATGCCTTTGCATTATTTTATAAATATGTGCATATATATACATAAAACAACAGAAAACAGAGGACTAAAATCTCTCCATACTATGTCCCTTCAACATATTTATGCATTTATTTATTTTTAGAAGATTAAAATGATAAAAAAAAAAATTATTGTTCTAGCTTAATGATGCTTTTTTTTCCGAATATTATCCATTGGTGAACTTGAACTAAACTTTATCCTTGTTGAACATGAACTCGAACTTGAACCTTGTGATTTAGGTTAGAACACATGAATGACTCATCATGCAAGACATTACACAAAAGCAAAAACACAACCATTGAGGTTTCTCCATACTGCTATTTGTTAAAAGAAATCTGCAGGCATGGAAAAAACAAACCATCTACACCTGCAGCTCATCAAGAGGATAAGCTGAAGTACAAACCAGTTAGATATGGATTCTGAATTTAACATAAATTGCCCTATCGGAAACATTACTGCTTAATTGTACAAATATGACACTGTAACTAAGGTTGATGCTCCAGTTTTCTCAGCCATAAATAGATTTGTTTTAGCTTGTAACAAGCATTGCAGCATACATTTTTTCTTGCCTGTACACTTACTGGTTAACTTGTCTTGTTCGAAAGTAAAAAAATCAGGTTCACCCCAAGTACTCACAATAGTTTATTCAAGTCCAGTGGCATGCCATAAGCATTAATTACATTTACGCAACGGCCAGTATCCCCTATTGGTTAGATTTATAGACTTGCCGATGAAAAATTAGATTACTTCTACTGATTACAATCACGATGTTTTACAATTCTTGGCTGAAAAGTGAGTACAAGCAATCAAGCTGTTGCTTGAACGCGAACCAAACATTTTTTATTCTTAAGAGATGGATCTTTTTTGGTGTGTTTCATCAATTCCTATAATGTGTGCATACAAACGATGCATTTAGTGAACTACCTACAAAGAGGTTGATTTTTAGGTCACAACCAAGCAATACACCAATCACACCAATTTGGTGTGTGAGACCTCCCTTGTGGGCTTCCATAAGGGTATACTGCATTCCATCAACCTTATATATTGTTCACATTATGTACCCCTGGGTTTCCACCTTGTGACCAAGCTCAAAAGTAAACCAAACCTTGACAATCCAGCTACACTTGTCAATATACGTATATGGATGCATGTGTGTGTATGCTTATATGTTATCTACAAACTTATCAAACAAAGAAAAAACTAGCAATTGTTTGTGTGAATTTCATTTATTGTATATTTTAGTTTTGAGCTTTCTAGAAAAATATAATCAAACTACTGTTGCTATAACTTATAGCTCACTCACTAACATCAGGGTTCAATGCATTCCTCTCATTATAGCAGTACGAATCACAGTTTGTTCAAGAAATTCATAGCATACTGCATTGACAATAACTACAAGCTTAAGGATACATAACAAATCAGGAAAACGAAAGTCTGATGTTGTAAGAAGAAATTTTCAAAATACCTGGACGTACTGCTGAGCAGATGCTGGTGAAATCAAAGAGGTTAGGATTTTAATCCCATCTGCCTTAACAAATAGTGACCTAACCAGAGGTTCCCTTAGCAACATTGCCAAGGAATTCACAGATGTTGGTATTCCACGACTTGGATGTGAAGGTCTTCGTAACTGCAATCTCACAATCAGAACAGATGAGAAAAAACATATTAGCATTATCACTGACATATATTAAGAGTTTATGGTCAGAATATGCCATGCTCTGCTCAGCAGTGCCACTATAACAAATAGTCTTTCATATTAAAAATATATTTAACAAGTTGTTTGTGCAGCATTTCAATAGCAAATTTTAATGCTATAACAACCACTCATTGTTATGGTCTGCAGCAGATTCATACAATTTCCAGAAGACCCGAATTTTTAGTATATATAATCCATCTTGAGAAGCATAACAGAAGTTACAGGATAAAGGGACAAATATAAATATAAAAGCCAGAAAAAGCAGTTTTTGTCTGCATGAGAAAACATAAAGGTAGTTCACAGTGATCCAACTTTGTTCTTTCACTAAATTTACAAGGTACGGAGGGAGTTTAGTAAGGGAGGGATGAATAATTCTGAGTCCATTTTTTTTATTTTTTCTTTTAAATCAACAATCATGTTCCTGTGAAGGAACAGTATAGCTGACTCCACTTTATCTTTGAGTTGTTATTTAAAAAATCGTTATTTCAGCAAATTGAGTTCAGAATATCTAGAGCTATAACAGTCTAGTAGCGCCTAAGAAATTGAAGTCATTCTTCTATTGATCACTGCATGGTGAAGCATAAGATAGAGGGAAATTATCACCGAAAAGAATTACCATGTTTTCTATTGATTAGTGATAAGATAGAAGCAGCACAAGACAGGCTATATTCACCTGGATTTCATGGATTAAAAATGCAATTAGTACGTATTATGTGCATAATTAGAAGAGTAGGAATCATTAAAGTAAAATATGACCAAAAGACAGATAAAATGTTAATTATAACAGCCTTTTATTTCCTGTCCCTTAAAATTACTGGTTTTATGTTGCGGCCTTAGAACCATGAGAAAATAAAATGAACTATACACACTTATATTAAATATCACAAGAGCTTCCCGATGAGATATGACAAGCCTATATTTAATGGGAATGCTATATGAAACATAGTGTATTGCACTTCAGTCCTGCAATGTAATAATTGTTTTCCAAAAAATTTTAAAAAAAAGATAGAATTCATGTTAATCGTGGAATCGAAGTTATACCATCAAAAGATACCAAATACAACTGCTCCTAGACCAAATTTGCCAAAGCATAGATATCAAAAGACACCAAAAGATACCATCATAAGAGTCTTTGGGACCAAATTTGATTTCCCCTAAACAGGGATTGTAGTAAGAGGGACCAAATGTGTATTCCCCCTAATACTTATTATGGGTGTCTTCCTATTATTATGGTCTATGTTATGTGATTATGTGTCCCCACTCCTATGTTCCCTGTCCCCATCCCCATCCCCATGCTATTTTCCTAATCTAATAACATTTCTAGAATTCTAGGGTTGCTTCTAGGCATCCCCTTTTTGCATTGTGAAGGCACCCATCACCACCAAAAAAGGGGATGTGGTTATTACTTGTACACTGGACGGATATCATAAGTTGGTTAGAATCATAAATTAGAGAGCCCGATCCCAATGCCGGCCACAAATTCCAAATAGTGGCCATCTATTATTTGTTTAAGGGTGGCCATACACTGCTCCTCACTGATGAGCATGTTCAGCATAATTATAGAACTTCAGAACCTTACTTATATACACTTATCACTGCTCTGAAATATGTTGCTAGAATAATCAACATATTAAGTTTATCCAACAGTACCCACGAGGAAAAGTACCAAATTTAACATTAGATAAAAGCATCAAGACACTTGAAGCCCCTTCCCAATGCTAATCATATTTTTGAGTCACAAAATTATACAAACGTGCCCTCTTTGGTGGTGTCTCATCCAAACTAAACACCAAATCAAGTTATCAGTTCAACTCAATACTGAGGCTACATTTGATAGACTTTATGCTCAAAGGTAGTTTATAAATAGGTTTGCATTCAAATGTGGTGTGCTTATTGCCTATATGAACCTTGGAACACTCATTCAACAGTCGGCTTCAATGAAATGTTGGGACGCATTATTTTCAAGAAGGCAAGTATTTAGCCATCACCACTTCCGATTATTAGAAAACTAACTATCAACACAAAAAGTATTATGAACAGATGTTTAAGTCAAACAGTAGGTATGAAAATCTATTACACCCCAAATAGAATTATATGCAATTGCAATGTACATTATAAAAGCTTTCCAACAACATAAAGCAAAGCCTATGTTTGATTTGAAATACTCAGGACTCAATGATACCACAAAGCATAACACCTTTAATCATGTCCTGCCAACATGGTCACCAAACATTATCGAAAAGAATGCCACATGCAACAGGCAACATGGCTCCAAGTCTCATCTCTTCTTCTCATATCAAACATTTCCCCAAAGTTCCAGTGTTCAATGTCACATGAGATTCTTGGTCAGTGATGCTTATTCTCACTCTTCTCATAGCCTTTTCTACATCTTCTTCTCTTGCTCTTTTCCGATCTCATTTTCTCCTTTCCGGTCCTTATCCACTTTGGATTTTTTCACACTCGTTATTTTATCTAGTGTTGGAATCTCTCCATCACTAGATGCATCTTAGCTTATCATTCTATTCATTTTTTATTGAGAGCTATGATGAGGATTAGGATACAATGGTACCAATTTAAAACAGACTAAGTTCTATCTTTGTGGGCCTGTTTTATTTGTGATCTCAAATGTTTATGTTGTATTGCTACAATGATGAATATCAATAATGCTTTGCTTCTTTAATATGAAGCAAAACCAAGTTTTTCACTGCGATAAAGTGTATAGTGTTGGCAATGAAGTTATGCATAATGGAGATAATTCATAGTCAAAACCAAGGGTTTGTACACAGAATTTGCTAGAAGCCTTCGGTTATACGTGATTGAGTTTTCATGGAAGGCCAAAAGTGGTAAACCCCCCACAACATTGTTGAGAGACATCTTATTGTTTGTACAGGTATATTTATCGTCAAGCATAATTTTTGTACGAAAGCTTTGCTAAGATATTTGTTTTTATGTTCTGTCAATCTTTATCATGTGTGATTTTTGGTGTCGGTAAAAGGCATGTTATATTATTAATAAGTCAAATAATGCTTTCTATCATATGCTACATAGTTTTTGTTTGCGATAAAAGTTTTTGTTTGAGATAAACGGTCATCTTCGAGCATCAAGATGAATGTGCAACAGCTGCGAAAATGAAGTAGCATTCAAATTAATCTGCCCTCTCATAATGATTATGTCACGGACAAAGCTTAAATGAAATGGGGATTATGAAATATACCTATAACATCCAAATGTTGGGACTGAAGGCTCCCAGTGGCACCTGCAATCTGGCTGTGATTCTCATCTGGAATTTGTAGTTCTGTTGAAGAATCCATGAATTGGATGCCTGACCTGGTGAGCCTATGCAGTGGTTCTTTACCCATACTGGTGGGAGGTAACTGCTACAGTGTTTCCCTAATGACACAGAAAAGCTGCTTCTGATCAAGAGATTGGGCTAGATGAAATGCTTACAGAGCTTTGCCTTTGGCAAAAAGGGATTATAAAACTGATTCATGAGTTTGTATCTTTAATGGAAAGGTGGGTATGAGCAAGGGGTATGAACCATCTGATGGCTTTTTATAGCTCCCTGCTGTATCGTCAGACAACTATGTTTAATTTGTAAAGAAAATAACAAAGTCTCTAACAGTTAAGAACAAGCAAGCTGAAAAACAAAAGAGGAATAAAACCAGAAGATAATACCAAAGATTTTTACATGGAAACCCTCCTGTGTGCAGGTAAAACCATGGGGCAATGGCAGCTTCAAATATTTTATTGATTCTGAATTTTTTCGTACATCTAATCAAAGGGTCATACCCTTTATACAGCAGAAACAAAGGAAGATTCCAGAAACCGTGTATTCGAGAAACAGTGTGTGAAAAACTGCATGGGCCCCGTGTTGTACCGTGTCATACGATTGTACGATCAGTAGATTTTGGCTTGGGGGCTCCACCCCTGAACCCCCAGGCGAGGGCGGCGGTGCGGCGGAGAGGGGGCGGGCCTCCCCCCCCCTGCGACCCCCCTGTGCCACAGCGCACTAGCAGCAGATAATTACCAAGAAGGGATCACCATAGACCGCACCATCACACACAACGAGGAAGATCTTAGATATTGACTTCACCTCCTAACATAATTCCTATTATCCTTGTAACCAAAGTTTGAGACAGCACTCAGGAAGAGGTAAAGTTTATGAACAGGATTAGTGGAAAATGTAGAGAAAATAATCAACAGTTAACCAGAGCGGAGAGGATGCACACATATAGGGCAGAAAATGGAAGAGAGAAGAAAATATAAAAGACGAAGAGAATAAAAGGGTTTTACAAAGAAGAATGACAATGGGAGAGAGTGCAAGGCGTGGGAAAGGGCTGCTTTGGAAGGAGATTTGGCATAAATAACAAAACACACCTCATACTGGCACATATGATCTGATTTAGCATACCAAAAATCAAAGAATAACTTTTTGACTTTCGTGGGTGTGGTGGCAGTGAGCAAAAGAGTATGGAAGATTGACTATCAAAGAGTAAAATCGCCACAAGGAGGATTGTTAAAAAATCAGTTGAAGCAGTTTGTGAGTGCATATAATCTAACAGGAGAATAAACTGTGTATCTGGGCAGGAGGCTGTGCAGACGATGGTGTTTTGAGTATTGAGGATGGCAACAAGTAGTGTGCATGTCAATGTGCCTTTAGTCTCAAAATTCTGATTCAAGTCTTGTAGTAGCCAATGGGTGGCAAGATTGAAATGTGGATATGAGAGACTAGTTCCATAAAAAGAGCTCTTGTTCATGACAAGGATTAATAAAGTTTGAGACGAATACAAGACTCTGATGTATTGTTTCCTGCTGAAGCTGTGAAAGTTCTGGAACATAGACAAGTGGCGGTCATCCATTCCAACTATCTTCCCAAAACCTTGTTGTATCACCTGAATTTATCTGCAAAGTTATAACTTTATGAAGAAGCAATAAACCCTAATAAATGTCCTGCCAAATAATGGAATCAGCAGTAATGAAGAAGTAACAAACTGGAGGATATGGGGTGTGCTACGTACTTACATTGAATTATAAGACTCAAATATGCTTTAGGATACAGATGTAGAGTGCATGCTAGCTTCAAACCCAATGCTTCATTGAACAGATTAACATTTTTCAAACATAATCCTCCAATCCCCTTCAGAAGATTGATGTGCTTCCAAGAAACCAGTGGAAATTTAAATAGATATTCAATACCTTGCCAAAAGAAATTGACTTGAATCCTCACCAATTTTTTGTGTTCCTTTCGAGAAAGCGATAATATGGAGAAGAGATAAACTGGTATAGCCTATAATATTGTTTGAATAGACTATGTAGACTGGCAAGTGACAACTGACAACCACTGATCGGTCCAATGTTCCAATCTTTTCCTAACTCTGTCAATATTTGCCCAAAGAGTGGATGATACAGCCTTAATATCAAGTGGAAGGCCTAGATATTTAGCAGGAAAATGAGATTCAAGTATATCCACAATCCTGGGAATTGCTCGCCCACACTGGAAAGGGGTATGCATAAAAAATACATGAAATTTCTGTAAGATTAATAAGTTGCCCCGTTGCCAGTTGCTAAGTATTGAGAATGGATTGCAAATCATGGATTTCTCAAAGTGTGGTTGTCATGAGATGAGTGTAATCCACAAACTGAAATGCAGAAAAAATATGACCCGTGATGCACTACAGGTACCCCATGAAGCTTATTTTTGGTTCGAGTTCAAGCTTTGGCAATCAGGCAAGTCCAACCATCACAGAAAAATAAATAGAGCCTGCAAAGTTATGTGCCACATAAGAGATATTGACACCCTTCTGTAATGTCAAAGTCAATTGAAATGGATGACCCGAAGCACAATTCATAGTGACTAAGAATGTGGTACAAGTGATAGATCGTGAGATCCAATCTATAAAATATTGTGAAGATCCAAATGCTTGTAAAATAACCCAGAAACACCTCCAATTGCATCAGTCAAAGGCTTGGCCCATGTCCAATTTATAATAGCTCCCGGATGCTTTTGACTCCACAAAAAATATATAGGTTCTTGGACGGCAATAATATTATCTATGATTTTTCTGTCAAGAACGGATGCAAACTGGTTGGGAGAGATCAGTTTCAAAAGTAATGATTGAAGCCTGTCGGCTATGAGAAATTATTTTATAAACCACTTTAAAGAGAGAGATTCACTGAAATGCATCTAGGGAGATTGTATGGACTTACATTGGAATTAGGACCAGAGTGATAGCACTTATGCATTTGAGTACTTGCTTGTTTACCCTGCATTCATCCACAGCTGTTAATAAGACTGCTTTTATGAAATCCCAAAAACCTTTGAAAATTTGAGCTGGGAACTTATCCGGGCATGGGCTTTGTCACAGCAAAAGGAAAAACCCACATGTTTTAGCTCTGCTTCCGTGATGAGAGGGGTAAAAGATGTATTTTCTGCATCCAAGGTGACTTATTAGCTGTGTCAAGTCTGTCTCACTTTGGATCGAGGGTTCTGTGACAAGACTCTGAAAACAATCTGCAGCGCCTTTGTTGATTGCTTCTGGATGGTCAGTTGAAGTGTTATCTGAAAGCAACGAGGAACAGAATTGAGTTTCCATCGATATAGAACTGATTTGAGAAAAAAAATAGCGTTGGATCCCCTCCTCATATCCAAATGGCTATTGATTCCTATCACCGCTATATCTCTTCTTTATGTTAGAGGGAAGACAATCGGCCAATCAACAATTATTCCTCCTTTACATTTCTGCCAAGAACCCCTTTTCATGGATTTGAAGTTGTGGCCGTTCTAACTTGGAGAAGGCATCTTTTTCTGCTTAAAAAGGTTCCAGTAGACCTCTTTGTTCTGCACTTGAGTTTCTGTCTTATAAAACGTAAGTTACCTATACATTTCCACATGAAAGCCTGCGACGGGGGGACACTCCACCCAGCACAAGTCAAATTTTTGAACACAAGATGGGTGCTGTATCCACATATTTTCATACTTAATGAAAATGTTTTTACAGCTAGTGGAGGGTACTATTGAGAGAAGTATCGATTGATGGTCCAAGAAAGTGGTACCATGAATGAAGGCAGCAAGCAATTGTAGTTGGGGGTGAATCCAGTCTTTGGTAATCAGAAATCTGTCTAATTTTCTGCAATGTGCTGACCACCTTTTCTCCTACTGCTCCAGGTAATTTGCCTTGTCGAAGCTCTACATCTGAGTTTTCCTTCCTCAATAAAACTGTGCAATTAATTATCAAGATGGGCATTAAACAACATTCCACTTTATTCTCTGCAAAAGTTGACACATATTGAATCTCCCCCAAAGATAGCATGGGTAAAGTTGACTGATAAAAACCACACCTTTCAAATCAGCGACACATTGTGGCTTGAATATACCAAACTCATTGAGTCAGACAACCCCAATAATGTTTCGTAGCATTGTGAAAGCTGTATTTTGTGGCATAGTCACAAGGTTCAAGTTCAAATTTGAGTTCAACGAGTATAAAATTCAGTTTGAGTTCGCCAGTGGATAAATTTCAAAAAAAAAATCGTCATTAAGTTCGAACCATAGAAAAACATAAGAAATATATAAAAATAAGTCAAATCAAAGTATTATAGATACTTCTTGAAAAACTGTCTTGAAGTGTAAAACATGTAATATTAAGTTCTTAAACTTCATTCGAACTATACATCAAAAAAAATTACATTATCAAAAGCCAATACACCCTATGGCCTTACAAGCTACTACCTACATCAAAAAGTTCCATATCATCAAGAGCACTTGGCTCATCAACATCATTATCACTAGATTCTTCACAAAGAGAGTCAAGATCATCTGTGTCCTCTAAGTCAACTGCAACAAGTAGGGGTTGTGAAGAAGAACATTCTTTTGTCATTTTGTTTATAGACATCCGTAAATTGTTGTTAACATAAACAAGATTTGCTAACTTTCCAAACAATAACCTGTTTTTTTCTTGGATTGAATGTGGTCAAAACAGCGCCAATTCCTTTCACATGCTGACGCACTTGCTCCTTAACTCAAAATTCGAATAGTAACCATTGTAGTTCCTTTGTACGTGATCCATAATATTTCCACCATTTGTAAACTTCAAGACATAGCATATCATACTTGACCCCTGTTGTTGCAAATACCCCTTCTTGTGCCCAAAATGCCCTTGTTTGGTCTCAAATTATACATGCAAGTTCAAGATCTGGGACAAGCCTATCAATGGCTTCATAAAATCTACTCATGATTTCAGAATCACTGTCTCTATCTATATGAAAGAGCCTAGACTTTTGATAACAAGCCATTGCATGCAAAGCACATCAACAATAGGCTCACATATTTTTAGAACTTTGTTGGCACTTTCCCAAAATCCAAGATTTAAATTGATTTGTTTCGCTTGCTTTCCCTTAGGGCTTGTTGAAAGCATAGATCTTTCCCACTCATTGCAACAAATCATTGACCTTATTGCTGATTTCTCTTCAACCACTCTTTTTAGAGTGATATAAAAATAGGCAAATTTTGTTTCACAAGGCCTCAACAACTTTGTAGATGCATGTTGTCGATAAATGCTCAATGTGAGGCGATAGTTCCTTATGAAAATTACAATTGTCCTCCCTCTCTAATTGCTTCATACGCCCATGGAAATTTGGCCAAGTCCTGAAGTAGCAAATTAAGGCAATTTGTTGCACAAGGGCTCCAATAAATTTGTGGATACTTTTTCATAAGCATCTTTCTAGCCCCTACACAATTTGTGGCAATATTAGTGACAACCTGAATTACATTTTCTTCACCCACTTCAAGAATTGCTTCATCTAAGAATTTGAAAACATATTCTGAAGTCTTCTTATGATTCATGGTGTTGATCACTTTCAATAAATATACACTTTGAGGGCAATACACCAAGATAATGATCAATGGCCTTTGACACATGTCAGACCAGCGATCACTCAATATACTGCACCCTATTACACTCCAATAGGCTTTGACCTCTACCATGTTTCCAGTGACCTCTTTTGACATTTTCAAAAGAGTGGTCCTAAGCTTCTCAGAACTAGGTGGAATGTATCATTTGCCAAATTCAGAGACTTTCTTAATTGCATTGACAAAGAATAGATTCCTAGCTACGTTGAATGGAATAACACTTGAATAAAATAAATCAGCGAATGCATCATCCATGTCTTGCTTCTGTACTGGGTTCCACATGCTAGGAATTGTTTTAGTTCCACTAATGTTTGACTGCATAAATGAAGATGACATGCTTGCAGAAAAACTTTTTGATGTGCTCCTAAAAAATTTCTTCTTGAATTCTCTGTTTCTTTTGTGCAACGGCGTGCTTTCCATTAAGTGATTGTTCCTCTTCTTTCTCTAGTGTCACTTTGATTTCTAAGGTAACATTAACACATCCCTTAACACCCCCACCACAGCTACTCGATCTGCCAAGTAGGTGGTCCACCACTCTGGTTAAGCTCCCATAAAACATTTTTCCACACAAGCTACAATTTACTTCATGCCCTGATCCGATTTTGGATACATGCTTCCATTCCTGAGCTTTTGACTTCTCAAGAGCCATGAAATTTTCTGCAAATTAAAAATAAAATAAAGATTAAAATTAAAAATGAAAATTAAAGTAAAAATACAAATAATTACATATTATTAATTTATTATAAATGAAAAACAAACTAAAAATATAAATAAATAAAAACAAACTATAAAATAAATTAAAATAAAAAATAATTTTTGTAAAATAAAATAGATTAAAAAGTAAAACAAAATAAAAATAAACAAAAGCAAAGTAAATATTAATTCAAATAAATTAAATAAAACAAAAAATAATATAAAAATGAAATAAAAATTGAATGTAAAAGTTTACAAAAATAATAAAAAAATTAAAATCAATAAAAACAAAATTAATAATAAAATTAACTAAATAAAAACAAAATATAAAATATAAATTTTTAAAAAAGCATATAAAATAAAAAGTAAAACAAAAAAATAAAAATAAAAATAAATTAAATAAAAATAATGAGCAAATAATAAAATAATATAAAAAATTTAATAAAATATAGATTTAAAAGATTAAATAAATAAAATTAAAATTAAAATTAACTAAATAAAAATTTAAAATAAAATAAAAACTAGAATAATCATTAAATTAAAAATAAATTTTAAAAAAGTACAACTAATATAAAAAATTAAAAACAACTAATAAAAATAAATAATGTTTGTAAAATATTATTAAAATAATAATAAATTAAATTAAATAAAAATAATAAACAAATAATATAATTTTATATAAAAATAAAATAAAATATAAATTTAAAAATAAAAGATTAAAAAAACTAAAAGAAAAAGAAAAAAACTAAAATTGATTATCTACATTAACATAACTTTAAAGTTTAAACCTACGATTTCTAAACCCTGCCTGTTTCCGTTGCCAGTCGTGGCTACCTGTCGCCGCTGCTTGGTTGAAGCTCGTCGGTTGATACTCACTGGTCGCTGCTCCCAAGTCACCTCTAATTGGTCGTTGTTCGGTTCGTTGGGTCGCCACTAGTCCCTGTCATTGATGGCAGCTTGCAAGGTTTTCAAGCTTCAACATAGGGCTTCCATGGCCGTTGCTGTAAGGAAGTAAAACAGCATTTTTTTCCATGAAAAACCCTTTTAAACTCATCAAAATAAGGTTTTTTTTGCATATTCGAATGAAGACGTACCTGGTTTAATAGACAGTTATTGCTCGTCGTTTTCCGCTCAGGGCATTTTTAGGATGCGCCGATTGAGCAATTAATCCTCGTACAATCCTCTCGCCATCTTCGCATTAAATGCACTGAATGAGCCAAACTTGACCGAATCTTTGGTCAACATCATGAAAATCGACGGATTCTAAATTTTAACGTAAAAATCCGGCGAACCATGTGACTATGTTTTGTGGGGTTTCGATGAATCAAGACACCTTCGGATAAACCATTGGAAACTTTAGAGATGTTGTTTCGGGATCCCTAACTAGATATGCACATATTAAAAGGCTCCACATCCTGAAATCTGGTTTCCTTAAGTAGAATCATATGATTCATATCTAAATCCACTGATCGTATCATGTTTTGAAGAAAACACCTGCTTACCCCTGGCACACAGCCTTTGAATATTCCAAGAAACAACTTTCTTGAATTAACTAAGTCACCTTTACCATAAATTATAGCATGAAAATGCATGGAATAATAATCTTATATTATATTAATATAGTTAAAAATTTCTTAAAGTCGTATAACCCCTTCTTCACCAAGCCATGTCATAAGCCAAACCTGATTTTGAACCTGCTAGTTTATGTGTCACACAAGAGATAGAAAGAAACAGAAATGATGCGAAAAACTAGGAAAATTAGAAAAACGTAAAATATAGCCAACAAATCAGTAGTTCTTTAAGTTTGCCAGACTTTCCCAGACTCGCAAGTTGAACCAGAATGACTCATTTTGATCAACTCGCTGCATCTCACTGCTATAGGATAAACAGCTTGAAGTTACTTTTCTCTTCTTGCCAATCTTATCTTTTATATTTGAGGTAAATAGCTTTTATCCTTCACATAGCTTAACCATGTCCCATAACACTACACCCACCCAATTATCACGGTGATTTTCAATTAACTTCATTTTCTAAACTCTTGTCTTTGTTGCAAATATGACTGAAAACTAACACACCTGATTGCAAAGCCATTCAACCAATCCTCTAAGAACATCATCAATAGTGGTACGTGCTTGTTTTGATCCTGAAGCTTCGCCATTGTAAACAATAGCATCTTCCGCCGATTTCTTCTTAGAGCTATAACCAACAACCAAAAATTTGTTTATCATAATGCCACTAATTACTCATACTTGTGAAGGTCTTGATACAGATTCATACCTTATTATCGAAGTGAGTATTTTGCAGCTTTTCTCTTGAATGAACCAGTTTCCCTTGGACAGTAACCTGACAATACAAAACCACTTGTCTAAGTAATTGTGTGAAGGAAATAGTGCAAAATGATTAAGAGAGGGAAAAAAGCAATTCACAATATGCAGGATATATTAATTAGAGTAAAATATAACTTGCCTATGACAGCTATGGCTCTAGCAACACATTAGAGCCTCTAAAACAAGAGGACAATTTCATTCCTTTATAAAAACCACATTGAGAGAAAAAAACATTCGAAATCCAAGCACAAACATATAACAATAAGAATCATAGATAACCTAGCATGAAGTAATTTTCTAGGCCCTAGCATGATAGAGTCAAATATTAGAAAGATAACAGCAGAGTACCCTGTGAATTGTCATTAAAGAACTGGAGATGTGAATTCTGAGAAATTTTGTCAAAATTACAATAAGCTATCATAGAAATACTAGGAATTCAAGAGGTTCTGCAAAGTTGCCTGGTACTAAAATCGACATGCCCATTGATTTTCTTAGAAAACTGCAGAAATTAAAACAGTGAATTACCTAAACATAAAGGAAGGGCATAATACAAGTTAGCACATTCCAAACGTGACACAGGCTGTAGAAAGTTTGCGCAACAGAATCCTTGGATATCTTAGAAAAGAACAAAATTATATTTTGAAGCAAGAAATGGAAACGCTTGCATGGAAACTCCATAAACATGGAATTGGAAGTCTTTTTGAAACTTTAATACCAGAATTACTCTATATAAAATAAATGACAGCCAAATATTATCTCACGAGTGGTATTTTTCCATTACTTTGTCAATGAATTTATAATACAACAATGTAACAACCCAAATCACTTTGGAAATCAACCGAATCTATTTGGGTGTAACCACCTGCACTATTCGGGTGTAACCACCCAATTACAATAGGTGGTGAATCTGAAATATAGGACTTAGGATTAGATATTCATATTTCTAACAATCCCCCCTGTAATCCTAAGTCAACTCATGAGCTGTCAATCTCTGCAACTACTTCAATGCAGATAGTATGCTCAAAATTCTTATAACTTCAAATCATGATGAAATTACTCGTTGTGATTCATCTCCAACTATGTCAAAATTCACATCCACTCACACAGCGACCCGATCAATCATGTGCCAAAGAGAGCAGAAACTGATAACCCAAGATAAATATCATGAGTAACCCATACACACCATAATTGTGTTGCAGTTGCACTATAATGCCCGACTACCTCAATCCCTGTCAAGCTGTAACTGTGAACAACTCTTGTCCACAAAGCTCTCGAACTCAAAAATGTAGACACATAAGAAACTACCCCTGGCAAAAAAAGTGCGTCCAACCTTTAAAAATTAATGAACCAGCTCAATGCAAGGTCGTCAATTATCCCAAATGTGTAGTGCCAAACTCTGCAATCTCTTAAATCTCTCAAGTCTGATGTATCTGTGTTGTTTTAAACATCGCTCACTCAAAATCTGGATATCTAAAAAATTGGAACATCTCCCATCCTCGATGATGCAATAATCATGACCAATCCTCAGTGGCCAATATGAATAGTCTCTAGTTAAAACATCTTGGACAACTCTTCAAACTCTGTATAAAACTCTGAAATGCTAAGATATTTCCAACTACATGGAATATCCAAAACAAATGTCGACAAACATGTCGAGAACAACTGTCCAAATCACAACTCTGATCTTCACTAATATTGTACCCACTCAAGTGTTCAATAATGCACATGTGTTCAAATGCAACTGAATACAACATGAACAGTGATGTGCTAGCTACAAATCTAGAACATTGTCACAATCTCAACTTGAAATTGGGATCCCAGTGTTGACATCAGATGAGAGTGGAACCACCACCTGTATGGAAATCCCCTATAAGGGTAAATGATAGTTTGAAATACAACTCAAATCAACTAGGACCCTGGTATAGAAGGTTGCAGAAACTCAATGATGCCCTTTAAGTTTTTCATCAGATTTCTCCATTAAGCCACCCTTTTGGGTATTCAACTTAATGGGAAAATTATGTAAGCCATCATTTTAGATTTTCAACTTAAATGTCTTGTACAAGATACAAGCCTCGTAATTTGCTCTACCAAATCATCAACAAGAGGCTGCATCCCAATCTCCATAGACTCATACAATCTGAGTGCATCAATAAGGACCATCACTGCCATGCTATGCAAATCCTTTTTCACACTGATCGCTAAGCATGCTTGAGCCATCATCATTTGAGTAGTCCAGCTGATCATCAGCTTCAATGTCAAAAAAGGAAGAAGTGGGCTCAACATCTGGATCTAGGAAG
This sequence comes from Torreya grandis, assembly GCA_037957365.1. NCBI lineage: Eukaryota > Viridiplantae > Streptophyta > Pinopsida > Cupressales > Taxaceae > Torreya > Torreya grandis. Next base: position 1,835,647 of record JARHVA010002068.1, read on the forward strand.
CAAACCTTAATAGTGGGTTCAACAACACTGACAATGTCTGCTGAATCAGAAACAAAACGTTCAGAAATAGAATCCCCAATAGTTGGCTCAATCAAGGGAATAACAATAGTAGGTATTAACAAGGACTTCTCAGCAAGAGGAAAGTCAATTTTTACAAGAACAAGAGATGTGACTTTCCTATAAGTTCTAGACAAAAGACAACTCTCTAATCTCTAGCAGACTTTATTGATCCAACCAAAATTCACTTGTCTCATCTCTAGCAGACTTAATTGATCCAAACAAAATTCACTTGTCTCATTTTTTTTGTAGAATATTACAATGCTTCACAAAATGAGTGGTCTTGCCACAAGAGATACAAGGAAGCAGATCAAAACATGCACTAGAAGTATGACCTTTTCTGCCACAATGTGTACATGTAGGTACTCTAGAAACTCTGAAGGTAGACAACTGAACACTTGACAAGTGAGGAGAACAACTTCAACCGACATATGACAACAAAGGTCCAACTCAAAAATCAGTATGATGGCCACCAAAAAATGACGAGGGAACAACTTCACGCTTTGAATTAGCTTGCAAAGATGACAGACTCACTTCACAATCCTCAATTAAAAAATCTCTTGAAACAAAACGGATCGGTTTTAAGTATTCAAGTTTATGAAACTCAACACTACCTTTATATCCTAGACCAACATGAGATTTATAGGGTTTCATTGTCTCCCGTACTTGCACAATGGGATTTGACTTCACATTCTCATGATGTTTTCGACTTTCTGTAGAGGCAGCTGGTTGAACAACTGATATAGACTCCAAGCATTTTTTGTGAAAATTTGAAACAACAGGGTTGAACAATAGGTGAAGCTTCAGCTTGCTTATTTTGAAAATCAGCTTTTGTTTGTAGTCGATTGATCTCAGTTCTCAAAAGTGAATATTGTCGACAAAATTGCTTGAATGTGGGCTGAAATCGCCTCCAACACTTGGCGATCATATTTGCTTCGTAACTAGTTTTCACTTGAATACGCAATGACCAGATACCTTCAGAATACATTGTAGGCCCCATGATACAGATGCAAGAGCAACAAAAATCAATCAACACAATCCGAATCAGTTTCAACCAATAATGCTCGAGCAAATTAAAATATAGCCTCTCTATTCAATTTCATGTAGGATTTTAGAAAAACATACCAAAACACAAAATATTACACCCTTATTTCTCCCTTAAATGTTTTACAAAATAACTACTTGTGACTTTCATGAGTAAACCCACTTCCTCCAATACAAAAACCGCACTTGAACGCGGACATAAAATATTCAATTACACTCCTTATATCTATTATTATTTTTCTAACAATAGATTACACTTTCTCCAAAACACACTAAATGCACTCAAAGTAATTTTGAACCCACGAGAACCATATGATTCCTTATATCTTCCACACATAATATTACCTGCACCTTTAAATTACACAATAAAAAATATCCAAAATGCTCAACCCCTATATCCACTACATTAAAATTTTACATCTTTTCCATAAGGACTTTATAAAGATCACATTATTCAAGTGTTTAAAGAAACTCTATTTTAAAACTTAAAAATTAGATAAGGATCATCCAGGCGCACCTCACGCTGCCACATCCTTTCAAAAAAATGTGCTGATTTTATTTACCTTTAAAAAACGCATTTTTCTACAGCATTTCTCATTCCAGCTTGCTTTAATCTTCCCACACGTAGGTTTCGGACCTCAACCCCTTTCTCTTTGGCACATCAGCAAGAGCTATTTTAATTGCCTTACCTGGATTTGCACTTCTCTTCCCATGCTGATTTCTGCTCCAAAACTCATTTATCTACAACTGAAACTTCTTGATAAATTTGCAAACCAATCTTCACTCTGAAGCTTCTCAACTCAAGCGCCGTTGTTGTACAGACTTCTCTGCTCAGGCAAATCAGCCTTAGAACACTACTTATTTTTCTATAGTGCCTTTACTTCTGATGCCTCTGATTGCAGATTTACTGTTTTCTGGGCACAACAATTTCTGCTGAGCACTTCACTCTTTTCTCACACTTCTGCTCTTGGTGCTGAAATGCCTCTTCACAGCAAATAAGTCTTTTTGATATTTATTATTATTGAAGATGTCTCTTTGTTGGAGGACTTTCTACCTTGGAAGGATCCTCTATTCTTTTCTACATATTTTCATCTAGTGCTGTACCCTCTCTGACCAGGCCTCTCACTGAGTCCTACACTTCCACGCTTCTGTTTCTGTGCATGTACACAATGCATCTTTTTTACACCATATTCAGGTTGCTTTGCTTCACAGGTGACAGGGGGCCCTGATACCACTGTTAAGAATTACTCAATATAAAATAAATGACCACCAAATATTATCTCACAAGCAGTATTTGCCATTATTTTCTCAATGAATTTATAATACAGCAATGTAACAACCCAAATCAACTTGGGAATACCCGAGTGATGAATCTATTCAGGTGTAACCACCTGCACTATTCAGATGTAACCACCCACTAACAATAGGTGGTGAATCTGAAAATATAGGACTTAGGATTAGATATTCATATTCCTAACATCTGAGTGGCACAAACCAAGAATTACAACTTGAGCATCAACTCACAGAAAATTAAAGCTGCAAAACCGGACAGCAAATCATTCAAAACCCTTAAAGAAGGGTTTTAGGCCTATTTTTAAATTTTGTAGTCACCCTTATGTCAATACTTTTGTAGCTTTAATAAAGGAATGGAAATTTTTATTTAACTAAGACCAAAAAAAAGTTGGGGTCTGCCCCTGATTTGAGTCAACTTCTATATACGCTGGTTTTGGATGTCCGTACATCGAAACGTCAAGTCTTCAGGTGCCTTTCATCCCCAATTTGTGGGATTAATGCATTTCCTTGAGTGCAAGCTCTTAGGTCTCTTCCCTCAATCTCTCAGCATGCCGTTTTTGCCCATTTCAGCTTGCAGAAATTTTCTTTTGAGTCTGTTCCATATGCCCTTAGCCTTGTATTGAACTTTGTCAGCCTTTCACTATCTCCTTTATATTTTTGAGTCTCCCTTCTGTTTTTGCCATTATAGTCTTTTTGCTACCTGCTAAATTTTCACTACCCAAAGAAAAAAAACCCAATCACATATCAGCTTCTATGACTTGCCAGGTGTCTTTGCCATACTTTGACCTTTACACTTTCCCACCAAAATTTTAAAGGAAAATTTGGCATTTAATACTCATCATTCCATCCATTTTTCATTAACTTACACCAATCACCACTATCACAATAGCAAATTTTCAATCTTCTCTTTTCCACTTACCTTTTTTGGACATAGCGATTTGAACATCTCAATTGTGGTCTTCCAACATTTTGCCTACTCTCGCAAGGTTGACAAGGTCAAGATTCTTGTTGGAGAATAATTTTTATTACAGTTGTTGGACACTAAGGCTATTGCAATAACTAAAGTGTCCTATGAAACTTAACTCATGTGAGAAAGAGAAATTGAGATCATTTGGCAGGTTGAACTATCCTAATTATCAAATATGGCAAGTCGACAAGGTTTGCAATAATCCAATGGTGGAGAGTGCAAAGATCCAACGGCCCATATGAAAGTGGTAAATCTAGCTGCCCTTGTTTTGTGTCATAACAAATGGCTCACTATCCACATTTTTAATGTAATGAAAGACATTGTAATGCTAAGGGACAAAAGATTGAAACTAGTCAAGTACATCATAAGTGAGACTTTGGGAGGGCTTAGAGGAACCATTAAGAGACCCACTGAGGTATATTGTATTGATCTATTGTATACAACCAAAGTTTTTCAGCAATCACCTCCATAGGTAGAAATGGGTATCTTAACCTTGTTTTACAGATTTTTCCCACATTAATACATTGTGTGTTTCTATTGTGGACCATGGTGCATGTTCTTGTACTTTCTGTTCACTTCTGTGTTAAATGCTATGCTATTTATTTATTTCATGCAATGTTATGATTTGCATCACAATCTCTAAAGGTTGCTCTCTAGATGCATTTTTTAGTGTGTTGCAAAAAAATTCAGGAGCTTGATCAGAATCAAGTTGGTCTATGGTAAAAGTTTATTTTTAGATGTTTATCCATAGATTGTTGTAGACATGATTTCCGTGGGCTCTTGATCTTCTAAATTTTTATTATTATTTGCTTGCCAAAACAATCATTAAAATACTTAAATTGCTATTTTTAGAAGATCACTTGGTAAGTACTTTTGAAGGGATAAGCAGTGTTGCGTGTTATTATAATTTTGTAATTTCTCTATGTAAAAAAATGTTAAATACTGACTTTAAGAAATTTGTATTATTTCTTGTTATTGTGTACAAGAATACAATATTCACTTGGTCAACTGAAATTCTTCACCATTAAAAGAAGGGTTGGTGTGTCTTTTTACATCACAAATTGTCACTAGAATGAATGTGATTTTTTTTTAAATTAGTGTCCTCAAAGCAGGGTCTTAATAAAAAGTTCATTGCCCATCTCTAATGTAGTTGCCACTCTCAATAAGATTTGCGCTCCTACTTTAGACCCCCTATGTATATCAAAACATTTGTATGACATCTGACCATATTGATGATCGAAAAACATTGGCATAACATTGCATACGAGTTTCTGTATGATTTTGGTTGCATGCAAAGAGAGAGAAGGTTGATTTGGATTGACAGAGGTCTGATTGGGTCTTAGAGAGATTTGATCCATCCTAAGAAACAATAGATTTGGTTTTGGAGCTAAGCAATTGTATTTTTGCCATTATTTTATGCTTCCACTATTTATGTGTTGCCTCTGAGAACTTGCTTTTTGTATATGTATTTAAAGCTTATATGTCGGTGATGAAGTGAGTGAGAAATGAATTTGGATCTCCTCTCGAATGTTTATGTTTGTGGGAGACAAAATTATGGCCCCTCCCCGTGTGTGTGTGTGCCCTAGCTGTGAAAGTCGCAATGACAGTGGTGCTTGCCACCACATCCACCCACCCACAACCTTCCTTGCTGCAGTACCACCAACATGACGAGCACATTTGCCAACACAAGTGAGTGCTGATGGAGCTTACTATTACAGGCCTTGAAGCCCGGGCAGGGTCCACACGACATGTAAATTTATTTTGGCCATTCATTTTATTGTCTATGTGACTGTAAATGCTGCCATGGGAATCTTCATACAGGGGCATCCTTGGTACAAAACAGCTATCTGACATCATCCAAAAACAATTCAAGTTAGTCAACAATTGGATATCTACATGCAACATCGGAACTTATCTTCGAGCTCCAAAAGAGTCATCATGCTAGGAATAAGAGAGAGAACTCCAGGCTCTTTCACAATTATTCCAGAATGTGCATTACACCGCATTTCATGGGCTAGAACTTAGAAGGGATCACTGAAGAAGGATGCAATCATTCTTTGAACTAGTTGGTTGGCAAGCATTTGAAAACATATGTATAGCTATTTATATGTCAAGCGAAAGCCAAATGCATATAGTGGGCCATACTTTGAGAGTTAAACTTGTAAGATGCAGCAACATATTTAAAATATTTATAGTATTCCTTATATTCATGTTGTTTAAGATGAAATCAACATAGAGCAAACGGATCATTTTATTTAGTCGTATAGAGAGAGATTTATACAAATTCAAGGTTTGGCTTTTAGTCATATTTTCTAGGATTCAAATTTTATCAATTTCCCCTCATCTCTCAACCTCACTTTATCTACATGAACAACTTAATAACAACTCCCTCGAATAGAATAATCCCTAACAACCTATAATTAAGTTATCAAGCTAACTTATATAATCAAACTACAAAAATCCAAGTGTATTATAACCTATAAACTATCGTATAATAACCTAAATTCCTAACATTCCCCCCCCCCACCTTATTACAACATAGTTTAAAAACTGGGAGAGAATATACTTTATTTGTGAGCTATAGCATACGCTTAGTTCATCAAAATTACAAACAAAAGTGGAAATGGCCTCACCACACCTCCTCGATGGGATTAGAACTTACTAATCAGTACAAATGAATGGGAACTGTATACATTTAAAATTCGTTGCTTTGTCACTCACTACTAATTTCATCCTCTTTCCATACTAAATCTGCTTACTAATCGTTTTTATACCACACTCCATAATTTATTCTAATATACTACTTACATACCCTTAATATTTCCTTCACTTGCTCAACCGTACATTTATATCACACCACCCTTTGCATCAATTAATCACCCTTTTAACATCCCACTTAACAATTAATCATGCTTTCCCAACTCTTACGGAATTTAAAATTCCTCGCCACCTACCCCAACTAACACTCCTACAAATCCTCCTCTTAACTACATCCCAAACATCATTAACTTATCTAATGGATTCTAGAAAGCTCTAAGCTTCCTAGAGCCCCTCACCAAGCTTCCCCTAGAAATCCCTAAAAACTTTTAATTCCTAGAAAAATCCTCTGCCCTAGATCTGCATCCTTCAAGTATGAAATCCAACAATTCATTTCCTCCATCAGGGACTATTTAATCAACTACACCCCCATGCAAATTCAATCTTGGAGAATCTTGGGAAATCTTTGAAAACTTTCAAACCTTAGTCTCTATCATCTTCAATCAAGCATTCCATCAATTCCATTGCCGCAAATTCTTGAGCATTCAAAGAGCAATCCAGCATTCATAGTCAAGCATCAAGCAACTACATGTCACTTTGAGCGCATCTACTTCATCAAGGGAGAAAGATAAATTTGTTCTTGAGGTATAAACTTGTTTATTTTCATTTTTATTTGCATATGAATCCCTTTCTTCCTTTAGTCATTCTTGAGGTGTTGTGTAGATTGAAGTAAATTAGGAATTGTGGTCTTATTCATTGTTCCTAGTTTAAAAATTTATATTCAATTTTATACACACATTTTTGGCGACCATAGCAGGAGAATCCCTTAACCTTTGCTTTTTAGGCTTCTAGTGTGCTTTGGCAAGCTCGCAGTTACTTGAAGAGTAGATTTGGCGGCCGAAATCTTCAAATTTTCATGAAATAATCATTCCCAGATTGGTAATGGCTTCGGACTGTGTTGTAGAGACTTCGTTCTATGGAACAGTGGTTTTGTCATTCCCATCAACGACTTCATTCTAACCGCCAAGCTAACCGTGACGGTTCTGCTAACTGTTTGACCCTTTTGCATGGTTTTATCAAAGTCATTTTTGACGTTTTAGCGATTTGTTGTCTTGCTAACGACTTTGTTATATTTTGAGGGGGTTTTGTTTGTGTTTGCTTTTTGTGCAGGGTGCAAAGCCATCATTGTAGAACTTCATTCACGAAAGCAACGGCTTTGATTGGTCCAAATGCGGCTTTGAAATATTGTTGTTATCTGCTAACCCTTTTTTTGCCTATGTAGCAAAGTCACCACTGTGTATTAGCGGCTTTGTCTTCATAACTAGATTTTTTGTTTTCCTAGCGGCTTTGTTATTTTCTGTAGCGCCTTTGATTTGTTTACTGTTTTGGTCAGTTTTTCTGCATTAGTCACTTCATTCTGGTACTAACAGCTTTGTGATTGAAATCAACGGTTTTGTTCCTCACAGTTTTGATTTTTGCTGACCTTTTTTTGTCTAGCAGCTTTGTTCTGTGCAGAAGTAGTTTTGACATGTGTATCAACATCTTTGTTTTCTGACTATGTTTTTATACGTTACCCATCAAGAGATGAATTCAAACTACTAACCCTTGTTTGCAAGTCCGCCTATCAAAGACAAAGCAAATCGGATCTATCATAAACACATTTTTAATCATATTTAATTAATCAACTCTTTGTGTGTGTTCAAACTTAATCATCTTAGCATAGTCCTTTTGTGTTTGTTTGTTTGTTCTACCTAAGGCTAAGGTTGTATATGCTCTCCCCTCACACCCGTAAGGCAATCTTGGGAATCAAAAGCAGTCGATAAACCTCCATCCCTTTTTCTTTTTTCAGGGGCAACGTGATGTGGAATTCATCACCACGTACTTGTCATAGTCAATAGGGGGATGTGATTTGGATTTCATCACCACGCACTAATCCGAACTCTGTGTTCTTGCAGAGCATAAATATCAAGAAGAGTTGTCGTAAAGCTAAGCAGATTTTCCCATAAAGGTTTTTATCAAGGAGTTCAGAGTCCAATACTCGAGCATCAGACAACATCTTTATACAATCTCAGTCCCACGTACCGCAAGATATTTAATTGACTCCCTTAGAGAGCCTCATAAAGCCTATATTAAGACCCTTCGCCACAATCAACTATCAGTGCAGGAGAAACAATATCCTCGAAAATCACTCACCACATATAGACATAGAGTGAGAGTTGAGAGACCAACCTAGTCCCCACTTCAAGCGAGTAGATCGGCGGGTTGTTAGTTGCATTGCACACCCATAATCTACTAGCATAGGCTTGTCATATTGTGTGATCTTGTTTGTGTGTGGTCAATACCAATACTATTTATAGACCTATTCCCTTCACCAAACAAGTTACCCCGTCAAAATTAACAAGGCTCACACATCTTTCAATTCTAGTGTCCAATCCATAAATCAATCAAAATCATCACCTTGCCATTTAAACATCCCTTTACCTCATAAATCTCGTCATGTCCAAAATCACTTTTCATCACTCATCACAATCCCTTAAGCTTTTGCTTAAAGCCCAAGATATAGTCAAGTCACCTACACAATCAAATCCAATCATCAACCCGTCCAACTTGAGCAAATCCCATTAAATCACTTAATTGAGCTAGTATTGTCAAGTCAACCTTGATTAAGGTCAACCAATGACCTAGTCAACCTATTGCATCAACATCCTTTTTTAGCTAGTCCAAACCTAGCACACATCTAACTAAACCTCAAGTCAACCCAAGTTAAATCACGAGCTTGTCTTAGCTCACCATCCAAGTCAAGAACTAGTTAAACCTAGGGTTACCAATACCCTACCTTGTCTCAAATATCAACTAGCTCACATCCAAAGTTAAATTTGCTCAAGCACATCTTGTCCACAATCATAGTCCCATAGCATGTTTGAAGTCAAAAACTTAATCAAAGCAAGCTTATCAATCAATATCCACCATCTCATATCATCTAAACTCATCCCAACACATCCACACATCAACCTTATGGCACCCATCACTCGTCAACAACTCGTGATTGGACAATCAAGGCAGAACGATGACCTTGAAACTCTTTTACAGGGTGAGCAACATCATGATAATGATGAAGAAAACCTTATTGATATGGATCCACATAATCAAGATCTGCAATATGACTTGTTGAACACTAATCAGGGTAGAGTCCAATTACACAAGTATGTTTATGATAATAGGTATGAGTTGTTACTCCAACTTATTGAGGTAGGAGCTAGACTCCCTCCTGATTTTGACCATGACAACCTAAGACATATTATCCGAAGCCCTAAACGTGAAAGGCCTACACCTAGCCGCAATCCTTTCGAAGAAGAAGAAGAAGAACCTCAGGCTGAATGTATCAATATTAATCGCGTCAAACTTGGTAAACAGAAGCCTACCTTAGAAGACCAAGCCGAATAGGACCATAAACAAGCCTTACTTGATCATCTAAATGAAATCACTCAACAAGTGGCCTCCCTGCAATCTCAACTACACCCTGATGCTAATAAACCTCAAACTCCCAAGAGACAGTCCAAAACTAATCCGCCTCTCACAAATCAAAATCAAGACAAACCTGATCATCAACAGTCCCATTTTTTGAGCCCATGTTTGCCCAAGAATGGTAAGCGATTAAGGATGCTCTCCAAGGGACAGATGCGGGTTCATGTAGCAAGAAATACAAATTTGAAGATCTATGCCCCTATCTGCTTGACAAGGACGTATTACCCATTCCCTTCCCTTCTCATTTTGGACCACCTTAATTTGAAAAATACAAGGGAGAAGGGGGATCCAAGAGAAAGGCATGGAATTTTGTCCTGTCAAGAAGTCACCTACAGTGATGTTTATCTTCTCAGATTATTCCCTCATAGTCTTGGAGGATCAGTTTGGGAATGGTTCATGCACTAAACAGAGGGATCAATTACATCATTTGCAAACTTGTCGAAAAAATTCGTCAAGCATTTCTCCTGCAATACAAAACATGACATCACATTACTAGACTTGTACAATACCAAACAACGCAATGGAGAAAGTCTTTCATCCTTTTTGCAGAGGTGGCAAAGCCTTGTTATCAGGTTCCTGTGCACGACCCCTAAGAAACAACTTGTCAATATCTTCGCAACCAATCTAAATTCAAGAACTAGCTTTTCGATTACGGCTTCACTATGCAAATACTTTTGAAGAGATTATTGAAAAGGGTACAAAAATTGAAAAGGATCCCATTGATAAAGGCTTAATCAATATCTTTTCCAAAGACAACCAAAGTCAAACTAATAACTCAACAGAAAAGCCAAAGTTCTTTAATAAGAACAAAAATGCAGTTGGTGATGAAGTTTTAGATGCCAAACATGTCCAAACCATCCAAGCCTCTAATCCTTCTAAATGTCAAAGTGCATCTAACATCATTGAACCTAAAAGCAAGCCGAAGACAAAATCCAAGAAGCAACGATACACTAATCTCAGCAAACCTGTGGAGAGTGTCTTGAAGAAGCTTATAGTCGCTAACATGATTGTTCTTCTTAAAATAAAACCCCTTGATGAGAGTCAACCAAAACTAGTATGGTATAAGGAAAATGAGTATTGCGGCTATCACCGAGTAAAGGGTCATGACACCTGGAGGTGCATGCAGCGTCAAAATTATATCCAGGACTTGATTGACCGTGGAGAAATTAAAGTTGAAGGAAAGGAGTCTTCTTCTAAGAATTAGCAGCTTGGGATATCCCAAGATCCTTTTCCCAAGCATGACCAAAAATAGAAGAATACACATCGAGACCAAGGTAAAACCTCTCATTCCAATTATGTGGACTACAGGAGGACCCCTTACCATTATGACTCGATTGTCGGCCACGTTGACCACTGTAAGCACAAAGTTGCCACCATCAAGATAAGGACCAAGTCTCTTGAACACCCTCCTGTCTAAAATCGGCCTATTATTAAGATCAAAGGACGGTCATCTGATTGTGCCGCTATCACACGCTGTGGCAAAATCACTATACTGGGGGCACCTCCTAAAGCTCCCCCTCAAAGGACACCCCCAAATTTCAATGTCCAAAGACCTCTGACTACTGCAAGGGACTACAATATCGTCCAATAGCTTGAGAAGACCCCATCCCAGATTTCTATCATGGATCTTCTTAAATCGTCCCCTATCCACCGTGACATTCTCAACAAAACTCTCTAGGAGTCCAGAGTTCTAACAAATATTGACCCCAATTAGTTCCAAGCCCTCATGGGTCATCTCTCGTCCACCCAGCAAGTTACCTTTGATAACCAGGACATGCCTCCTCTTGGTCCCAATCACAATAACCCCCTGTATATCGAGGTCTTCAATTCCAATCACAAAATTAAGAGAGTGCTTGTAGACGGCGGGTCAAGAGTCAATCTCTGCAACATCAATATGATCAAGAGTTTGGGACATTTAGAGTCTGCGCTCAGGCCACAGATCATCACAATCAAAGCGTATGATAACAATGATGACAGTTAGTTGGCACTATCTACCTTCCTATCATGGTGGGGCGCATTACGCATAAAACCCTAATCCATGTGGTAGACTTCGAATTACCCTACAACATCCTTTAAGGTTGTCCTTGGATACATGAAATGCAGGTTGAGCCATCAACCCTTCATCAGTGTCTTAAATTCTCTCATTCTTGAATGGAAGTCACAAGCCTGGCGATCCACAACCCTTCCAATATTGTAAAGCATTGGAGGGGCACTATAAGGATGCCATTTATTGTCCTAGCACAGAGAGTTCTCCTACTGTCAATAACAAGTCTAAGGCTTACATCCTTCCAAATGATTTGCCGTCCACTTCCTCTAATTTGCTTGCATCTTCCCGCATCAAAATCATCCCCAAAGGATGTGGCAAATATGAATAACACACCTTCAATATTGGTGAACTCCCTGTCTCACCCTGAAGTTACGGGCATCCCACCATGAAGGAGATTATGCCGACATCTCATTAGTTTAGCAAAACGACATTTGCTAAATTCGGCCTCCTAGTAGAACAAATTGAGCAATCAGATGACTCTTGGCTATTTGAGGAAGGCCTCACATCATGTTTCAAACATCCAGAGTATCCGAAGGCCAATCAAATGTGCAATAATATGAACTATAAAGGAAAGAGACTTAGACTCCAAGAGTAGGGCATTCTACAGCCCGTCTCTATCAAATATCATCGGTTGTATTGCAGTTTGGGATACAAACCACTAGCGATGATCCCTACAATGTCATCTCTGACACCTCAGTTTCTGAGGAATCCTTGTCCGAGGAAGATGTTGAAAGAGGGTTCGTTCATAGTCTCTACTAAGATATTGCTACCACAAACCTCTTCACTAACACATCAGTCTGTACCATTAACCTTGACTTCCGCTACTCCGACCTAGTTGACTAGGACCAGCAGGAAGAACCATCTTTTGATATCTTTTAGAATGACGAAGCCATCGCAAAGTTCATGGGTATGCGGGACCATTTACCATCAGGAGACCACAAGGGGTTCAAAATTGATTTGGATGTGTGCCTACTTTGGGGAATAGGCAAAATTCTCTAGACATAAAAAAATCAAAAAAAAAAAAAAAAAAAAAGGCCAATCAAAAAAATTCAAACAATAAAAAAATATTGTCCCCTAGTGAGAACCTCTGAGGCACTAGTGGACGAGAAAAATGAAAATCACAAAAATAAAAACTAATGATGTATAAGTTGGTGAAAACCTCTCTGAGATGCCAACAAATGAGGAATTTTGTTTGTCCTCTAAGCATGACACTACAACATCAGACCAACCCCCAATCATACCATCAATAGATTCTCTTAGTCCACAAGAAGGAAGGCATTTGACAATCTATTTGTAGAATTTCCAGATATCATGTAGATGCCTAAAGAATATCAGTTCCTCCTCTTGCATATATGCAAGATCAATCACCACATTAGTCGAACAAACAATTGATGTCAACATTGGAACAAAAGACAACCCCAAGATGATTAAGCTTGGGGCCACCCTCACTTTCGAAGAACGAGAGATCCTGACCACTCTTCTCAAAGAATTTACCGACATCTTTGCCTGGTCCTATGCTGACATGCCAAGCCTGAATCCATCTTTGGTTGCACATCACCTAGTCCTCCATCCAAATGCTATGCCTATTAAGCAAACACTTTGCAAAATGCACTCCAAGGTGGCGCTCCTTGTCAAAGAAGAGCTACAGAAATTCCTAGATGTCGACTTCAATAAGGACTATCCAAAAGATGGCTTTTCCCTGCCAAACATCGATACGATAGTCAACTTGACAATCGGTTATGAAATGTTGTCACTCATGGACGGATTTTCAGGTTATAATCAAATCCGTATTGCACTAGAGGGACAACACAAGACAGCTTTTACCACTCCTTGGGGAACTTTCTACTACCAAATCATGCCCTTCAGACTAAAGAATGTCGGTGCAACATATCAATGAGCAATGACTATAATATTCCATGACATGATGCACAACATTGTCAAAGATTATGTTGATGACATCTTGGGCAAGTCAAGAACCCGAGCTGAACATTCTACATTTTTCAAGAGAATTTTTTAGAGACAGAGAATACAAAGTTTAGTTAAATCCCAAAAAGTGCATCTTTGGTGTCACATCCGGCAAACTTTTGGGATTCAATGTTTCCCGACAAGGCATTGAATTCGATCCAACCAAAGTAAAAGCCATTACTAATATGCCTCCACCACCAAATCTCAAGCAAATCCAAAGTCTCCAAAGAAAGCTTCAGTTCATTTGCCGCTTCATATCATAGTTGGCAAATAAATGTCAACCATTCATGCATCTTTTGAAAAAAGAGGCTGAATATCACTAGAGTCCACAATGTCAAAAAGCCTTCAATGATTTGAAGCACTATCTTCTGCATCCTCTAGTCCTAGCACCACTAATGCTAGGAAAACCATTGTTTTTTTATATATCAGCAATCCAATGTGCCTTAGGAGTCCTCTTCACTCAACATGATGAGCATGGAAAAGAACGGGCCATATTTTACCTCAGGAGAACGTTAGTGTCATATGAGCTTAATTATACCCCAATTGAAAAAGCATGTTTAGCAATTGTCTTTGCATCCCAAAAACATTATCATTACATGTTAAACCACCAAACCAAGCTCATTGCCAAGATCAATCCTTTGAAGCATCTATTGTCAAAATCAACCCTTACAGAGCGAATGGCCAAATTGATCATGCTTCTTAGTGAATTCAACATTGAGTATGTCAATCAAAAAGCAATTAAGGGACAAGTTTTGGTAGATCAGTTGGCGGAAACCCCTTTGTCTGATACGCAAACATTGATTACAAGATTTCCTGATGAATCCATCTTAGCAACTAATGAGTCACATATGTGGAAGTTCTATTTTGACAACTCCTTTACTACTCATGGTTCACGAGCCGGCATCCTCTGTTACACCTAAAGGCGACCTAAACCCAAAGGCCTTCCGAATTACTTTCCCTTGCACAAATAATATAGCTGAATATGAGGCGCTCCTCGCAGGGCTTAAACTTGCTCTTCAATGGAACATCCAACATCTTTCAGCGTATGGTGACTCACAATTAATCATCAAACAAGTCAACAATGATTTTCAGACAAAGGATGACAAGCTCGCCCCCTATAAACGTGTGGTTGATAGTTTTGAACAATATTTTCAGCTTATCACATTTGAACATGTTCCTCGTACCAGCAACAAATCCGCAGACACGATGGCCACAATTGGCTCTTTGCTTGAGATGTCACCGGACACACAACAATATCAGTTTTTGGTTCAACAACTATTAATCCCGGCCTATGAGCTTCCTGAAGCAGAAAATGTTTGTGAAATCGATGGTCCCAATCCCCCTGGTATCAAGATATCTACAATTACCTTCACGATAATATCCTTCTCACCAACCTTAACTAACACCATTGCAAAGCCTCTCATGTCACCATTCTCGACAGCACACTCTATCAACGAGGATATGACGAAAGCTTGTTGAGATGTCCAAACTTGGATGAGGCCCACTTAGCAGTCAAGGAGGTTCATGATGGCATTTGTGGAGCACATACCAATGGGATGGTCCTAGCCAATAAGCTCCTCTAAATTGGTTATTATTGGTCGACTATGGATCATGATGCATGTCAATACGTTAGGAAGAGTGTGGCATGTCAAAAACATGGAGACTTAATTCATACTCCATCACAAGAATTGAAACCCATAACCACTCCATGTCCTTCTTCCACCTGGGGATTCGATCTTGTTGGCAAGATTAACCCCTCTCCATTAGATCGCTACAAGCACATTATTACAACCACTGAATATTTCACTAAGTGGGTGGAAGCTATATCACTCACTTATGTCATCGGTAAGCAGATTTCTAAATTCATCCTTAATCATATCATTTGTCGCTATGGTATCCCTCCTATCATTATTTCTAATAATTCAAGAATAAAGATGTCAAGGACCTGTGCAAATAATTTCACATCCAACACAAGTGGTCCACACTGTATTACCCCTAGGGTAACGGCCAAGCAGGGGCGACCAACAAAACCATCATCAAAATCATTAAGAAAATCATCAGTGATGTTGGCCACGATTGGCATCTTTAGTTATACCCTGCATTATGGGCTTACTGAACAAGCATTCGTACTCCAATTGGCACTACTCCATATTCATTGGTCTTTGGTGTTGAAGCCATCTTGCTAATCGAGGTCAAACTACCCTCTTTGCGTATATCATTTTGAGGCCTCATAAATGAAGCAACATACAGGCCTTCCCGATTTCAGGAGCTAAACTCTTGGATGAAAAACGTCTTCATACCCTTAATCATTTGTAGTCATATCAAAATCAACTGCGCAC
This sequence comes from Torreya grandis, assembly GCA_037957365.1. Classification (NCBI taxonomy): domain Eukaryota; kingdom Viridiplantae; phylum Streptophyta; class Pinopsida; order Cupressales; family Taxaceae; genus Torreya; species Torreya grandis. Next base: position 1,851,641 of record JARHVA010002068.1, read on the forward strand.
CCAGTACAACAAGAAAGTCCAATCAAGAGAGTTTGAAATTGGCGATTTAGCCCTTAAAGAGAATCAAAGAAACACAAGTGTTGATTGTGAAGAAAAGGGCAAGTTTGAGCATAATTGGCTTGGACCCTATGTCATTGTTGCTAAATTCTATTCAAGAGCATATAAACTGGCTACTCAAGACGGTCAGGAATTGGACAAGCCGATGAACATCATGCACCTAAAGCGGTTCTATACCTAAAGTCCCTACTCTCACCTCATTGTACAGTCTTATTCAAAAAAAAAAAAACTTTCATCCAATGGTGAAAACTAGTTCTCTACTGCCTTGGATAAGCATGGTGATGAAAACAAGTCTCCAGCATCACTTGTGATATGCCTTTGTCTACAAGCATCTCATATATTGACCTCGTATACTCGGGGGTAGTCCATCCAACATATCCCCTCTTTCCATCCCATTTCACTTGTCTTATCATATCCATCATCCCGTTCATCTCATCGAACCTTGGTCCCGGATTGTGTACACAACGGTGCTTTTTTGGGAAATATTCGGAATGACAGTGACTCTTCAACTTGAGGAGTTCAACGGGATAGAAGAGCATGAAAAGAAGACCCTTGGAGAGCTATCCAAAGCTTCCTTTTCATCCTTCCCTTATCCATCGTCCTTCATCACTATATCACTTCATCTCTCATCAGTCCTACCCTCTTGACTACTAAATTTGGATTCCCTTTTGCCAAAGTTTCATGTTTATTGTATATTCTTGCCAAACACTACTTGTACAATATCATGTCCTCGCATTCTATGCCCTATATTGTGGCAACCTACATCCCTTAGCCTCACCATCCCTTGTCACTATTCAGCAAGTCATTGTGTCTATCTAACACATCTCACCCTGCGACTTCTATGGGCAAGGATTCAATAAGGTTAAGTTGAATCATGATCCGCTCATTCCCTGTCCTTGGGATTGTTGACATAACAAAGGTTAAATCATAACAACCATCACCACTGTGCATATTCGTGTGTGTCCTTTTGCGATTTGTGTTTGTGCATATTCATATGCCTTTTTGTGATTTGTATGTGTGTATATGTGTTGTGTTTTTAATTACATGTTAGCCTCTTTCTTTGTAATAGTTATAGTTACATTGTTTGTCATTTGTCTTTTTGTTTTGTCCTTTTTTGTCTTGTGTTTTTGTGCAATAGCATACAACAAACATGTCATCTTGGTTCCTTATATCAATGGTGCATTATGATACATGCTAACTGTACATTTTGTTTTTAATATTTTTATCTTTTGTGTTAGTCCAACATGCATTACGGCGAGCAGTCATCACGGTTACACATATCATGGTGCATACTGCCTAGTGCTACATTTAGACAAGATTGCTCAAAACAAAATGCCTCAAGACCACGACATCACAAACCCACACCCATCAACATCCTATCATCAGTAAATCATTTATCCCATCCAATTACCAATCTTGTCCAAATCAATCATCAACATTCACATCCCATCATCTATCAATCAAATCAAATCATCAAATTGAGCATCTAAGTCCACTCATCTATCCAAATCCAATCATCCATCCAATCACATCAACAACCAAATCACATCATCTATCTAAATCAATCATCCATCTCATCATCTAATCTAATCAAAATGAAAATAAAATCATCTACCCAATCAAATCATTTTTCAATCCAATCATCTATCCTTCCTCTAATCATATCTAACAATCACAATCACCATTAATCTAACATTTCTGCTAGCATCCATCAGTCATAATTCTCATCAATCCTAATCAATCACCTTAGGGTGTCCTTGGGGCATCGTCATCATCTAATCTATACAATCATTTCTCATCACATAACTCCCTTCTAGGGAGAGCTACATTGCCCCAAGGTCCCTACAGACTGTGTAGGCAATGCTCGGTCACATGAGGTGTCTGAGATCAGCTTGACTGTTGTTTTTGCATCCTTTATCTATTGGCCACTCATCCTCATATAATCCTACTCCCGTCATTAGGTCCACTCATTTAATCCTTGAGCTACAATCAATCAATCAATCAATCATCGATCCAATCAAAGCTCACAGCTCTCCTTGGCATGCGTCCTTGCCTGGGTTTCGTCCAAAGCTTGCGACATTAATCCATCAAACCAATCAAAGCTCACAGCTCTCCCTAACATGCACCCTTGCCTGGGAGATGTCCAAAGCTTGCGACATCACCCAATCAATCATTCAATCCAAGCCCGTAGCTCTCCCTAACATGCGTCCTTACGTAGGATATGTTCAACATTTGTGGCCTCCTTTATTATCCTCTGTTTACGGCTTCTTCCCTCAACTGGGGTACATCCACGGCTGTAACATTGTCCTCTTTGCTCCCTCGCATGTCTTTGCCAGGAGCATTATCAAACTTGTAGCTCGTTGATTATGTCGCTCCCATTCTTCATCATCCCTTTTCATATCCATCACCTTTCTTGCAAACTGACCCTTTTTTCCATTTATCCGCACATCCCACCCCTTGTTTCTCTTTCGAGTGGCCATCCGTATCTTCCTCCTTGCATGACCCCCCAATGGAGCATCACTTGTCCTAGCTTACTAATTCGCATGACTGTTTTCTTCTTTTAAGTCCTAACTTTACTAATTTGCACAACTGCGTTTTGCTTTGAAAGACCATTACTTCTTCAAATTGCAATGCCCTTTCAAAGAGGGGCAAAATGTATACGTCAAAAATTCATCGCTCTACCACTCGCTACTAATTTCATCCTCATTCCATACTAAATCCGCTTACTAATTGCTTTTATACCATAATCCATAATTTATTCTAATATACTACTTACATCCCCTTTACATTTCCTACACTAGCTCAACCTTACATTTACATCATACCACCCTTTGCATCAATCAATCACCCTTTTAACATCGCACTTAACCATTAATCATGCTTCCACAATTCTTAAAGTATTTAAAATTCCTCGCCACCTACACCGACTAACACTCCTACAAATCTTCCTAATTATATCCTAAACATCATTAACTTATCTCAATGGATTCTAGAAAGCTCTAAGATTCTTAAAGCCCCTCACCAAGCTTCCTCTAGAATTCTCTAGGAATTTTTAATTCCTAGAAAATTCCTCCACCCTAGATCTCCATCCTCCAAGGATGAAATCCAACCATTCATTTCCTCCATCAACCACTATTTAATCAACTACACCCCCATGCAAATTCAATCTTTCTTGGGAAATCTTTGAAATCTTTGGAACCTTTGTCTCTATCATCCTCAATCAAGCATTCCATCAATTCCATTGTTGTAAATTCTTGAGCATTCAAAGAGCAATCCAGCATCCATAGTCAAGCATCAAGCAACTCCAAGTCACTTTGAGCGCATCTACTTCGTCAAGGGAGAAGGATTCATTTGTTCTTTGAGGTATAACTTGTTTGTATTTCATTTTTTTTTGCATATGAATCCCTTTCTTCATTTGCTCATTCTTGAGGTGTTGTGTAGATTGGATTAGATTAGAAATTGTGATTTTGTTCATTGTTCATTGTTCCTAGTATAAAAATTCTATATCCAATTTTATACACATAGGGACATACTCTACCATTCACCAAGCATAGTTGTGGGGATTGGCCTCACAACAATTATATGAACAAGGACGCACTTGATTGTCCGTAACAACACAATATGCGAATAGGGACACACTCAACTATTCGCCTAGAAAAAGTAGTAAGACTTGGCTTCATTAAGTTTCCTCGATGGGATTGGACCTCATTGGACAACAACATTATCAGTAGTGGGAATTAGGCACACTATATCCCCAAGTGGGATTGAGCCTCACCTCAACTACTCATCAAGTTGAACTGGGTCGCCCCTGAACAACATTTTTGTCCTCTCATTTGCCACAGAAATGCAGTCTCCATCTTCACCTTCACTAGTGATCATTGTGTTTGGCTTTATGCTCTTTTTCAAACTAGTTTGCCATTGAAGCAATCGTCAAGTCTTCGAGCTAGCAACGAACTCAACACTCGTGGTTGTCTTCCATCCTCTTGTGGTCCTCCATCCTCCTCTAGAACTTGGCTCACTTAGCCAAGTCGAGCTTGATGATCGTTCTGGACCACAAACCACTTCATAAAGCTCTATCATGATTCTGACAGTGTTTTCGCGGTATTTATCACGTCCACTTGACTAGACCAACCACTCATCAAGTTGAATTGGGTCGCACCTAAACAACATTGGTCTCATCTCGTGTGTCGCAGAAGTACAATCTTCACCTTCAGTAGTGATCGCCGTATTTAGGTTTATGCTCTTTTTTGCACTAGTTTGTCATTAAAGCAATCATTCAGACTTCGAGATGGCACTGAACTCAAGACTGATAGTGTCGTCCTCCATCCTCTTCTAGAACTTGGCTCACTCAGCCAAGTCGATCTTGATAACCCTGTGGACCACAAACCACTCCATGAAGTTGTCTGACAATTTTGACAACATTTTCCTAGTTATTGTCACCTCCACATGGCAGACTATAAAGCCTAAAGTACACTTCGGGAGTACAAAAACAATTAAATCTAAAATTCAATAGGAGCTGGAGCGAAACACTTTTACAGGGCATTTTCGAATGATGTTGGACATCATGGCGAAGTTTCAACAAAATATTCCTTATAGATCAAAAAAATACAGAATTAGTTTGATTTCAGACAATTACAGAGGAAATATTTATTTAAAATTCTGAAGTTAAAAATTCTTTTATAACTTTTAAAACTTTATAAAAATATATGTTAAGCCCTAGTTTTTATAATATTAAAACATTACATAGAGATTTTATATTAAACATTTGATTGTGATTCTAAGAGCTTCTTTTGTGGGTGCTTATATACTTTCTGGGCAGCACCTCCTTTATGTTGTTGCTTCTTGTTATTATGCTCTTTCACAAAAGCTTTCATGACACTCACACTTCAGATTGGCAAACCACTCACTCATGCGCCCATATACTTCACACAAACACACCTTTCTGCAATCCTTTGATGTACGAACTTGCTTGTGTTCACTCAGGCTACCTCCTCTCACAAGCTTTAGATCTGCATAGGCAAAAAAACACTTGTTGTTGCGCTCCTCTAATCTCTTCGTGGCTCAAACATGGGTTGTTTTCTGAATATGGACTTTCTCTCTCCTTTACAGACACTTCACCTTAGACGCCTTACACACAACAAAACAATTTGAATTATTTCAACCAAAGGAAAAATTGGTCAGTAATATTGCGGATTGTTTACAGGGATTTTTGTCATAATTTCAGGCCAAATTTGGAGAAGTTGTACACAACATAGTTTTAAATCTTGTTTTTATATTTCCAACGAAAAAAAGGCCTCAAGATATCAGTGAAAAAGTTACACTCATTTTACTGATAGGTAAGTGACGAATTTCTCATAAGATTCTTTCAGACCGCATTCATAGATTGGCCCTCACTCTTCCAGACTCTCCCTTAAACTCTATTAACAAAAAAAAATCATACTACAACTACAATCTTACTAACAAAAAAGCACAAAAAAAAATTAAAGGAAATTCTCTCTAAATACATATCAAATTGTTAAAGAAGGTTCTCATTAATCAGGACAACCAACATCATAGTGGCGGTGCATCATCTTTAACACTCCATACAACCTTCCATCACCAACTTTCTTCGTGCTCTGACCTACTCTCGGCTCCCCCAATCTCATCCATTCTGATACCAAATGAAATCAACATAGAGCACACGAATCATTTTAATTTGTGATATAGAGAGATATTTATACAAATTCAAGGTTCAGCTTTTGATCCTATTTCCTTGGATTCAAACCTTATCACCTTTCGCTCATCTCTCAACCTCACTTTATCTATGTGAACAACTTAATAACAACTCCCTAGGATAGAATAACCTCTAACAACCTATGATAAATGTATCGAGCTAATTTATATAATCAAAATATAATACACCAAGTGTATCCTAACCTATACACTGGTGGAATAACCTATAATCCTAACATAAGATGTCTAAAACATATTTCAAACAAAAAGATTATTATTTCCAGCATTAAAAGGAAGAACATGTCATTTTGAGTGTTTGTGGCCATTTTTGAAGCTGGGTGACGATTGGAATAAAAGAGAGTCTTGGCAGCTATGAAACTCAATAGTAGTCAGAAGAAACAAGAGCCCATCAAATTGGGGAAAGCTAAAAACCCGTTTTCCTTCTTTTTTGCATTAAAAAGGGCTGTTTTTGAAGCCATGTGTCCATGGAAAAGCCAAGAAACGTTTCAGCCATGAGAGGGGCATAATGGATGGTGGATTGGCTGTCTAAAACATGGAAAAAGAAGAACTCAGACTCCCACAATGCAGCAAAAACAAATGCATTTGAGCTGAAGAAAAATGTTTGTGCTTAGATTGGGAAAGGCGTGAAGGTTGGAGAGATTGGAAGCCTTTCAGGAGGCCAAGTAGTCAATGGAAAGCCCTACTGATGGAGAATGTGTAGAGATCGTCCAAAGAATCATCTCCTATAGGAAAGGTGCAGACCGTTTGAAACAAAACAGGGGCAAAATGGTGAGGTGAGGAATATGGAGTTTGTCACTTCCAGAAAAAAGGAATAGCATTTTTCAAATGGGTTTTTGATCTAGTTGGAGGATCAACAAAGTTTCGGGAGCAAAGTCCTTCGTGTAGCAAGCAGCAGAGCCTCTACATTTGGGCCAAGTGTTTGACAAAATGTCTCTTCCATTGTTTGCTGTGTTTTCACTTTGAAAAGGATTGGAAAGAGTTGTTGTAGATTGTTTTGATGTTCTTAATGCCTGTAAAACATCAGCGAATCATTTTAGAGTAATTGAAAGGTTGCAACTGATTTGGGATCTTCATTATGGTGTATGAATGTATGAATTGACAATGCTACTCATTATTTTAGCATTATGAATGTGTTATTTTGGGAGCTATGTTTGAGACTTCATAAGCCCATGAATGTGTGTTGTGTGCAAGACTTGTTTCAGCTTCAAGGTTAAGACAATCCTTAATTGGAGACCCGATACCTTGACTGCATCAAATATCCCCTCATTTTGAAATTTTTTGGCATCTGTATGGGGCATTGTTCAAAATTTTGTAAGCTTTTGTGTACTCCTATGGCAAATATCTTTCATCCTTTAAAGTTTCTGATTTTTTTAAAGTTCGACATGTCGTCATTCTGCAGCTCATATTAATATTTTATTTCATTTAAAAACTATTGTTTGATCTCCAAATATAAATGGAGAGATTATGATGACTAAGCTTTAAAGAGTCATTTCTTATCTTGTTTCATATTATGTTTTTTAAGAAATGTTTCCGTTTTTTATGATTAAATATATTATTTAACCTTATTTTATATATCAATGAAGGCTAATTAAGAGATGTCTTGGGTTCAAAACCCCTCCATTTATTTATTTTATACAATTAGCCTTTTTAAGTTGTAAGACATTATAAATACTATAAACTTCAAAGAATTTAAGTCGCTTTTATTATTAATTTATTAGTAACTTGTTTTTTCTTTACTCCCTAGTATAGGTATGCACTTGAGTTGGGTCAAGCAATACGCATATCATATTAATATTTTTTTAGGGAATGTGAGAAATAAACAAAATAGTGATAATCGCAAATGACCAAAAGCAGGTCAACATTCAATTTTAATATATAAATATTGGGGAAAAGGTAACTTAGATTACAAAAAACACAAAAGAAACATAACAATGGGCTAAACCTGAAATGGTTGAATGTGGAATCATAAAATTTACATAGAAATAGTCTTGTCAACTTAGGAACCTCAAGGAAGCATGTAACTTATGAAAATGTACGCAGGAAATAATGATAGCAGACCAACTATGTCATATGTGTAGAGCAAGGCTCAAGCCTAAGGAACCAACAACATCACCATCTATCATCACAAAAGTGCCAATGCATGATCTGATAATGCTCATAGGGGAATGTTCAAGGTTGATGGGGCCAAGTTCGACAATCCTAACAAGAAGTGGAGCACTACTCCCCGTAGAACCTCTCCTAACATCCTTGGTTGATGAACCTCTAATGGTGGAGAAAAAACTATTAATGTGCACTTGCCTTTGTGATCTCGCCTACAAGTAAGGGCAAGCCGCACAACATCAATATGAAATGGATCCTAAGACGCTCTAGTAGCAATAGGCAAAGAGGAACATCGTCTCATTGATTTGTCCCCATCTGAATGTGAACCAGTCATATCCAAGAAGTGCTTATCATTTATGATGCCTTGAATGCACTGAAAGAATTACTCAGTGTTTCAACTCTAGGAGTCCCATGTAAAGACTTGTGTCAGAAAATGACAACCTCAGTGAAATGTCGATGAAGTTACCAGAATATTGAGAAATCAAAGATGTTGCTAACAACATTCACAAATGTGAGATTGTGTGGCACACAAAAGAGTGAGTGCGCCATAAAGAAAAGCAACATGGTTTGCCATGACACTGTTGGATCGTGCGCACACCTAGTATTGGAAGTATGACTTGAATCAGATGGTGGTCGACATTGAGGAGTTGAAGATACCTATTTTAAAGGAATTTCATATTCCCAAGTTTGAACAAAGCATCTAAGTGCTGAAAGAGATCAAACAAGATGCAATTGAAAGCGTAGGCACTTATGATGTATGGTTTAGACCATTGTTGTCAAAGTTGTCTTATGAAATCCACCCATTGCAGCATGCGCAATGGTTTGTTGGTGGATTATTGTCAGCATTCCAAAGGCAACATACAATGAAGAATTTCATTGATGCACATTAACAACTATATGTTACACTCAAAATTAAGGTGGCTCGGAACTTCGATATCAAAGATGGCAACACAATTGCAGACTTTGTCAAGAAGTTATGCACAAGAAGTGTCGAAAACAATATGGTGTACCACTTGTGAGGTGGATGAACACACCAAGGAGAATTGTGTCAAGAAAAAGATCTAGGTGGTGACATTACAATGCGAACCTGCAAAGGGGATCACAAAACGTGCAATTGTCAAATATCATAGCACGTGAAGCAAATTAATGTCACATGACTCGAATACACACGATACAAAACATTGCAAAGTCAAAGATGAGATTAAGGAGGCAAGAGAAATGGGTTTGTGTCAAGCAACCATCGTGCCACAACCACAATATCAAGGTGGATATCAACACCAGGGAAGTTATAACCAACAAGGTGGCAGGTCAACGCTAAGGAAGTTAAAACCAACATCAAGGTGGTAGGTTCAACCAAAGCCAAGATGGAGGTTATTACCAAAACCAAACTGATGGAAGTAACCAAAACCAAGGGAGAAGTTATAATAGAGGCAGGAGGTCTTTTGAGAGCACAAGAAGACATAGAGGCAGGGGACGAGGTCCCATAACTTGTTTCACGTGTGGTGAAGGTCATTATCGAAGGGGTTGTACCAAGTATCCAACTTGTCGACATTGCATAGGAGACCACAAGCCAGAGGATTGTGCTGAATTATGTCAAAAGATCATACAAAAAGATCAAGTGCAGAAGCTTACAGACATGATTCGGATTGGTCAGGAAAGAACTTAATTATAAAAGCAAACAAATGTGCAAGATGTTGAAGGTCCCAAGATAAATATTACTACGAGAAATGGGACGGAAATGAGAGATGTAGGGATGACCAATCCACTACTCCACAGAAAAATTGTGCAATGCAAACAAGATATAGGGAAGAATGTCTATCATGATGTGCTTGCACAGAAAGACATCTTGCAAGTAGCGCAAGAAATAATACAAACTCTACAAGGTGAAGTGCAAACAATAAGCGAGATGTTGGAAAAAGTAAAGTAAAATATGAATAAAACTACTCATCAAGGAGTTAGGGAAATAACAGAACTCCTATTGTTGAAAAACAAAAGGAGTAATGCCTTTGTTGAAATTGTGGCTTTAACAAAGTGTTGGGGATGACCAAGAGTCGGTTCAAGAAAGACCACGAGGGATGTGTTTAATGAAGAACACGCCCTACGATCATAATTAATCATTGATGCCAAGATCAATGATCAGGAGATGAACAACACGTTGATTGACATAGGTGCGCAAGTGAATCTATTGTCGGAGAAAGTGCAGAAGCGAATGGGAAAGCTAGTGTTGAATCCTTCGAGCAATATATTGTTCATGGCGAACAGAACAAAGTCAAGACCTATTGGAGTCTTGCGCTGCTTAGCGCAGACTTGGAGATAATGGGAGTGTCTTTTTCAATGGATTTTCAAGTTATAGAGATGGCTGAAGAAGATAATTACCCTGCGTTGTTGGGAAGACCATGGTGTTACGACAATCGAGCTAATGTGTGTTTTAAATAGTGTTAGATGAGATTTAAAATGGAGAGCAGAGAATTGTTATTTCCCTTGATAATGAACACCATGTAGTATATGTGGAAGAGGTGGATTATGATGAGGAATAAAACAATCTCTTCAATATGGCTGCACAAATAAGGTAGATGGGGAATCTATAGAAGAAGGAAGCCTTGAGTTGGACAACTTAGGAAGAAGTGTCTAACATTTCTAGCTAAGCATATGTACGTTGGGTGCGGGACACCTTCAAAGTAACTGGGCGAAAATGCAAAAATGTGAATAGTGGTGGTTCATCTTTAGCGACCAGTGGACTAATATGAAGCCGCAAAGTGAAGGAAGGGAAAAAGAAGGGGCCACAAATGATTCACAGGTGATCTCGTGCACAAAGAGGCAACCAAGTGAGTAACCTCTAGAAATGACAACCAAAGTCAAGAAACCACAAGTACAAAAGGTAGTTGAGATCAAGGCTGATGCACACAAGAAAGAAGGTGTGATGCACAGTGCCAAAGTACCAAGAAAGGTAGAATATAAACTTAAAAGAGGACATGCACACATAGGGTGATGCGCATACACCAAAGGTACCAAGGAAGAATGCATGGAGCATAATAAGAAACAAGGATGTTTGGACCAAGGAGGTTAAGAAAGATATCTCACTGAGGAGGCTAGTGTGCGCAGATCAAGGTAAGCGAATGACAAGTTGATAAAAGACTGCCCAATAAAGTCAACCTAATCGATGCACAAGAAAATAAGTAACAAGGATGGCACCCTAGAGAGCTATTCCAACAGAAGTTTGTTGGGAATAGGCTCCAACTGTTTTTCAAATGATGTGCGGGGGGAGGCTATAAATAAGGCATTGTTGCCAAGTGTTTACACTAGAATTAATTATGGATTACAATTACTCTAAATGGAAATGTAAACTATTGAACACTGATTTAGAATGATATATACAATAAAATACAGAGATCCACAGAATTTGTGAATTTGGAAAAAGTAGAAACTAGGGTTAGGGATAGAGAATTGTCCTTGTAAATAATTTATTTCAGACTGTATTGACTTTCTACGAATTATGACTATCTGAAAAGCCCTGCAAACACAGATGTATTAGAAAACAGTGACTCATTGTCTACTGGGACAAGTCTGCAGGAGGTAGACTGTAGTGCAGCGCATTGTTGTCTGTCTACTACAACTTTGTCCTACCAAGGTGTGCGTTGGATCTAAAAATTTGGGTTTGTTCGCCTGCGTCTTATATGCAACCTATCTCTATGCGGACCTTGAATTGATGCACGAAAGACCTCATAACCCTAATCCTACACAAACACACAAAAGGAGATCAAATGCAAAAGGAGGAAAAAATAGGGAAAGTGGGAATGGCCAAGCTATCCTCAAAAAACCCCTTGGTGATTGAGTGCTACCTACATAGCCCAAAGGGCTTCAGGCCGATGTAGTTCTCCCTTTAGGAAAGATCATATGAATGCAACTAGAAAATGTGATTAGAATGCTTGACAAAGGATGCCCTCAACCTGCAATAAACAATGTTAGACTTGGCCAAAGACTATAACATTGCAACAAAATTGCAATAGGGATCTTTGCTCAAAAAATAGATGCTTTTGAAATCAGAAAGCTAGGTGCCTTGTAGGAGAGTGTTAGGTCCTTTCAAGTGTGACCCTTGATGTGCTTTTATAGGGAAATATTTCGAATATTTCCGATAACCAACCTATTGATATGCGCAGGAAAACCGTTAGGAAACATGTCATTTTGAAAAGATGATCATTAGAACGCGGGAGACAAGTCTGCACTACTGGACAAGGGCATAGTGCGCCCCTATCTGCCTAGTGCGGACTTGTCCTAAAAGGACAGAGACTTATGAAACAAGAGTGATAGTAATGTATCTGTTGAATAGGGATGAATAGGGAAGTCTAGAAGATGTTCTCAGTAATTGCAAGACTTTGAAGGCTTTCTTAGAGGTTGCAAGTTATCAAAATGCAAATTGACCAAGCAAGGTAAAGATGTCAAGGACAAGCATTGTCAAGCATTTATTGATTAAATTTTAGTGTCTACACCAAGTGAAAATTGCAATACAAAAATATTTCAAGCTTTATAGTTTGTTTTGATTAACAAATTTCTTTGTTTTATGTTAATCAACATAGGCAATCCTGTAGATCCAGTCAAGGGATAAATCCATCGAGATTCTTATGCCAAACGTCTAAGTATCTCTAAAAGGGGTTGTTTGGCCAAGTGTGTCACAAGGGAGATAAAATCCCATTTGTACAAAGGGTTGGTATACAAAGCATGCAAAATGAATGGGGAAATAGAACTAAACAACTAGACAACCGCATTAGTAAAATCTGAAAAATATGGCATGGTAATTTGTTGCAAAAATGGGATGGTGTGCAAGAGGACTTTGCGAAAGATAAGTGCGGAGAAGGAAAGAAAAATGGAAGATTGGGTTGGCATGAATTAATGGGATAATGGAACAGCTCAAAGAGGCCCTAGAGTGTGTAAAGTGGCACGTGAAGTTTTTTTGTGGGGTAACATTTTGGCTGTGTTAAACCCACAAGGAACTACAGAAAATCAGATTTTTTTACTTAAACAGGTAAACACTAAACTTTTTGCGGACCATTTAGTGCCCTAAAATATGTGGTTAATGGCGAGTAACTAACTGCGGTTTTCAAGGCACCACTCGGCCCTGACCCAAGTATAAGGTAAACACGCTGGAAAGTTTTTAAAAACACGTCATTTGCATTGCTTTTCATCGCAATTTTTGGCTCTGCGTCAACCTTAGTCACAAGATTCGGCAATTTTTAGGGATAAAATACTAAATTTGCCAATTTTTAGGCAACGCGAAAAAAATCATCAAAGTTCAGTGGGATAATTATTACTAGAACTAGCATCTACACTTTTTCGCTATGTATCATGTCATATTTGTGGGTCTATGTGTGACTCATGCCACATCTTTGGGTCTACACAGGGGTTGTGTTCATCAGTCATGTTCGTGGAGGGAGTTGTGACTTGTGTTTGTCATGAGGGGTTGAGCAAGGATGGACAACAGAAAATGATAAAGCATAAACAATGATAAAATCTCAAACCCTAAAGTTTGTTCGCATTTATTATTATTTGTTTTAGGATTTAATAACAATAAACGATAAAGGTTGTGTTTGTCGTGTTTGTTATAGCCATAGGATTGCATTTACTTTATATAAGTTTGTTTTTTATTTTGTTTTTTAATTGTTATATTTTATTTTTATTTGTTTTTTTCCATTTGTTGTTATTGGCTTTTAACATCGAGACTTGAATTCTATTTTTAAATGATTTTTTTTAATATTTTTAATTATTCTTTAAAGTTTTTTCATTTTTTATAGGCTTTGTTTTAAATTTTTATGTTTTTTATTTTCATTCTTTCCGAATTAATATTTTTATATTTATTAATATTTTATCTATTGATCGAATTTAATGGCAAATTTTTTTGAATTTTATCCATTGGCGAACTTAAATCGAATTCTATTCTCATCGAACTCGAACTCGAACATTGTGACTTGAGCGTCTACTATTGTTGTTAATAATTAGAAGTTGCTTTGAGTGTCGTTTGATAGCCATGGCTTGTTTGATCGCCATTTAAGCTCGAGCCTCGAACTGCAGTTATAAACCGTCACACACAGGGCTTGACTCACGACTCACTCTATGCTTCAAAATGCTTTCAGTGTTAGGGCTTCAAAATGCTATGATTATGTTTGAACTTTGAACAACTAGTATAGGACTCGAGCAACGAGCTTTCAGGTTTTCTAACTTTCAAGCTTCAACAGACTATGTCACTGTTTCAATTTGAGCTCGAAGTCAAACTGCTTGTTGCCAACAAGTTCTAGGTAACAGTGAACGACTGAACTCTCTACTTGGGTCCTGCACATTCCTCATTTGATTGTAACTACTCGCTAATGGAGTTTAATTTTAGGAGATCTAAGTTAATTTATTGGGGTTAATTTATGTGTTTCAGATTATTTTATGAATTTATATATTTTTTAAAGTAGCGATAAAGTTGTCATGTAATTGTCGAGTCTCGAGTACGTGTCAAAAATTTGGGCTGCCGAGTAAGTTTTTTAAACTATGCATTTTGGCTCCATCAAAGTGGAAAAGCGCAACGGATGGTGCACAGAAACAAGTTGGATCCATAAATTTGGTGTGCAAGGTAAATTACGTGAGGAGAGGATAGTGCACATACCCAGGTATGCGTAAAGGAATAAATTGAAAGAGAAAACGATGGCCAGTAAGAGGAGCAAGAACACAATCAAATGAATTGGTAGGAAAGGTAATTAATGCACACAAATGTATTATATAAGGGTAACGGTGCATTTAAAACGTTCATTTGTAAAATGAAATGATTGAAGCAAGACGACGAAGAACCAAGTAGAGGAGAACCTTGGGACTGTGAGTGAGGGAAGGAATCGGAGAAAGAAAAAGTGCAAAGAGCATGTACACAGTAGTTGTAAGGGAGACATCGTGAGTTGCAAGTGATAAGGTCAAAGAGAGCCGTAGAAGGTGAAGTGAGACTAGTTAGGTGAGCAAGAGAAGGATTTTAAAAAGGGTTCTACAAACCTTCAACCATTTTGTAGGGAGCAAGAAAAAAGGCTCAAAGACCTACAATGGCGAAGGAAAAAAAAAACAATGGATGTAAGGGTTAAAGACCCAATTATGGAACATAGCTCGAGGGGTGAAGACAAGCAGGAAAAGGGAAGAGCGCATGGACCCGAAAGGCCACCATAAGCAAAGAAAAAAAGATATAGAGGACAAACCTCTGTTCATGACACCACTCATGGCATACATAGAGGCAGTCATGGAGGGAGAAACAATGATGACATGTTTAGGGTCTTGCGTGATAGAAGATTTTAATCATAGAAAGGAGTACCAAACGTTGTTGGGTACGAAGTTGAATACTCCAAGGGAAGAAGCCATGGTAATGTGTTACTTCGCACCGATGGGAGTGTTAGAAATGAATGAGCTACTATAATTTGGGAAGCTAGATGAGCTAGTGAAGTACTTGTTGACATGCACCAATGAGGGTAGGATGAGCATTCACAGGATGACAACTAAGGATCTCGGTCGCAAGGATAAGAAAGATAACCACTCTCAGGAATGAAAGAGTCAAAAACCTTGGGGCATTAAAGAAAATATCAAAAATCAAAAAAGTGGCAAGTATCATGGGGAAATCAGGGGAAAGCATTAAGGCAGACAAGTTTCCAACATCATCTATGAGAATTGTTGTGCAGCTTATTAGCTCCAAAGTTGTCACTCCAAGACAATGGACAGTGGTAACCAAGAAGGTCCTTTGTTTGGCATGGTTGGTAGCAAATAAGGGAACGATTTTCAACTATGCCAAGTATATTGCGAAGGAAGTGGTGATGGTGTGCGAAGATGCGCACCAGTGAGGAGATGAGTTTGTGTGGGGAAGTATGTTGATCTTACTAATAATTGAGGAGATTGGTGTTGCTGAGGGAAGATTTGAGTTCACACCAATGAGTGGAAATGCTTAACCCACAATGAGGTATGGGGAGTACACCTACAGTCATCAGATAATAGACGCTTACAGGAAGAGGATGAAAGCATGGTATGAGTGTGTGGAGGAAGCATTCAAAAAAGAATACAAAATACCACCAAAGATGTCGATACATAGTAATGGTTTCATTGTGTTGTGTATTGGTACATTACTCGTTGGTAACATCTAAGAGGAACGATGGAGAATGATCAATTTGGGCCAAGTTGTCATACATAGTTATTGCACAATATTTGTAGTGCGCATTGTATAGAGTGAGGGGCATGTTGAGACCAACAATGGTTATTGGGGCGATCGATACGCCAATGAATTAATAGAGGAGGTATAAGCCTCCAAGCAAGTCGGAAGTATTCGAGGATGAGGATCCAGATAGTGAAAGCCTAGAGATCAAGCCACCATTCTTTGCAAAATTGGGGTAGTATCAGTATAATATCACGCATTGAGACTATTGAAGAGGAAAGGTACAACACCAAGGAAAATAAGACAGACCATTGGAAGCGCCAGTGGTGATTGATGAAGATGTTGCACATAGGAGAGAGGAAGATAGAAGAAAACCAAGAACAAGTTGCATTGGAAAAAGGAAAACAAAAAATGATAAAGGTAAAGACACCTTCAGTATATGTGCAAAGAAGCATGTTTGGAGCAGTGATGTCAAGTGCAACCCCAAGTTCAATTCGAAGAGAAACTACTAGAAGATGAATACCAATTCAAAGAGAGACACAACCAGGAGTTCCAATTCAAGAACCTTTTGGGGAAGCCACTACTAATATGCGGGCTACTCAAGGGAGTGTTGGTCAACTTGGACAATCAACACAAGTTACTACTAGTGTGAGCCCTCAAGCTCCTATTGTAATTACTCTGATTGGACAAGAGGTTCTATGCCTAAGTTCGCCATTAGACAATCAAGGCCCACAAGGTCACAAGGATGTTGCGCACAAAGCTACAGATACAACTGCACAGAAAGAGGTACATGCAGAAGAAATGCAGCACACAAAGGCAAGCACACAAATAATAGAATAAGGCATAGGCTCCGAGCCAAGGAAGGAGGCTCAACAAGAAGAAACAAATAGGATTGAAGAAGGTGATGCACAAGGAGGGAAACAAAATGAAGAAAAACATTGTGCAAGCAACAATCAAATGATATGCAAGAAATAGGAAGGACACGTTCCACAAAAGAAGAGAGTCGCGTGATTGATATAACATCCTCAAGATTGTCCATATGGATGATACGGCACGAGAATGCAACCAAGAGGGCACTGAAAAAGTTGGAGGCTAGCTTTGATAGTCACATTCAATGACCAGAGTTTGAAGTTCCTGTGAAGACATTTGTGAAGGCCAAGGGACAAGAGGAAGAACTTGGTGATGATGAGGATGGCAAGGTGAAGGTGGTGGATCCTAGAATAATGACAACAGAAGTTGTTGGGTTAGTATGTTGAAGCTAGCCATGGAAATAACTAAGAGGGAAATGTTGGCAGACATAAGTCTAGAGGACTTGCAAGACAAAATGAAGAGGGATCAAGAATCTCTGAAAATGTATGAAGATGAAGTTCAGAGGCTAGTAGCATTGGTAGAAGCAGAACACCCACAAGTTTATGGGGTTGTTGACATGTTCAAGGATCATGGGGAGGCAATGACCAAGGGTATCAATGAACTCTCTTTATAAGTAAAGGAGGTCGGAAAGATATTCTCAAGATTCACATATGTGCATGAATACGTGGAGGCTAGAGTACGAGAAAAAATTGTCACGCATGGAGACATGATGAAATGCATGTAAGAGGTGGAGGATCAAATAGAAAGGGCAAATAAGTTTAAGAAAGCCCAAAAGTTGAAGGCAAAGATAGGAAAGACGTGCACGAATTTGGAAACATTATTCACAGGACTTCAAGAAAAGGTATTGGGAGAGGACGCTACTATGCGCACAATGTATGAGCAGCAAAGAAAATAGGTGACAACCATATTATCAATATATAAAAGTGATCCAGATAATAAAGTGTTGAAGATCTTGTGGTATGAAGTGCAGGAATAAGCGCCAAAAATTCAGTAAACAACAAATCAGTGGGATAAAATAGAAAAGGATTTAAATGAGAAAATAACCAACACATTGGTTGACCATGAAGTTGAGCTAGCCACAAGAGTCAAGTAATAGCTTGTCTAAGGAGAGACAAGAAGTGTGGTGTGGGGGAATATTGACCCTAGATTTGTACTTAAGTCAATAATACAAAGCTTATCCAAGGTTTCATGCATAGGTGAGACACATTAAAGACTCTTGGGTACTTGCAAAGTACATCTTCACAAATCATGCACATGTAAAGAAAAGGTTTGCACATGATACATGGTGCGCAGCATGCAGGTTATAACAAGCATAGATCAGATGGAAGAAACACACATGGACAAGGAAATCTAGTAAGGGAGAAGTTGACACATGGCACTCATCCAGGCAAGGTCGAGGTAAATTACCCAAGGTTCGATCCAGATTGGTAAAGGTATATGCAAGGAGGGCAAAGGAATATGCCACTACACAAATAGGTGGACAGGATTTAGAATGGAATATTCTTAGATGAACAATCAGTTGGCATGACAATTGGCCAAAGTGATGAGTTGGCAACAATTAACATGGGTCCAGGGGGGTCCATGAAAGTATATAAATATGGACCTTGGCCTCTCTTTTGACATCTGGTTGGATTGGACACTTTGGAGTTGTTGAGTCGATTTGCTTAGGAAGAAGTTTTGAGCTAGGGTTTGAAGGAGAAGGAAGTGTAACCTATGAGGTTAATACATAAAGATTGACCTTACATGGCGATCATTGTAGGTTGTATGATGTGTGCTTTGTAAGCTTTGTAATGAATGTAACTTGATGTAAATACAAAGATGGATTTTCTAACTGTGATGAGTCTTGTGATCTTGTTCTTTGTTTATAAAGATGATGTTTACCTCATGTGTTTGCTAGTTTAAGTAAGATTAACATGAATATATCCTTGTGCTTTGTTCTCATAACGGGGGATCTCAGTGATCACTTGCTGTGCCTCAAGTGAGCACTTGCGTCAGGCCTAAGTGATATGTTGGTGTAGTAAGGTTGAGTGTCCTCATATCTGTAGTGCAAGATCAGGTCTGTGCATGGAATGATCTAGAAAAAGCACAAACACTCCCTTTCTTGAATCAGTGTTCTGGCAATGGTTAAAATGTTCATTGTTTTGGAAAGAAAATGGAAAACAAAGACGACAAAAATCATAGTGTAGATAGGCCCCAAGAATCTAACGATTCTTGGATCCCTAACTCAGTATATCATTAAAATTTGTGTCTTTTCCTTCATTCACACATCTGTTTGATACTTACAACAGTCTTGTTTGCATCACGAAATCGAAATGCATCTCTAGAGCAAGTTTGGTGGCTTTTTGTGATTGGTGTATAGCAGTGTGCTTGTGATTACATGGAAAGGTCATGCTGGTCTTGACGTCTTGAAATGGAGAAATGGTTCATATTTCAGATAAAGATATTCAGATTTAATTATTTTTCATGCTTACAAGCTGTATTTCGTTTGCTTTAAAATATCATGCATATTTTGTTTGTTTAAATTCATGCTAGTGAATTTTGGAACTGATAATGCCAGTATGTTGGAATAAATTTGCAATGTGATAATGGGAAAATTAATGCTCTCGTCGCACTTAATTCCAGTAATTTGTCAGCATAAGAGATGGAAAACATTCTGAAAACTATGGCATCACTTGACCCTAACAAATTTTTAACGATCACACCCTCAAACAGATCTTCTTGGTGAATCTCCATGGTGCTTGTTATTAAGAAATTGAGATTCACTATCTATTCAATTACTTTCAAGGAAACAAATTCATTATATTTTCCATGTATTGGCATACAAACATATGAAGACTAATTTAGCAGCAACATCTGCTCCTTCCATAAGCCTACTAACTTTGACTTACAAGATCAAATCCAGCATCTATAAATCCTAGAAGTGCGTGAACAAACTAGTATGAACTGTTAATATTATTTCTAACGTATTGAATTCATACGGATCAATTTTACAAATCAGGCCCTTCAATCTGGTACACTAGAACATGTGTACCTAATATCATAGATTCAGAAATTGCCAAAAAAGGGCGATAAATCATGATATCGCGTGATCAGGGCACAAAACAATTTATCTTTCACTAAATCACGAGTTGATTTTTTACGATTACTTGGCAATCGTCACCGAGTTATCCCCCTCGACTCGCAAACTTTGTCAATAAAAACCCATGTCAAAAAAATAAAGTGATTTGATCATTTTACGGTGAGATGTTTCGATGTTTTCTCCAGCTGTGGGGCTCACTCACAGTGAGATTTGAATCCGGGCAATTGCACTATATTCAATCATTCCTTTTGTTATATCATGTGCTCATGCAGCTGATAGATCTATCATCTGAAATTTGAATATCAGCGACTCAGCAGTGATATTTGAATATCAGCGACTCAGCAGTGAAATAGATACATGCATTTCTGAATCTATGCATCTAGTGGCCAGTACAGTCACTTCAAAGCTTCAAGTTGAAGCCCTCAAGTGACTGTCATGTCTGATACAGTCATACATAAATGAATGAAAGCCGTATTCAAGTCTGATACAGTCATACATAAAAGAATGAATGCCGTATTCAAGTCTGATACAGTCTGATAAAGCCATAGTCAAGCCTCATACAGTCTGATAAAGCCATAGTCATCCCTGATACAATCATACATACATATTTGAAATTTGATATTACTGTTTACAACTTTACTTTGAACTTTGATGTACATACTCCGTTTTCAAGCCTCAAAGAAAAAAGTAACACAGACAGGGTCCAAAGACAATCACAGCATACAGCAGCAACCACAGGGAGTTATTTTATTTTTCATTATCTTTCTAGTTTCTAATATGAAATTTGATGTCTACTTCATCTTCTACTTCTTCCTTTGATTAACAGTTAAGTTTAAATTCTAAAACTTTTTTTTTAATTATCTATAGGATTTAAACTGCTTGTTTAAGAATGGCATCGACATCCGAATTAGCAGCTCGTCCTAAGCCTAAGTCCAAGGACCCTTCTTGAAAAGCATTGTGAAGCGGCAGCAAAGGGAAACTATGTTACGTGCAATTATTGCATGATGAAAATGAGTGGAGGTGTTTATCCCCTAAAATACCACATTGCACGATTATCAGGGAATGATGTGGCATTGTGCACACAAGCACCAGTTGAGGCTCAAAGAGAGACGGTTGCTTGCCTTGTGGCTTATGCAAAAAAAAAAAAAAAAAGGTTGATGCACTTGCAACACTAATGAATAGGAAGGCAGCGAGAGATTTTTGTGACATCGAGGTCTTTTTTCTATTGCCCCAATTCCAGATGGTCGGGGTCGAGGACGGGGCTTGTCCACTAAAGATAGTTCAACTCTTTTTTTTGTTCTTAGAAGTAGCCTTGGGTCACAATCTTCGTTTTAAGGCATCGCTTGGAACCAGGGACTGCACAAGGAAGCAACGATAGCTGTGGCAAACTTTTGATACTACAACATTTTTTTCAATGTGGCAAAAAATCCTTATTGGGAGAATTTGGTCATTGCATTGACCATTGTTGGGAAGGGGTTCAAGGCTCCTATTCCTCATGATTTGAGTGGCTCGTTGCTAGAAGATTCTGTGAAAAATACGCAAGCTCTTGTAGAAGACCAGAAAAAATATGGCAAAAAAAGGGATGCACTATTGTGTCTAGTCGGTGGACAGATATAGAAAAAATCGCACATTGATTAGCTTTATAGTGGCTTCAAGTGGCCAACTGGTATTCTTGAAGTCAATTGATGCAAAAAATGCAAGCACTTCGTGTGACGTGCTAGATGAGGTGGTGATAGGTGTGTAGAATTTTGTTCAAATTGTGACATACAATGCAACAACATATGTAATAGCAGGGAGACTTCTTAAGGAGAGGCACCTTACACTTTTTTGGACCTCTTATGCAACCCATTGCATTGATCTCCTACTCAAGGACATAGGAAAGATCTCATGGGTGAAGAATGTGATTGATGAGGCAAGAAATATCATCAAGTTCATCTACAATTACACTTGGGTGCTAAACTTGATGAGAGAACACACCAATGGAAAAGAGCTTATGCGATCGAGAGTCACACAATTTGCTACAAGCTTCATCACACTGCAGTGCATTGCGGCTTCACGAACATCTCTTAAGTAGATGTTTGAGTCACCAGTGGTTGAAGACTTCCTATGCTAAAAAGGCCGAAGGGGAAAGGGTCATGAAGACTACTTTTAATAATGTGTTTGCGAAGCGCATGGAGGAAATGATTAAGGTAACATCAAAATTAATTATTTTTTTATTTATCATTTATTTGTTATAAAAAAATCTTGATTTTTATTTTAAATGTGTATTATTTTATTTTAGGTGTTAGAGCCTATGGTTCGAGTTCTAAAGTTGGTGGATGGGGAGAAAAACCCAATGGGTTGTTTGTATGAAGCGATGGACGTGGTTGAGGAGGCCATAGCCAAATATTATGGGCAAAATCAGAGAAAATATGAACCCATATGGTGCATAATTGAATGGAGATGGAACAAGACACTCCACCGACAAATTCATGCAGCGGCCTACTACTTGAATCTTAAGTTTTTTTTAATTCCGATGCATCTAAGGCCGATTTGGAGGTTATGGATGGCTTCAATACATGCATAGAAAGGATGATACCTGATGATGAGACTAGAGATGCAATTATTGAGGAGCTACAGATTTATAAGAATGCAACAAGAAGACTCTTTTCTTCGGCTCTATGCGCTAAAAGAAGCACCTCTTACCTAAGTAAAAAGAAATAGAGTCATTTGTTTTGTATTTCCTAGTCTCGTTGCTCGTAGTCTATAAATATCAATAGAAGACTTCTTTCATTTATTCAAGCTGAGTTGACTCGTAAAATTATAAATCTCCTATTTGTGGATGTAAGGTGGCAAGATTATGGCGCAAAAACACCAAATATTCAAAGGCTAGCCATCTACATTTTGTGTCGGCCATGTAGCTCTTATGAGTGTGAACGTAATTGGAGCATGTTCGAAGCTGTTCATACAAAAAAACGCAACAGATTGATGACACAATGCCTCAATGACCTTGTCATTGTGTGATACAATCTTCGTCTTCGCATGAAACAAGTGGAGAGGATAGAGAAATATGATGCAATTGACTTAGATAAGATTGATCCATATGCCGACTGGATCGTTGATGATGCAGAGCTTGTTTATCACAGCGGAGAGATTGCAAACTTGGAGAGGGAGGCAAAAGAAGCAATAGCATCCGGGGTAGCAAAGGGAGGGGTTGTTGAGGAGCCATGTGATATCTTTGTTGATAATGTTGGCATTGCAGCGGAGGAATCTTTACCTTCCACTTCCATTAGGCAGCCACAGTAAACTTATTTTTGGCGCTAGAGATGAAATTTAATATATATATATTTGATATTTCATATGACCCTATGAGCATTGTAGTATGTAACTTTGTACTTTGTAGTTTGTACTCTTTTTTGGTTAAAAAATAATAGAAAATACACTTATGGCATTCTCTAATTCATTTCTCGTGTAATTTTACAAAGTTTTACATGTTATTTAAGTTTATTTTATGACTTTATATGTTTTTTTAAGTAGCAATAAAGTTGTCGAATAATTGCCAAGAAACTCCAAGTCCCAGTCAAAATTTTGACCTGCCAATTAATTGCTGAGTACAGGTTTTTGAACTATGCCTAATATCATACCAAGCACATCCAAAATGCCTTTAAAAGTATTGGCTAGTACAGCTCTACAATTTCACATGTCTCCACCTTCCTTTCTATAATTATTGATTGTCTTGCATCAGTTGCTCTGGCACCTATACCATAAAGGTAGCACTCACATATTCTCTCTCCTCCTTTGCTCAAAATAATGATTGTGTATTCCAACGAAGCAATTATTTGATGATTAAAGAGTCTTTCAACAAAGCAATGATTTCATGATCGAAATGATAGTCTCTCAAAAAAGTAATGATTTAATGATAACTAGCCATAAATATCAAAAACAAAAGTATAAATGTAAGGAGTCAAAGATAAGCTCCTATCAGAACATAAATGTAAATGTATCCTAGACCCAAAAAAGCTGCTATATGTGGCCATATACCTTTCTCTCCATCTCTGTGCCTGTTTATCTATCTTCTACCTATCTACGACAAAAGCTGCAAATTATCTGTCAATATCTATCCACCTCACAAACCTATTGTGTCAGCGCACTGTCACAAAACAACAAGGATCCGACGGGATTTTGTCCTACTAACTTGAAGTCTGGGAAGTATCAGTGCAACCATTGGAAGGATGATAAAGAATCACTGAAGCCTGTAAACAAGCAATAATATCTACCTTGGATTACCCAATAGGCAGCAGGTGGAAAGTAAAGTCACTCTGATACTCAACTAGGAATTCACTCTTTCCTCAAAAGTTGCATAACACCAAAAAAACCTAGATCCTGACCTATCTATGTTTGCTGAAAATAGATCTTGTACATGACCATCAGCAAAAGCACTTAATGTAATAAACATTACCGTCCAAACTTGACCACCAAAGACAATATATCTGAATATAACTACATACTACAACTACATTCCCAAAGATAAATGAGCTCTCTATCTCCATGAAGAGCTTGTTCTACTAACACATGATGATTCTTCTCAAAGGAATTAACAAATATTCAACTACTACATGCGTTAGATCACATATACTATCATAAAAATCCGGTTATCTACTTATAACCCATCATCACGGTGGTAACAAGCATTGGAGAGGTACACATTTGAAATAATCAAGCGAAGAACAATGGTAGTTGCCTGGTGGTACAGAGGCATTGATCTGTCCGTGTAAGGAACTACGGACACTTCTATAGCAAGATGTATGAATGTGAATGTGAATGTGAATGTGAATTGAATCTCTTTTTTCTAATATAATGTTGATTTAATATCTAATGGCATATTATTTTCCTTTTGCAAACCCCTAATAGAAAAAAGCTGGATAGTCACCTTTCAAATCTACATTAATTTAATCATGCAAGCAAATAAACTCCACTGTGGTGAATTTTAGTACTAAAACATCTATAGTAAAAGTTGACAGTATCAACTTACATCCCCTCCAAACATCACTCCAAAGGAAGGATCATATAAATGCATGCATTTCGCTATATGGCTTAATTACCTCAAAAAAGGTTGATAGACATCTTCATTTGATAGTGAACTGTCATGGAAGATTTTTGCTCGCTTTGGGTTTGCTGCCAAATGAAAATAAATAAAATCATGATTTAGATCCTATCTTGCATAGGATGTGCATTAGTAGAAGATAAAAAGCATTATACTTTTACCTGTAAGCATTTCATCGATAAGAGCAAGTACATATTCTACAGTTTCTTCTTTAGTAATGTCACACAAAATAGAAACAAAGACTCGAATGTAAGCAGAGCCATCCTGTAAAAATATTTTTGGCAGTTAATGTTACAACAATCGACCAAAAATGACAATGTTACAACTTCAAATATTAAGAAAAAAACTCTTCAAATTCTCAATCAATGAACATAGTACAAGATCTTAAATGAAAGTTTAAACTTAAGGAGGAGGACCTAGAAAACCTTAAAAAGAGAAACTTTGGGTGCTCGGTAAAGACAAAAACTTTGTAAGCATAGTGAAGACATTCTTAAGCCTATTAATGACAAATTTTCAAGCAACACAGATGAAATCCAAATGCCACTTAAGCATGCGAAATTAGATGGTTTCAAATGAAGTGATAGACTACCCCCTAAGAAGAAATAAATGGGCATTGTGAAGGGACAGAATGGACCAAAATTGAAGGATATAAATATGCCCAAAGCCTCCACAAACTACCACAACACTCGTGGCCTAAGGCCTCTATTAAAGTTCAACTTGCTGTAAGAGGTGCAGCTACTGAGTTCGCTACAAAGTTTTTAGCATTAGTTCTGCAGCTAATGCCTATAATAATGAAATTCTGCTTGATAAAATCAAACCGTCAACATGAAATATATCAATCAATTCTAGCTGATTGATTCCTCAAAACACAATGGAAAGAATGACAGGCATATCCATAGTTGATTGAATACTCCAGAGTCGAGACACAATGAAAAGCTTCACAGTAATATGTCCCTAGTTGATTGAGTAGGGTTGCATTGCACTATAACCCTATTCTGGCATCTTGTATTCATGTGTTTCTGGTGCAGGGGTAAGTTGTCAACAATTCTTTTTTTGCTATTAAAAAGGGAAATCTATATCAATGGATGGGGGAAAAACCTGCAAAATACAGAAATTGTCAAGGTGAACATCTAAAATCAGGAAATTTTGTTGTCCAGATTATCCAAAAACTGGGATATCATCAGACAAACAAAAATCTCAGAATTTTAAGGTTCACCCAAAGAACCTTAAACACCCAAGGTTGCAGACAATACTCGAAGTCATTAAAAATCATAATCTAAACAAAACGTGTCTAGTATACTGAAATTAGAACATAGAGAGTAACATAGCCTAGTAAGACGGGGCTGCATGAGTATGTGTCACCTCATCACAAGATAAACTACCAATAAACACCACAATTTCTGCGATATAAAGACATTTTGATAATTTCAAATAAAGAATGAACTAATAAATCCGTTCAAAGTATGCTAAAGAAGAAAAGGTTTTCACATTAGGTCAATGTTAAATTTCCTCTCACATCATCAATTAGGGCCGCTTGAACATTTTCAGGCCTGTGATCATAGCGCCTCAACAATTGTAGGCATGTCCCAGTGATCAACTTTGCTGACATGTATGTTTCCCATGGTATATCCCTCTTGAGAACCTGAAAAACATGAAAGACTGACACATGTTTAACATAAAAAAACAAAATAAAGATAACAGTCTGTGATGGTAACTTACTTTAAGCTATAATTTTATGATACAAATAACTTTTTGAAACACCTAAACACATTTCAGAAGAGAACTCCATTAATAAAAACAAGTGCAAATACATGCAAGTCAGAGAGAAAAGAGTGTAAACTAAGAGCTACAGCAGGTAGTCAAGTTCTATGGCCGATTTGACTAGTTAGTTCACATAGTGGTTTAGATTGGTCAAACAGCCATAAATGAATACACTTGACAGCAAAGATGCAGGCAATGAGGCATGTAAGAATCTTGATTGTGACAAAGAAACATCAACCAGGAAGGGAGATGGACAATTAGAAGCCTGTGTTTTGCAATGGATGAGAAACCTCACAAAACCTTTCAGTTTCTAGATATATTGAAATAGAATATAATCATCACACAATATGCCCAAGAAAGAACAGGAAATGAGAGAGAGAGTTCCATACCCTCATCTTGCAAAAAGCATATGCAAAAAGAACAACATCGTGGGATAGAAAAATTCTGATAACTTATGGGAAAATGGCCCATATCTGGAAGCCAAAATGACAGCGCAGATCCTGACATTCTTTTCTGGACAGTGAAAAACACTGTGGATGTCTCAAACCTGCAGAAAGTAAACTGGTGATTAAGTCGGTCAGGGAAGCTATTTTTCCCAAAATGGATGTGTTATCCATAAAAGCCCTAATTTGTAAGTTGAATGGGACTTGGCTTAAGGAGAATGAACTTAAAGCATGGACAACAAAGAACCGGGTAACCAAAGGGGGTTTCAGCATCAAAACGGGACCAAATAAATATTTTGTGGTGGTGTTCTCATTGGAAGAAAATAGAATTGTGATTTTCAGAGCTTTTTATGAAACTGTGGACTCAACTGTTTGTTTTCTTACAAACTTTCCCCACAGAAACACCAGTTTGATTAAGGCCGCACAATTTTCCACTTGAATTTTGGGCAGAAGCAAATCTGGAATTAATTGGTAGAAGTTTGGACAAACTCGTATATCATCTGCAGCTACCAGGCAAAGGTCCACTTTTTTCCTCTACTAGAATTTGCTCCCAACTGGATCTTAGAAAGCCACTGCCAAAAAGAATATGGCTGCAAACAGATGAAGACACACTAGATGATCAAGCAGTTTATTTTGAGTGCCTGCCATTTCACTGCCAAGTCTGCCATGAACATGAGCATATGGAAAGAGATTTCCCCCAGGCCCCACATCCATTGAAGATGGAAAGTAGGGTTTTAGAGAGGAGATAAGAAAACATGAAACCTCCTAAAAGGGGAATAGAAAAGCAAGATGATATATTGAGACAAGAAGCAGTGGAAGAACCCATGAGGGCAATGGAAGCATCCTATCCATCAGAAAGCCCAAGGGAACAAGGAACAGAAGATGCAAGAACGAAAGAGGCAAAAGGAACCCGCTCAACAACCAGTGCAGGCGGAGACAGAGGAAAAGGAACATTGCGGAAAGAACAGAATTATTCAAAGGAAAAACAGCAATAGATCCCCAGAAGGGAAAATCAGAGGCTACTCCCAAAGCTAGAAAGATGGCATTAAACAGCAGGAAAAACCCAAATGGGGCTCCTTGGCATAGAGGAAGGAAATCAGAGGCTGAACCAAGAACATTAGAGGAGCAAAACCTAGAGGAATCAGGAAAACAACAAATGATTTATGAGGCCTTAGATAGAGTAATAACCAATGGTGATGAAGACTGACGGAAATTCAGGAAGATTACTAGAAATATGGGGCCCAAGAAAGGTCCAGTGCTATTTAGCAGAAATGGAAAAACATTGGATAGAAATGAGAGTCTTAACACCACGTAGAATCTTTTGAATTCATTTTGACCAATGTGTATGCCACTAACCTGACAAATCAGCAGATTTTTCTTTGGCAAGAATTACAGCAGTCTTTTGAATTCATTTTGACCGATGTGTATGCCACTAACCTGGCCAATCAGCAGATTTTTCTTTGGCAAGAATTACAGCAGCTTAGGGACAGAAATCATAATCTGCCCTGGATCCAAGGGGGCACTTCAATCCTACCTTAAGAGCAAATGAAAATAGGGTGGGTATATATCCAACCACAGCTCAAGATAATTTAACTTGTTCATCACGGATTTGGGCTTACAGACACTGCACCATCAGAAGGCAACTACACCTGGCACAAAGGCTAGATAGATTTATCCTAAGCTACGTTGCCAAGAAACTGAAACGGGTCCGAAACGTGGAAACATGGATTTTCAAAAACCCTTGGTTTGGAAACATCCATAGAATATACTATAAAAAATATAAATATATATAAAATGAATGCAAAATACTCATTTTTAGTCTATAAAAGGTAAAAACTTAAAAAACATAGTATTCATGAAAGTTCAAAACATTCAACTTGTTTAATATATCCCATGTTCATGAATCATGTGGCATATCATGTGTTATAGCCCAGGTTCAAACTTCAATGACAAAATGTAAATTCAAATGATTATAATCTAGAATAAATCATCTATCATGAATGCCACTCCCACTAGCTCCACCCTCCACCCCTTGTGTAGAACTCCCTTGATTGTCACCATCGAGACCAAGTAATGAAAGTTGGGTGCAAGTAGCTATAGAAGCATCCAAGTCAGTAGTCTCTAGATGAATATCCCAAAGTTTGTTAGGCCCTCTAGTATATTCCTCAAACTTGTGTGTACAAGAGGCACAAAATGGAATACACAAATACCAAATCCTCAACCTTCTTGGATGCCAACTTGTTTCGTTTAGCTGAGTGGATAAAGACAAATGTTCTCCAATTCCGCTCCACTAAAGAATTACTAACCACCTATTACAAAAAAAGGTTGTTGGAAATTTCAAGTTAGTAACAATATTTTTTTCTCCTTTAAGTTGTTCCTTGTTGCTCCTTGCTTCTAAATTCCTCTTCAAGTTGCTGCTAAATTTCTCCTTGCTCTTGTAGAAAACAACAATGGCTGCCTCCAAACTCTTCCTTGTTGCAATAACTGACTCCTAAATCCCTCCTTGCTCTTGTAAAAAACAGCAATGATGAGAGTGTGTGTTTTGCCATTACACTGAGTGTGTTTATATAGGTTTAACATAGTGTGTTCTAGACAATTTTTTTAAATTTTAGCTGTTTTTTTACTTGGTCAAAGCCCTATGCCACCGAAAACACCCAGGCACGTGCCGCAAAATGTACAGTACATTTTTGGCACATGCCCGGGCATTTCCGGTAGTGTTTCGTACCCAATGTGATTCCGGGCAGGGGGGAGGGGAGGGAGTGTTTCCCTCCGAACGTAGATCCTAAGTGATGAATGGCCAACTGATAACATCAGTTTATCAGCCAGGATTCTGAAGGCAAGTGGATCAGACCATTGGCTTATATAGGTAGCCATAGAAAAGGAGTGGGCCCCAAAACGATGTCCATTCAGATTTTAAATGATGTGGTTCCACCATACAGAATTCAAGGATAGGATCACAGAGTCATTGAAATTAAATGAATGTACCTCTATCTTCACCAGGATCCTGCATGCGCAATCTAGTTTGCAAGCTAAAACAACTCAAACAGAAGTTGAAGAAATTGAATAGAGAAGTGTTTGGTACTATTTTTCAAAATAGGGAAACATTGGAGATCAAAATGAAGACAAATCAACGAACGATTCAAAAGAACAGATTGTCTAAAGAAATGCAAGAAGAGGAGAGAACAATTGGACAAGATCTCGGGTGGGCCCTATTGGAGGAGGAGACTTTTTAAAGGCATATCCAGGGTCAGATCAAAGAAAGATATGATAACAAATAATTCTTACGTAAGACTGCAGCAGCTAGGAGAAATCAGAATAGGATCAAAACCCTGTTTGGACAAGATGGACCCACAACTCAAGCTCCATCTGAAATAAAAAATAACGCAATAAAATTTTTCAAGACTTTGCTGTCAGATCCAAACCCAGCTTATAGAAAGGAGGAAAAGGAAAGAGTATGTATGCAAATACCTCACATTATCTTAAAAGACTAAAATAAATTTCTGGAATGATCAATATTGCAAGAGGAATTGAAGAATGTAGCATTTGAGATTAATGGAAACAAAACCACAGATCCAAATGAATTTTTGGCATGATTTTACAAAACAAAGTTGGGATATTATCAAGATAGATGTTCTCAAGGCATCAAATAAGAAAAGGGCATCAAAAACAATTCTGAAGGTTCCTTGCCCTAGTCCCCAAAAAATGCCAGACAAGTTGATGCTACAGACCCATATATTTGTGTGACACCTCTTACAAAATCATTTCTAAGGTAAAGATTAACAGATTAAAAGGATTACTGTCAAGAATTGTTTAAGATGAGCAAAGGGGAGTCGTTGGCAGATTTTAGATGGAAATGTCTTCATCCATGAATTGGCACACTCAACTTCGAAGAAAAAGCAGCAGCGAAAGGTTATGACAGACGTGATTGAAACAACTGATAAAAGTGCAGAGATGCTTTGGATTCTCAGAAAAATGGTGTCCAAGGGTGCAAGCTCGTGTTTCTGCAAAAAAAAATCAGTCCTTGCAAAAGTTGTACCTGCAGAATATTATGCTAGACAAAGAAGACTAGGACAGGGAAACCTCCTATCTGCCTATTTATTGATGATAACAACAGGGGCCCCAGCACAGAAAAACCTATGATGGCGACAAACTGGAAGGATAAAAGGACTCCCAGTCACGACAAGGCATGCCATTTCACACCAACAGTTTGTGGATAAAACAATTTTGGCAGACCTACACAATAGCAGAAGAAAGTAATTTCAAGAGCATTCTCAATGACCATGAAAAAGCTACAGGGAAACTGGCTATTTCATCTAAACATGTTTTTTTTCTAAATACTCATCCAAGACTACAATCAGATATAAGTAGAGTACTCAATTTTGGTATAGAATCATCTCCAAGTAAATATCTTGGAATTCCCATATTCAAGGTTAGAATGAAGAAAGTGCTCTGCAATGGCAGGGGAAATGGTTATCAGCAGCAGACAAACTTCACCTCGTTTCCTTGGTATTACAATCTCTACCTATCTACTGCATGTCGGTTTTAGAGATCCCTAACTCAGTCAAAAACACAATTCAAATCACCCAGAGGTAATTCCTGTGGCAAGGTGCAGAGGACAGAATAGATTGCCTCTGCCAGCCTGGGGATCAGCCCACAAACCAAAGCTTTGGGTTGGTGCTGGGTAAAAAGAATTAAGGAAATGATCAAACCACTCGAGGCAAAAGTGGTGTGGAGAATCTATAAAGAAAAGGATAGACCTGGAGCAAATCTCTCCAAAGCAAGTATCTGGGTGATATGGAATCCAACACAATTTCCAAGGTAACAGCCTAAAGGGATCTGGTCTGTAAAACTTCATTTCCTGCAAGGAGATTACAACAAGTTATCTAGGTGCAATACCAAACACGGAGGGGAGGTAAAAGATTGGACAGACCCATGGCTGCCAGGAGGCCCGGTGGTAGGGTGAGACTTCTCAGAAGAATGCAAGAAATAACAAAAAGGGCATATAGAACAAACGTGATGAACTTTTGGTGAGGTAGAATATAACAATAGAATTCATAAAAGAAAATGGGATCAGGTACAGACTGAGAGGCAGCACTGGAAGAAGAGGAAAGAAGATTACAAGGCATCCTGAATGCCTAAAACATCCTCTAGGTCAAGGGAAGGACACCCTTACCTGGAAGAAGGATTAAAGGGCAAGTAGTCAGACAAGAAGGCTGCAAAGTTCAGCAAGGACAGGAAAATAATTCGAAGGGGTCTGGAGAATCATTTGGAAAGCAAGCAACATGCCTAAACTAAAAGCGTTTAGTTCACTGGCAATAAAAAGACAAAATTTTCAACACAAAACAGCCTAACAAATTAAGGATTCAAGGGACCATCATGCTGTCCTCTATGAAGACAGGATGAAGAAAGCAAAAATCGCCTCCTTATAGAATGCAGCTACGCACTGGTTGTCTTTGGTACAGCAAAGCAAAGAAACAGGATAGGTATGGGCCTTGTCCCCCCTAGAGGCTCCAATAGAAACAAAACAGAGAAGTTGAAAATAGACAACATTATAAACCCATCATTTGCCTGGATAGAGAGAATTCAACGTATAGTTCAGGGGTGACAACTTAATATAGAAATAATTCGACAGAAGTTCGATATAAAAATGAAGGAACTAATATTAAATAAGATATTTACAAACCTGTAGAGCAAACAAAAGCACAAGAAGAGCAATAATAGACAGCAACTAAGATGGGTATCCCCAACAGTGAGTAAACTCAAATTGAAAATTGACAGGACTGCTCAAGGTAATACAGGAATAGCAGGAGTGTGAGGTGTTTGCAGTAATGATCAAGGCAAACCAGTGTTTGCTTTCAGTATGAATTAAGGAAGATCAACCCATCAACCCATGCTGAAAGAAGTTATCATATTTTATCTATCACCCATGTATACAGTGAAAAGCATAAAGCTGCAGACATGTCGGCCAACATTAGGAGGGGATTAATTCACAGGGTAGGACAGGAAAACCTAGTCGGTGATAGACTGGAAAAGGAAGAATTCAGGAATCTCAGGCAACTTCTAACTGGTCAGGAATGTAGCCACAATGATGTTGAGGAAACAGTTTAAAGTTGCAGCAATGAGTGTTGCAATGCTCACATTGACTTAAACAACCAACATCAACTCATGCCTCACCCGGAGCAGTTTAAGACTGATTCAAGATAGGTGCACCAGTTACCTTTCTATGTTTGCTTTAGGAACTTAGTTTTATTCTTATAGATAGGTGCACCAGTAAATGAATATGGATAGACAATGGTATTTTAAATTATGGTTGCCATGTCATGTTCACTGGATTTAGAATCTGCCGGACTGACTTTTGATATTATGAGAATATGATTAACTTTGCATTATCTGATAAAACAGAATAAAAAGTCCAATAAAAATTTACAGCAACAACCCTTTAATTTATTTGTCCCAAAAATATTATACGTTTCAGATAGCAATAGCATTCTTTCAGTTAGACTAATTAGAATTCAAATCAATGGAGGAAAGTTTGTTTATTGAAGCAAATAACAAAAACATATAAGCATTTTGCATTTATCAGATTGTCACGGACATTTCAATCTAACTCTCTCTACAGACTTTCACTTGTTATTCTCATCAGGATGTGGTCTCATAGCTACAGATATGTAGCCCTGTAAATACCTTACACTTAAGGATGTATATTTTGCTGGTTTTTGTCTTGTGTAGTTATTCATGTGCTGCATTGCAGGATATGCTTCGGTCAATTGTTTTTACTGCTATCATAGGTAGCTATACTTTTGAGTCCCATTGTCCTACTTTGGTGATGTGGAGGCCTGTCTTCCGGAGGCCATAACATTTGATCCATAAGTCTGTTTGAACTCTTGTTTGCGCCAAAACAAAGGTCTCGAAAAGTTTAATTCAGCCACAAACTGCTATATCCAGTTAGGGACATTTTCAGAATTTTTTGGAGGCTATACATGACCATCTAAGGGTCTGAAACTGCATTTTATATATTTTTTGGGAATTTTTCATTTTTAGAAATAGAGTATTTTTGTAACCGGACATGGTCTTGAGTTGAAATTTGTCCATTAGGTTAAGTTCAGTGTTTAGAGGATACGTCGAGATTTTTAGGCCCATCCGAGCTTGCATACAAAACTTACTAAAAATAGCGGTTGAAAAATTGTTAGAAGATGAAAGTTAATAAAAATAGCAATTTTTAAAAATAGCATGGGTCAGTTAGCTTTAGGTAGCTTTTGATTTATTTAGCTTTTTTAATTATGCATGTCAACTCCAGTTTCGAGTTAAGCTTTATTTAAAGAATTCATTCAATGAGAATCAGCAGAGAAGATTGCTTTCATGCAATTTCTTAGTTTTATGCCTATTGATATTTTGTTTAGCTTCATTTGGTCATTTGTGGATATTATTATAATTTCTCTCTCAAACATTATAGCTCATAAAATGAGACAAACCCCTTCCCAAATATAAAATTAAAAGCAAACAGTTTGCCAACTCCTTGGACCATTCGGCCAACTTCTGCCCAATAATCTTTAAAGATCGTTGTTTAATGTACCTTTAATTATGTTGTGTAGTTGATCTGCTTAATAATCTCCCCTTTTGTTGGCTGCCAATGACTGTTTGATAGGTACAAACAAGCAACAGATGCTAACTTTTAGCTATCAAAAAAACTAAAATATTAGATTAAGGACAACAAGGTAATTAGAGACTATTACCTCGCAGCCAATAAGTCATTCAAGGCCACTATGGGTACTACATTATGTCACATGTCCAATCTCTAAGTTTGGCCTTGTGCATTCATCAAAGTTAGCTTGGTGCATGTACCCAATCAAATTTTGGTCGGACCAGGTATGCGCACACACCTTATACACACACCATCTGCATGGACACACCGGATCACACACAGCATGTGTTTGGAACACACTCTAAACTCGGGTGTGTTTCCCACATGTTAAGTGCACTTAACCCATACTCACTATGTTAATCACTCTAGTGGCCCCAAAATTAATTATTTAGTTCCCCCTTTTTCCAACACTGTCCTTACTATAAAAATCACTCTACTGGCATGCCCCTTGGGGGGCCTCCTCTCTAAATTTCATGCTTCCTAAATTGTCAAAATATCCCCTATTTAATTTCATGACAACTGGCCCTTATCTCTCCCATGCATATGGGACTTTCCCACCACCTTGCATCCCTCCCTCTCTTATGTCACCATATGGATGATTAAGGAGGTATGGCAGCATCATACGGAGCATCTCAGCTTGAAAGGTATGCCTCTCCATTTCCTGCCCTCTTGCTTGGTCATTCATTAATCTAGTTTGAATCTCTACTCTGAATTCGCGATGTGGACAAATGGGTGCCAGTATTATTTCTGTCTGGTGATAATGGGCATTAATAAGCTGAATCATTTTTAAAAAAGAAAAAAATTGCTATCAATGATAGTCTCTTTGAGATTGTTTAGGTCTCTTTATAATTCTGCATAGTCTTCTTCTCTTAAGAAAGGATTTTTGGAGCTACTATGGTGGAATCTTGGGTAGTATGAGATGTTTGGAATGTAATTTTGCCTATCGGCACTCTCCCATCCTGCTTTCCCCATTGTCAAATGCCGGTCAATTTGCAAATTTCCAAAAGAAAACATGGTGTTTAAACTCTTTCTGAATGACCCTAGTCTTGTTTGGAAATGGCTACTTTGCATTCTGTCTCCTAGTATACGTAATGGATTGTGTAATTATCTCCAAAAACGTTAGTTTTTGGTTTATTTTCAAACCAGTCAATCTCTGAATTTCTAGCTTGTAAAGGGTCCCTGTTTTACTTTTGTATTTGAAGCTTGGCCTGGTCCAAGAACTATGCAAAACTGAAAACCAGATTGACTTCTATAACCCTGGACCTCACTAAATTCTGGGTCTGACACATTGATGACTTAAACCTATGAATGAAAAACCTGAAATGTCTAAGCTATATGCTCCTGATGAATATTTATAGAAATGATCAACCCAAAAACAATGAAAATAAAGAGGACAAGCAATGGCCATGCGTACTCTAACCTGCTAGGCTACTTCTGTCATCTTTTGAGTTGTAAACAGGGCTCAATGGCCTTGCCAATGAATATGGAAGGGAAAGGGTCTGCCAATGTGGGTGAAGGTTCTGGTAGACGCATATGCTCAAGGCTCTCCAATGGGAAACAATCTTATGAGAACATAATAAGGGAACATAACAAAAGGACGATAAACAAGTTTTCTTGAAGGATGTTCATTCGCCTTTTGTTGGTCTTGTTGAAGACTTGAAACTGAAGCAGCTACTGGAGAATGGTGTGCTCTTGGACAGAAGCACAAGGATGATGGCAGAACAAGCATTGGAGTTTTGGAAATGCAACCCGATTGGCGGCATAAAGGATGACAAGCTGCTGAAGTGGGCCTCCAGTAATATATTCATAACACAGATATCTGCAAGGTTGGGTGAAGGACTTGGAGGATGTTCATTTGTCTTTCGTTCGTCTTGTTGAAGACTTGAAACTGAAGCAGCTACTGGATAACAGTGTGCTCAGGGCAGAAACACGAGGATGATGGTAGAACAGGCATTAGAATTTTGAAAAAGGAACTTAAGTGAGAGCATAAAGAATGAAAAGCTGCTGAAGAGGGCCTCCACTAATTTATTCAGAGCACAGCTATCTGAAAGGTTAGGGGAAGGGGCATCTATGGATTGTGTGCTGCAGGCAATGAAGGACCCAAGGCAATTCAGCTTGAGATTGGATATCATGAAGGTTGCTCTGCTGAAAGTGATACAGGCTGTTCTCTTTAGTGCAAGTAACACTTTGGACATCCATGAGGACATGCATCAGATGAATTTGGAATAATGAGTAGGCAATAAAATATGTGAAAACTTCAGAAGGCACAGGCCAGTGAATCCCTCATGCAGAAGAAGAGAGTGGATGCAATTTGTCACAAGTTGGGAGTTAATACAGAAATTATTGAAGCAGAAAATAAAGGGAGATTGATCTAACAATTGTCTTGGCAGAAGTCATACTGGAGGATGAAGAGATAGAGAGGGACCCTGCCGTAGTTTTTCCTGCCTCCAGCAACGAGGCAGGGGCTCCTAACAAATGAGAGTAAAACCTGTGGATGGAAAGCTCCTCAAATGAAAATATGCTGCTAGTATTTTGCTGTTTTGTTTAGTCTGTAGTTAAGTGGAAAATGAATGTGGGCAGCTTTCCACCTTTTATTCTCCCCAACTGTTTAAATCAGACTTGGTTTTTTGTTGTAGTTCGCTATAGTGGTTATGTCAAAACAATTCCAGTTTAATTATGTTTTGTGACAGGTCATTTTATAGCAGCACTGTGCCTTTTATTGGCAGTCATATAATTTTTTTTCTAATTAATAGTAATATGCACCTGCGGGTGCTTGAACTTCCTTGACGTATCTTTCTCGAGATTTTGTGGTTTATTGTTTTGTCTGTGGGGCATGGCACCCTTTTCTGATTCACCTTATCAAAAAGAAAAAGGAACTTTATATATAAGGGTTTCTAAGCCCTGACAAAGACGTGTTGCAGCATAAATGTTCAATTTTTGATATATCATACATGTAGGATTGAAGTTTGAGCATAAATAAATCAATATTTCTATCATGACAGGCGTGTCAACTGATGTTTATTATTATGTAGTTTTTTGTGCTTTAAATGTTCATTATCAGAATTTAAAATCTCCATATATAATTTATTTCAATTCTTACACAGCCACGCCATCATGACCAAGTTTGTGGATCCATGCAGGGTTCCCTGTATACCTTAGAACCAAATTTTACGAAGAACTTTAGATGTTCTGATATATTGCTGGTTGGTGTCACAGCAATAGTTTTGACACCCTTAAACAGATATAAAAAAAATTGATGCACTGTATATTTAGTGAAAATACCGTGGTTATGTGCGGAAGCCTAATGAAATTCTAGATCAAGCATGTAAAGCACTCAAACCTATGATATGAGTATTTTTAAGATGCCTTATGTTGTTTTTGTCAAAGGACTTTAAAATATCGCATGTATCAAGACTACGGAGGCTTGAATATGAATGAAAACCATGGTTTGATATGAGGAAAGGCTTGAATTAAAAAGGGGGGAGAGAGAGAACCTTTTATCAGATCATAGTAAGCTACTAGAAAGGTAGGAAAGGAGGCTAATGGTTGACGTTGAATGAATTTGAATTGGGCATAAGTGGTGTCCATAAATATATATATATATATATATATATATATATATGTATGTGTGTATGTATTGTCATTGTTGATATGATCTTTTCTGAAAAATACAATTGATTTTTAACCTACGAAGAAACTAACCTAAAGATGAAAATGTTCTTTTCTTTTTCACCACAACCAGCATCGATTCACATTGCTCCTTTGACATGGTGATGAGAAAATCAAGATACTGATAGCAAGAAATTCTGATTTAGAGACAAGTTATGTGCCGGAACGTAACCCGTCAAATATTATTATAATTTGTTCCATCCACAAGACCATAGAGCATGAAAATTCTGTGCTTGCAAAAGTTTCTTCTCTGAATAGTTTGTATAATTAGTCTTCCACGTATTAGACTCAATTGTGAGAGAGATCTAACACCACCTGTGTGTATGATAATATCCTCATTAAATTTAGAGACAGCTACATATATAGAGGGTGCATGCCCTGATTTAGTTAGTTATACTGAAATGAGCGGTGCCCTCCTTAAACATTAACACTAACTACAAAGACATCAGCTCACCTGCTCTGTTGTAAGCTCTGCCTGCTCCATATCTCAGATCAGATCAGATCTTATCACCTGCAATGTAAATCATAACCTAATCAATTTCTGCATTGCTTGCGTGCGTAAATTAGAAGTAAGCGTAAATGTTGTGGTAGCGTTTCCTTACCCTTCATTCCCTTTCCTTGGCGAGACTGAATTGATTTGTTTGTAAACGCAGAGCCACACAGCGCATATAAATAAATTCCAAAACTCTGTCCACGCAATATCAACTCTTAGAGGTGCTTAATATGCGCCTTGTTACTCCAAACGAATTTTCAGGGTCCACAACTGGGCAGATTTGTTTTGAGAGGAAAGGTTAAATATTATACTAAGTTTTTCAATCGTTATTTATAGTAAAATGATCAACATTAAAAAGTGGTATAAAATCAAAAACACAGTTTTTATGTCAAGTTATATTAACCTAGTACAGTTTTATGAGGCCCTCTATTTTATAGATTTTTTAGTCTCATGGATATTATTAAAATTTCTTATTCATTTATTTTTTATCAAATATATTAATTATTTATTATTTATTTATTAGGAGTTGTCTTCAAAATACAATTTACGTTAGAAGGATGTAATTTTTAATTTTAGTGAAGCATATGTTTTTAATGCGAGTGAATGTAAATTAGTACAAATCTAAAGTGGATATATTGGTATTAAAATTTTAGTGACATTTTATACAGGGTATAAATGTAGAGAAAGAGGTTATAAATGTAAAGGAAGAGGTTTTGTGTTGAATTTTGCTTATTCTATTTTTTGGTTTGTACTTATTTACTACCATTCATTGTTGTGTAGTGGTCGAAAGAAAATATAAAAGAGATATGCATGTTGCACATTGAGTAAACACCTAATACTACAGTGAATGCAAACCTTGACGATAGATGTTGTCGATATTAGTTGTTACCTTATTGAGAGCTATTTCATATGCTTTATATATGGTTAACGCCCAAAACATTTTGAGTAACATTTATCGATAATTACCCCATGTAATAGGAGGAACTGACAGATGTGTAGTGTTGATATCCCATGGGGATCAAAGTATTTTATGAAGGCACCAACCACATACACGGGTAAGTTAGGTGGTTTTGAACATAGACTGTAGACAATGTGAATAATTTTCCCACCAACTCCATTAATTAACCCTACTTTAACCCACAAATTAGATGTCAACATAATCTTTGTTCCTTTTCACATAAGTATTGTTGTCTCCATTTAAGTGTCATTGAAGTTAGGTGCAACATGTTGTTTGCTCTATTTTGCTTGGCTTATTGCAACTATAATGTTTAACAATTTTAACATTTATTGATTATGCAGTGTAGCTTAGTTCATTGTATTTACTTTTCTACCTATGAGTCCATGTAGTTCACGTTTGATGTTGCCAATCAAGTACGATTTCTCTATATCTACCTTTTCTTA
Organism: Torreya grandis; assembly: GCA_037957365.1. Lineage (NCBI taxonomy): Eukaryota > Viridiplantae > Streptophyta > Pinopsida > Cupressales > Taxaceae > Torreya > Torreya grandis. Next base: position 1,892,121 of record JARHVA010002068.1, read on the forward strand.
AATAATCATCTTAAGTGGTGGAGCATGTCTTTTTTTGTGGTCATGGTCTAAATAATTTTGAAGGTAGTTTGATATTTATCTAACAACTCGTTTAGCAATGGAAGGCTTGAGCACTCATAATTTAGAAATTAGGTGAACGTGCACTGTAAGTCTATATATTATGGGGTTATCATGTGTAGGTCGATTAACACCTCTATATTGTTCAAATTTTGGTTGTTGTTGAAGTCATAAAGGCCAAGTATGTCGATGTCAGTTATTGTTGTGGTGCATAATGGGTGCATGTGGGATAAGAGTTCTCATTCTTGCATTTCCATTTATGTTTGTCCTTCATCTTGTATGTTACCATCACCATTGCTTGTTTTAGCATTACATGCAACTTTTATAGTTGTAGGTCCAAAATTAGGATGATATAATGACCTTATTGCCCTGCAATCTAAGACATAACGAGCAGGAAAAACTCATAAATTAGGTCCCAAAATCTTGGGGAACCCAAAATTGGGATAAAAGGGCCCATCCAATGCATGCTTATGGAAAAATCCACAAAAACAAAAGGAAACAAGAGGGGAGGAGGGAGAAATAGGAAAGAGAAAAGAAATAGGGAAATGACAGGGAACAACCATAAACACAAGGAAAATACGCAATAAAAACCTAATTTGAATTAACAACAGATAAACACATGGGTACCCCTAGAATAATATAATTTTAAGACTAGTAAATATCTAGCTCTAATTTTAGGTGTCTCTAGTCACGTAAATTAACATTTAAGGTGAAATCGTGCACTTGTGATCACCCTTTTAACACACTTAGCTCTTGACCTATTATAAGGCCTTTTGACCTATTTCCTTCACTTTTTGCATGGTGACCCACCCTTTCAAACACCTTGAGTCACCTTGGGACACATCTATACAACTTGTTCAACAACCTAGGCTCGTACCTATGTTGAATCATATCTTTTACTTAGTTTTTTCTGCCTTTTCGATAAGAGTGCCCCATTTGAACTACAACACACCCCATTGTTGTCCACATCCTTTGTAAGTTGTCCTCCCACTAACTAACAACTATTTTATGAAATTCAAAGTTTTATAAAGGTCAGCCCATAAGTTCTAGTGAGCCCCATCTGAAGGAATTTCTAAAATATCACAATATAAACACATTTCAAATCATTTTGCACTCAAGATCTTTCCACATAGAAAAGCTCCAAAATTATAATTGCATATTGAGAGCAAATTCTCTATTTCTCCTAATTTTCTTTACATAAAACCCTAGTACCCTCGAGTTAAAATCTGAATACACCTCCAATGTCATAATTCATAGCTAAATCACTTAATCACAATAGGATTGCATTAGCATTTAACATATTACATCAGTTTCACACACACCACCATAGCATGGGAGAACTACATGGAGCTTGATCTCTCTTTAGAGTACTGGTACATAGGCAGTGCTCAACATAAGAGGTGTTGAGGTCTCACGCAGTTTCAACTGTTGACCCCTTTTTACCCCATGGTTTTACATTTGTGTTCTTGCCTATTGAGATAAGGTTTAAAGTGGAAAATCAATTACACATTGGTCACCAAAGTGAATCAGAAGCTCTTGCACAGTCCACATAACAAGTAGGGGAAGGTGCACAAAACCCATAAATCTCATCATTGTTGGATAATAGTGTTCCCTAAGGACTACCATGTGCCCCTGCCTTGTCCAATTGCAACACTCCTATCCAAAGACTCTGCTAGCTCCTATTTTCAATTCACACACAATCAACCTCTCAGTGTCAAATCTTGAAACATCCTACATCTCAATTTTCCAACTAAATTTTATATTTCTCTTTTGTACTTCCACATTTAATAAGTTTCTAATTTTATCAAATTTCCAAATCAAGTGTGTCATTTATTGAATATTTTTAGTAGTTTGGTTTTGCACAATAGTTTGTCTAATTAGGGTAATTTATCTCCTAGTTGCCAAAAGTTGATAAAACATATTGGTGAAACCTGCCTATCGATTAAATATTCTAAAACCCTAACCCTATATGTCATTAGGGTTTCTATCATTCTTGTTATTTCCTATTATTATCCTAGGGTTTTCAAATACAATAAATTCTTTACTAGCAGCAATATTCCACATTATCATTTCATGTTTGGTTCAATTTATGAAATTTGTCTCAAATATCTATGACATTATAGTACATCACCTTGTCTCTAAGCCACACATTTATCAACTTCATGTCATAACATTATAATGGCAAAACTGGTTGATAGATTTGATGACACAGATAAAAGGCAATTACAAGCATTTCTCTCAAAGAATGAGATATGCAAGACAAACTCATACAAATCATCAGAGAGGAAATCAAGAAACCTATTGAAGGTCAATCCTCCAAAACTAATAATCATATACCATCATGGATACAATTTCTATACCAACATTCACTATGGGGGCAACCTAAGGGCTTCAACAAATTACTGTGCCAATTATGACTCAGTTATTGGGAACACCACCTTTAGTTAGTGTTGATGTGGGTTTTATGCACACCAAAGGTTCTTATGGGAAGGTCCCTAATGTTTTAGGATCGGTGAAAGATTCACTCTAAGGAATGAGTTATGAATCCCAATTTTATAAATAACCACATGGTGGAATAGTAGTGAGCGGAGTGATTATTAACCATAAATGGTTAAGATATGATAAGTGTCTAGATTATAATATAGATGGATGGGTGGATCTAACCTAAAGTGAATTTGTCCCAAAAAAAACAAAAGGGAGGGAAGGGTAAGGTAAAAAATAAAATGTTATGTGACTCACAAGGTCTAAACCCTTCCAAGTGAGCCCTTTCTCTAATCCTAAACTAGGAAAATGTCTATAGACACTAAATCTAAATTATATAAAACCTCAATCTTATATACTTGGAAAGTACTTCTCATATTTGTACCATTCAGTTCCTAAGACCTTCTTGTTGTCGAACGGCTTGCATCTGCTATCTCTTGTGCTTATTGCTTATAGTCTAACCATATGTCATTTTGATGATCAAGCCTTCTATACTACTAAAAATGTTATAAACATGTTTATTATGATCTTCAAAAAGTCTTGAACCTATACTTATTTTCTAACTTCTTGGACACTTGCATCCTAGCCAAACACCTACATCAACACTAGTGTCTAGTGCCAAACTAAGTGTCCAATCCCTTAAAGTCATCAAATTTACAAATAAAATGTATCTAAAATGTTGGCCTAAGTGCTTTAATGCAGGATATTTCCAAAAGGGTGTTAAGTTGTGGAGCTAAAAGCTTCACTGATGCAAATGGAGGAGGTTGCTGAGTTACAGAGCAACTGACGTCAGTCTGATCAACCAGCGTCGATCATCTTCAGTGTTCACAGTCACTGACGTCGGTTATGGGTCGGCCGACATCGATCAGACAGGAACCGACATCGGCAACCTGTGTGTGTGTGTGCATTTGCATGCGCTTTCAGAACTGGTCTAATTTTAGATGGACAGTTAGTTTGCATGTAAAAGACTAATTTTAGTCTTGAGTCTGCGTTTCTAATTATTGTAATTAGGAAGTCTAATTATTGTTTGTATGGGATCTATTTAAAAGACCCATGGGGTTGTATTGTAATCAAAGACAAAGAATATATTCTTTCGATTGTAAGATCAGTTGATCTGCAAGTTGTTACAAGATCAAGGGAGATCTACATGGTAAGTAAGATCAGTTGATTTGTAGGTGTGCAAGATCAGGGAGATCTACTTGGAGTACTTTGAGTACTTGGTACTGGCAGTATTGTTACTAACTGGTGGAGGGTACAACTCTGTGTTTGAGTTGTGGTTGTAATTGGTTGTGAGAAAGAGAACTCTTGAGGGAGAATTATTGGTACGCCCTAGAGGTGTGGGAAGAGTGTGATTTCTTCATTGTATTTCTTTTTGGAAGAGTGTTAATACAAGATTGTATTGTCTCTCATATTCTATGTTGTTTTTGAATTCTAGTTACATTTTACTTCTAGTTTAATTATGTGTTTAGTTGCTTATACAAAGGTAATCAATTGTGCTTCTAATCCTGACAAGTGGTATAAGAGCTAGGTTCACCTAGTGATACCACTGACAAGTGGTATCAGAGTGAGGTTGCAGGTTCATCAAAGCCTGGTTCGGAGCAGGTTAGTGTTTGTTGATTACAGGTCACTCTCAGGGGTTTCTGATTGAGTGGGAGTATAGCAATGGCAGAAGAAAGTAAGCTAAGAATGGAGAAATTTAATGGCAAGAATTATCAATTATGGATGATGCAGATAAAAGATTATCTGTATCAAAAAGATATGTACTTACCGTTGGGTGGGGTTGCAAGCAAGCCCAAAGATATGAAAGATGAAGAATGGAATGTTCTTGATCGGAAGGTTCTGGGATCTATAAGGTTGAGCCTGGCATCATCTGTGATTTCTAACTTATCATAGGCTAAGACAACGGTAGAGTTAATGGAATCTTTGGCAATTTTATATGAAAAACCCTCAACTTCGAATAAGGTATTTCTTATGAAGCAATTATTTAATTTGCAAATGTTGGAAGGTGGATCTGTACATAGTCATCTTAGTGATTTACATGGTTTGGTAAACTAGTTAATTTCAGTTAATATAGCTTTTGATGATGGAATTAAGGCTTTCTTAATCTTATGCTCTTTACCTAAAAGTTGGGATAGTTTGGTAATGGCAGTTAGTAATACTGCGTCTGCTTCAAATATCTTGAAAGTTGATGATGTTGTTAGTGTAATCTTGAATGAAGAAATTCGCAAGAAAAACACAAGGGAATCATTAGGGAATGCTTTAAGTGTTGAAAGCAGGGGAAAGCAAAGAGAGAAGGTCGAACAAGGGAAATCAAGGTCAAAGATAGGCAGGAGATCCAGATCCAGGTATGGCAGTAAAATCTGCTGGAATTGTGGAAAGAAAGGGCATGTAAAGAAAGATTGTTGGTTGGTTGAAGATCAGCATGAAAGAAATGAAGAAGTAGATGATGAAGGTATTGTTGTATAGGATGCTCTTGTATGTTCCTTGGATAAAGTAAAATCTTGGATTTTAGATTCTGGTGCCTCTTTCCATGCAACCCCAAATAGAGATTTTTTTCATGAATATGTCCAAGGAGACTTTGGAAAGATTTATTTAGGGGATGGTAAGCCTTGTCAAATGGTTGGCAAAGAGAAAGTGCAGCTGAAATTGCAGACGGGCAGCACATGGGTGTTGAAGGAGGTCATGCATGTCCCAGGCCTGAAGCGAAATTTGATTTCTGTTGAAAAATTGGGTGATGAGGGATGCACAGTAACTCTCACAGCAGAATCTTAGAAAGTTTCCAAGGGTGCACTTGTTTTAGCAAGAGGTAAGAAAGTAGGTACTCTTTATCTATCTACTTGTA